>CM068987.1:18001866-18344821 GCA_035357415.1 Ophraella communa
CCTTAAAATCCAGAGACGGGTCAGTAATAGTTTGTGTAATCAAATGAGCATCTTTTGTGTACATAATATAAAAGCGTTTTGCAAGAATTTAATGCAACGAATAAATACACGACGACGACGACAAATTTAATTAAGTTAAAAGTGCTAACACGGTATATGTCGATTTTAGAAGTGGTCGTGGGAAAATAAATATTTTACATTTGAGTATAGAGCGGAAAGAAATAAGAATATTTTTAAATAATTTAAAAGCAAGTTTCGTACGAAAATTACATCAAAACACAAATTAAAAGATATATATTATATACTTAAAATTTTCTTGTTGCTAATAATGTTAATAACTAAGTTATTACAAATAATTCAAACAAACAATTTTATTTAAAAATAATGATTAATATTATTATTAAGGTTAGAGGCGAGGATTGGCCTCTTTTCATGTACCACAGTAGTTAGTACACAATTCGCCGCCAGGCCTTCATTATTCCATTATTGGCTCGGGAAAAATATAAATGATGTAAATTTTAATATTTTCCCAGAAATTTCAGAATTTCCTAAACATTTTCATTTAAGTTACATGCATTTAAAGTAAATTTAGCCCTGAGCGGATCACATTTCCACTCTGGAGGGGAATTTCAAACTATCTATTATGGAACATAAATCTGTGCCATTTTTTACCTGAAAGCGCATATTTTCGTTTAGTCTCCTTCCTCCACCCTCCATAATTATTATATATAATCTCTGTAAGTAAAAAATGTCCGCTTAAATGTGTTAAATTGAGGTGGCGCTGCAGTAGCAACAGAGTAAATTTAAAAAAAAAGCCCCATAAGTAATTATTAGACTCGATAAATAAACATAGATAGAATCACTTTCGTTCCATTTCAGGGTATTTTTTAAAAATTTTAAATTAATTTCATAGAAAATAGTTCAATACAGACTATAATGCCCTTTGCGACAATCTGGACTTGATTGATTTGACTTGTTATTATGTTCAAATGATTATATTTGGTATAAGTTTTTGATCTCTAATATTATATTTTATCACTGTTTACTGTTTTATACATCATTTCAATCATCCTTTCTTGTTAACCAATTTATTGTGTTCTTTAGAGCCTGATGATGGTCTGATTCAGACCGAAACTAGTTGCAATAATTCTATTACTCAATAAAAGTCTGTGGTTTGACTTGGTGTTTTTTTAATCTTTTCAGTTATTACACTATTTAAAATAAACTACTACAACTAAAAAAACAATGTACTATTTTGGTTGAAAGCTATATCCTTTGAATTTTTCTATCAAAACACGCCTCTAAGGTAACACATTAGTCAGACAGATTATTATAATTTTCAATCAAAAGTTAAAAATTTGTCTTCTGTGCATCTGTGTATGACAGGTATCTGAAAAACATCTAAGTAAAAGGCCACAAATACGAAGAGATAAAACATGGAGGCGCAAGTATTCATTCATGAAGCTATAGGGGGTAGAAAAAAGGAGCACAATCTCATACGGCAGTTAGAGTCAAATTGTAGTAAATATAAAGTCCAGTTGTATTACTCAATAAAAGTCTTTAGTTTGATTTGGTGTTTTATTGAATCTTCTCTATTGGATTCAACCACAATTGAGATGGATGTTGTATCTAACTTTAGTTTTATAATTATGTATACTGTAGTTTTGTCAATTTACGTATTTAGTCCGATTCTGCATAAAATAACACTTCTTTAGATGTAAAAAAGGCAAATGTAAACTTGGTATAGGTGAAATTATCGAACGAGGACCGCTATGTGTCCTCATTTTCTTTACAATTTACCGCTTTTCTATAAGGAAGAACAAAACACATGGTCAATGGGCTGTTGACAGGAAATACAAAAATAAATGTAAGTTGTCCAAATTCGAAGAGCTAATACAGGGTGAATCAAGTCTTAGACAATTCTAGTGTGTTATCGTTACATCAAATGTTTTTAACTTCTTACAAATATAATGTTAGTTTAATTATTATATCCCATTAATAAGGCATCTGCCAAAATAATCATTACAGAAATTAGTTGTCAACTTGAACGTACACTACGGTTAAAATATTTGTTATTATAAGACACTCGTCACAAAAAGTATGGCATAATTTTTAAAGTTAAATTACCTATATGGTGTAAAATAAAATATCACATTTTTCAGAATATTTTAATATGAGTGTATAAAAGCCCAAAATATTCACAGTTTAAATCGCCTTTTTGTTGAAAAACAAAAAATGAATAAATTTTGATAAATCCTATTTGTATTATTTACATTTTAAAATTTCCTATGTGCAGTACGTTTGTTTAATTTTTCATTTGGAAGTGTCTAGAAACATTTTAAGTAAAAATGAGTAATTTAACCCCAGAACAAGCAGCTCAAATCATGGTTTTAGTTGAAGATAGACGATCTCAGCAATATGTTGCTGAAGTCATGGGAATCAGCCAATCCAGCGTTTTTAGAGTCTTAAGAAGGTTTAGAGAAACTGGAAGTTATAATAGAAGACCAGTTCCAGGACGTCCCAGGTGTACTAATCCTACAGATGATCGTTATTTAAGAATTCAGACTTTGCGAACTCGTCATGTTACAGCCAGGCAACTGCAAAATGTTCTCTCTGGAGTCTGTAATGTTAGAATATCTGTCAATACGGTTAGAAACAGATTAAGGAATTTTGGAATCAGACCCAGAATGCCTGTTACTGCTCCATTGTTAACCAGAGCACACCGTGTAACACGTTTAAGGTTCGCAAGAGAACATGATATTAACGATTGGGCTAATATTCTTTTTACGGATATGAATCAAGATTTTCACTTTTTGGATCCGATAGACGTATTCCAGTTTATAGACGCGCAGGTGAGCGATTTGCTCAGTGTAACATAAGAACAGCCAGAAATTATGGAGGTGGTTCTATTATGGTATGGGGAGGCATCTGTTTTGAAGGCCACACGGAGTTAATTGTGTTTCGTAGGGGATCACTGACAGCTGATACCGATCAGCTAAGGGAGGTTCAAGAGGTTGGTATCCAAGTTTTAGATTGGCCAGCAGTTAATCCAGACCTAAACCCAATTGAACATGTTTGGGACTATCAGACAGACGCAGAAGAACTCTGTTTCGCTAAAAACTAGCACCGTCAGATTGACATATAAGTTACATTTTGTTTGTTTGTAGCTAGGTGTCTGATGTTGATTAAGTAGTTAAGGCTAGACCAAGTATGGAAGTAATAAGACATAACAATATAAAAGCCTATATGTTATGAGCCCTAAGGGATTATCCTGGATGTAATTCCCTCTAAGATCAGTATAACTGTGCAATGATATAGAAAAACCAGGAAAAAAAAAACTATATCATGCTGATATTTACAATAACTTAATATATTTCTGTGAATTACGTCTTATCTATGTATAAAATGATGACTCAATCAAAGTAGACAGTTTAATAGTGGAGAACTTCCAAGATTTGTTTGTTCATTCACTACTTTAAATTGTTGATCTGCTAGATGTCTTTTTATTTCAAGTTCTTGGAGGAAATCTAAAACATCAGGCACCTAGCTACAAACAAACAAATGTAACTTCAATATGTCAATCTGACGATGCTAGTTTTTAGAGAAACAGCTGTAATTGAATTTAAAACGTATTTTTTGAATAAATAGTGGAAGTTTCATTCAACCGTTTAGTTGTTTACTGTTCTTAGTTATTTTCATTATTTATTCCCATTATTTTTTGATTTTTAATTTTAATTAAATAAACTACTTTGAGGCAATTCCAAATTCATTTTCCATCATTTCCCAAAAAAATGAAAAGAGAATAATAAAAACTTTATTCATAAATGACTTATGCGATTCTTTTTGTGACGAGTGTACTTTCTACCGAAGAAAACTATTTACCAGAATATTTTTTTTTGTTTTATTTTTTGCACAATAATAAAATTGTTTCCTTCAATTAGACGCCTAATGTGTCATGACAGTAGAGTTATTAATGATTAAATAATTTATTGCTGAGCGAATGTCACACATTTGCCAAGTTAATAGTATTTCCTTTAGTAAAAAGGTTACTTTTTTCACTTTCGGTAGTAATAATAGAAAAACAATAATTATTCAAGTACACACTATCATCATTTACAAATAAAACTGTTATTTCTGATTTTATGCAGTTTCTACTCATTAAATAAAAACAATCCATTCTCTATTTAAGATGCTAAATAAACTTTTGAAGTCAAGGTCTTTGATTTTCAATTAACATGAACAGTAATTGTTAATAAAATAAAATTGTTATTGACTGTTTTTTTATAGCATTGTTTTGATGCAGATTTAAGTACATAACAAAACTACTGCGTCATAATAATTGTTTTAGGGTTTTCTTATATGACATAAGCAAACTTCTTTTGGTTTCATGAGTAATAGGTCATAACTTGATACAATAAATTTAATTTGTAGGTCAAAATTGGAACAATTGAATAATCATTTAAAAAAAGGACAACCCTATGGTTCTCAACCAATATAGAACATCTTTAATCCCAACTTTTGGTTTCAAACTTACACAGATGCCAGTATGCAAGGAATAAAAGAGAAGCAGTACTAATACAGCAGCAAGGAGACTATAAAGAACAACTGGTAGCATACTACTTCAAAAAATTAAATGTACAAAAAGTACAAAAAAGAAAAGCATGGAATGCCTAGCAATTAAGTAATGTGTCAAATCTTGGTAATATTTGTTAATAGGTAAGAAATTTTAATGTCTTATCAGATCATAAGCCTCTGGAAAAAATGAACATAAAGTCAGGAACAGATGAGAAATTAGTAGATCTAACCTTTTAAATAAAATATTCACCAGCAAAATATTGGGGTTGATTGTTTATGAAATGAAAACAAAGATAAACAATTAAATATAGTAAATATAATAAAATTAGGTTTCATTCAAGGTCAAGAGAAAAATGAAAACATAAATTACATAAAAGACAGGTTACTGGGTTATTATAAAAAAAAATAAAGGAAAAAATAATATTATTTAAAAAATTCAGTATCCCAACAGCTCATAAAAGTTTTTTATAAAAACTGGGCAGATAAAATTGTAGATTACACCATTATTAAATTTACATACATTAAGATTTTTAGGAAAATAACCATGTTGAAATGTGATCGAATAATTATAACTATTCAGAACAATAAACAACTAAAAGGTTGTATTAATTTCCACTATTTATTCTATAAATTGCAATTACAGCTGTTTCGCTATAACTAGCATCGTCAGATTGACATATTGAAATTACATGTTTGTTTGTAACTAGGTACTTGATGTTGCTAAGTAGTTAAGGCTAGACCAAGTAAGGAAGTAATAAGACATAACAATATTAAAGCCTAGTTGTTTATTGTTCTGAATAACATGAATTTTCACACAGTAAGGGTTAGTACCATAAATTATAACTATATTTATCAAACTCTTGCTAATAATAATTTGTTCTTACCAATTGAGTAACCTTCTCCAACTGTCCTATGTGCATGACCAGTTAATGTTGCTATAGTATAAAGCTGTGGATTTACTGCTTTAACAGCATCTTCTTTAAACTGCAACAAAAATAAATAAGTAATACAAAAAAAATTTATAGTTTTAGTCAATAATCTATTATCCTTTTGTGTAATTTTTATTTGTTAATTAAAGAAATTGTCATTTTTATTGTAAATAGCATATACATTATACATAAATATAATTAAAATGTCTAAAAAAGTAACATATTATCCACGTTAATTTTCAAAAATTTACTGATTTTCCCTAGAAAATAAAATATTATGCCAACTATAGGCTCAGTAGGTTCTTCCAAGATAATGAAAGGATAAAACAGAGGAGGCAAAATATTCAAAATGCAAAACTACACCTGGTAAACAGACAGGACAGGTCTAAGAATGCAAAAGGATCAGGTGGAGGGATTTATTATTCAGACCTATGTTAAAATACTGAGGAAAACAGGTAGGAATCAGCTTAGAATTATAGGATTCCTAATTGGAATTTAGTAAAAAAATAAAAGGGGGTTTGGGTTTTTCCAAATATTTAAGAAATTCTTAATTCTTCGAAATTTGAAAAAAATATCCTTAAAGAGGAGAAAATTTCCTAAAAAATTGTCCCCCTTTCCTGGAATAGAAATTATTAAAAAATCTGTAAACAGTCTAGAAATATTTTTTCACATAAACAGTGAAACATATCGTAAACATTAATTTGTTTAATTATATTAATAAAGAAATTATAAATTAAAAAAAAAAATACTTTTTGCGATTGCACTTTTAAATAATAAATTTTTTTTAAGAAACAGTTTTGGCCTGAAAAATTATATTTATCACTGATTAACCCCTCAAAACAATTCACATATTTTATAAGCAATGCATTTGTTGGTAACAACTTTTTAAACAAATAGAACTTGAAATAATATGAAGGGTACACGAGAAAAACCAGCTAAGTCAATTATTTTTGTTTCGAGATAATCGAAATTATAAGTTATAACATGATTTTATATCATTACCAATAAATTATTTAACATTTTGCAGTTGTATAAATGGTGTTTATGATGTTCTGTGACAGAATTCTATATTTGGTAATCATCCAATAATATAATAGCAGAAATAGTTACCAAAATTGACGATAGGAGCACGACTTTTTCTCTTTTTTCCATTTCCATAGATTGATTCAAACTCGATAAAAAGTAATATTATTTATTTTAGTTATTTTGAAACGATAACTACATAAAATAACACTTATAAAAAGTTTGAGACATTAAAGCAAACAAAAATCAAGAACCAAAACAGGAATTTGATAGATGAGGCAAATTTAGAAGAAAGCATTGAGCTATCAGTCTACAATAATTTTTGAGACATTGAAGATCATGGTATTATTTAGCAGACAAAGGAAGCAACCCTACAACCGAATTTTCTTTTTGACATCACTTAACCTTCCATGCGTGGGCCGCTTTTTTGTACTTCTTGTTACTTTTTGTTGTTCAACACTACTGTCACTATTATCAGTATCTATGTTCACTTTTAGATTGATTTTAAATAATTCAGTAAAAAGTATACGGTGTTTACACAAAAAAAACTGACAACTGCCTACTGCGCGTTGAGAATGAGATTGACTTAGCTCGTTTTACCCCTGTGTCGCGCTGACTTAGCCGGTTTTTCCCCTGTACAGCTATCTTAAAGTATTTAATTTCTCCGTACTTATCCGTTTTATTCCGTGGATAGCTACACTATTAAAAAATACTCAATATTCTCTACCAGATGGCACCTTTATCTCATTTTCGCCCTTCATATAGTCCGAGCGCCACGAGGGGTGTTCGTGGCCGATAGAGGTCCCTGGACAGACACTCTGTAAAGTAAATATGGGTAAAGATTATTTTCTCTTCGCTATTTTGTTCTCTGTAACTGAGTTCGGTGGTTTCCGAGCCTGAATATGACCGAAGATGCATAGAGAAGCGAATGATAATGACAACTTCAAGAGTCTTTCAATTTAAGAGACCTATCGTTCTGTCTTATTCTACTCAATATTCTACTCATTTCTGTTCAGTCAAATTATTGTTGTCCGATTGACAATCACGAACCTTGTCGAACTTTAGCCCACAGGCGATAGATATTCGCTTGTAGAGTACTGATAATCAAATATATCGATTCTTTTCCTTTGCTTATTCTTCATCTCTTTCCTTAAAAAATAAATTACTGAGTGCCAGACCTAGTTCCACTCAAGTTTTTTGATATATTTTGACCTCTAAATTATATTTTCAACTTAATTGGTAGATAGAGATGTCCATTCAAGATAAAATTACTCCTTTTTTAATTTAAAAACTTATCTACAAGAATTTTTTCTGTATTTCTTCTAGAAAAAGTTATATAAAAGAAAACGTTCTAAGCGCTTACAAGCTTCAGCACTTTTTTGCTAAAAACTTTGTATTCAACAAAACTGAGCAAACCTGCCCATTCTCTTTGAAGACTAGTAATTAATTCCTGCCGATTGTAAAAAAAACAAAGTAGACAAATTGCCCTTCTTTGAAGCATATCCCAAATATGTTCAATTGGATTAAGGTCGGGAGATTGACCTAATAAGTCGATTGACTCATTTTCCAAATAATCCAACATGATCCCAGTAGCATAAGGAGGAGCATTGTCCTGCATGAACAAAAATTGGGGTCCGATTGCTGCAGCATATGCAGGCACAGAAGGTCGAAGTATAAGATCTAAGTAATCATTTAATCTTAAAAAACCTTTTAATGGGACGAGATCGGTTCTTCCAAGCTAATACCTCCTCATACCATTACTCTACCTCCGATAACAGTGTACTTAATGAGCGGTTTGCAAACGTGGCAGTGGAACTGGTTGTCTCTTATTCTTCTACTGTCTGGATGAAGACCAAACCTAGAATAATCAGTAAACAATATCCTTGACCATTGTTAAAGTACAGTGTTCCTGCTCTTGTGCTCAAATTAATCTTGAAGCGCGATTGCCACGTGATAATGGTGGAACTCTGATTGGTCTTCTAGCATGTAAATTAGACTCATGTAAACGCCTTCTAACAGTTTGAGCACTTACTGTAACATTATGCACTAACTGCAGGTCAGAAACCAACTCAGACGCTGTTACCGTTACATTTCTTCTGGCACGTAAAGTTAAAAATCGGTCTTGATTTGGTGTTGTCGCTCATTGTGGGACCAAATGCTGTTCACTAACACTGTTTGTATTACGATATATTTGCCAAAGTCTACAAATAATACTTTGACTTGTACCTATTGGCTCTGACACAGCGGTTTGAGAAGCACCAGCTTGTAGCATTCCTTCAGCCCTTAACATTTGCTTCTCTGTTTTTCATGATTATTTAAATTAAACCAAGCACGTACAGTGTTTATTTTAGAATAAAATGTTAAAAAGCCCCTAAAGTAAAAAGTAGTTCAATATCGATATTTTATTGCTTCGGTTTTTTTGTTAAAATTTATACTAATTTATTAAGGTACAGTGTACTATAGTTACTCTATATAAAATTTAAATAGTGTCATTATATACAGAACCAGAATACAATTTATTAAAATATCCCTAGACCATGTTGATGTGTGTATATTATAAATTCCTCTTTTTCTAATATCACAATCCTTTAAAACATTGCATTTTAGCCGTCTCAACACGCTTTTAATACGGAAATCAAATTCTAATTGAGATGTAAGCTGTACCATAAATATAATAAATTATTAACGTCGATAACAATCATGGTATGTTGAAAAATTTTACGTCTCCTCATTATATGATGCATCGGTAATAATTCACCGGTTCTCACGCACATTTCGCGGGTTTACGCACGTATTTTCGGGTACAACGTACTACCTACTTATATGTATGTACTTGAGGTCATTCACGTTCACAAAATTCGAAACGTCACCTATCTACCGAGTTCACGTACCACAGTTTTTTTTTGATACCCATATATGCTTTAAAATTATGCACACACACAGTCACGCCCATTATCGCTACTTTCCTTATCTTCATCTGCAATAACCGATAAGAATTCGAAAAGTTTTGAATCTTCGTTGAGGTTACCACAGAGTCGGACTCACAGTCTTAAATTTATTTCAATGTGCACTAAAACAAACGCTCTAAAAATTTCAGATTTATTGTAGCAAATTCCAAATTGATGAAAAAGTATTATCAATTTATAAATCATATAGTATGTAAGTGTAGATGGTGTATTGAGTCAGCCTGGAGAGAAAGTGTAAGGAGTACGAGAGAGACAGGGATGTGCGAGAAGTGGAGGATGATGCAAGAACGAGGAAGTGTTAAAGAACCTGGAGAAGAAAGTCGGAAAAGTGGAAATGAGTGTTGCAGTGGAGAGCATGGTATAGGGAAGACTATTGGGGAGGGGTTCGGTTAGTAGGCATTCCTTCGAGGATGAGTTCAACACTATTTGGGTTTTGGACTGTTTCCCATCTCAACCCGAAAATAAGAGAATTTTTTCAAATCAAACACTTGCAAAGAACTCTTAAAATTAAATAATCATGTTCAGTTATTTTGAAACAAATACACTGCCGTGCAAAAAATTTAGGTCACTTTAAATGATTTAAAAAATTGCAATCAATTACCTCATATTCGCAAATTGTAAATTTATTTACTGCATTTTTGTAGCTTTTAAACATGGAATCAGACAACATAATTCATTTTTTTATGATTTATTTTTGAAAAACTGTGACTTTACATTTTTAACGAAGTTCGATTAATGTTATTGGGAACGAAATAAAGGAATAAAACTAAAAATTATTAAAAAATTGATAATAATAAATGATAACAATATAACTAATAACATGTATTACCCCCTCTTGCATTAATGACTGCTTGTCTTAGACGAGGTATACTCTGAATTAAATTAAGGATTACATTCTGATCCATGTTATTCCACTCCTGCAATAGGAACTGTCATAGCTCCTGGGTAGTTCTTGGGGCTGGTGTATGCCTACGAATACGCTTCCCTAACTCATCCCAGGCATGTTCGATGCGGTTCATATCTGGACTACATGCTGGCCAATCAAACCGCCTAATTCCTACCTCATCTAGGTATTCACTGACAATCCTGGCAGCGTGTGGTCTTGCATTATTGTGCATAAAAATGCCTTGCTCGTCCATAGTGACCATAAAAGGTACAACATGATCTTCCAGGACCTCTGTTACATATATGTGAGCTGTAAGAGAGCCATTCTGTATTAAAACCAACACTGTACGTGCTTCTGAAGTAATACCTCCCCAAACCATAATAGACCCACCACCAAATTTACGTCTATGGTCAATACAAGCGGGGGCGTATCTTTCTCCAGGTCTTCTCCATACTCTTCGACGTCCGTCTGGTCCATTGAGGCAAAAAAGAGACCCGTCTGTAAAGAGTACCTTGATCCAGTCGTCATCGTTCCATAACAAGTGATTTAGAGCAAAATCCAATCTTGCAATTCGATGCTGGCGGTTCAGTGTAGGCCCTGCAGCCAACCTTCTGCAAGAAAATCTCCTGGTAACGTTGGTACACATTTTGTATAGCACAGAGGCTCTTACCAACAATTCTGGCGGTTTCACGTTGTCCTCTACCATCTTGTACGAACGCTACAATTCGTGCCACATTAATAGGATCCTATCTTGACACTCATACTTCCTGCTAACTTTGTTTCACCCAATGGAAGAGTCAAATATAGTGTGACCCACATCATGCCTAATCCCACACCTGTCATCTTCACCGCGATTCTTGAAATCTACGGAGTGAAATAAATAAGAGAAAGTCCACAGATTTGGCACGAAAACCGCATTCTTCCAAGTGAGCAATTAATATTCTTTGGATTTGTGATAGCATGAGGCAGGGAACGCTCATTTTTAGGTTTTTTCCTACATGTCCTGCTTATGTTGATATTTTGGGTATTACCCGTTTTTCGCCTATTTGATTTCGATTGGATTGAGGAATATTTATTTGTAAGAATCACGACCCTTATGAATTTCCTATTCTGTAGGTGTAAGACCTAAGAGATCCATATTCTGACAATGCATGGATAATAAAATTGTCCACCATTCTGTGTTTAATATATCATTCTCGTCCATTGTATCTTGCCCCTTTCCATGTATTCCTCCATTCTTCCAGAAAGTCATCTGTATCTCTTATCACTTAATATTTCATAAATAAGCTCCCCAACTGCTCCAACTTCAGGTCTAGAAAGCCCACAACTTGGTTGTCCATTTTTATTTTCTGTTCCTTGTTTTGATTTGTCTAGTTGTGTCCATTTTTCGCTAGCTTAGAGAACTAAACTCGCCACAAAAAGTATCGCATAATTTTAAAAATTGAATTATGGTGTAAAATAAAATATCAATCTTTCATTTGGAAGTGTCTTAGAATATTTTGAGTAAAAATTAGTAATTTAACCCCAGAACAAGCAGCTCAAATCGTGGCTTTAGTTGAAGATAGACGATCTCAGCAATATGTTGCTGAAGTCATGGGAATCAACCAATCCAGCGTTTCTAGAGTCTTAAGAAGGTTTAGAGAAACTGGAAGTTATAATAGAAGACCAGTTCTAGGACGTCCCAGGTATACTAATCCTGCAGATGACCGTTATTTAAGAATTCAAACTTTGTGAACTCGTCATGTTACAGTCAGGCAACTACAAAATATCCTCTCTGGAGTCCGTAATGTTAGAATATCTGTCAAAACGGTTAGAAACAGATTAAAGAATTTTGGAATCAGACCCGGAATGTCTGTTACTGTTCCATTGTTAACCAGAGCACACCGTGTAATACGTTTAAGGTTCGCAATATAACATGTTAATTGGGATATTAACGAATAAGCTAATATTCTTTTTACGGATGAATCAAGATTTTCACTTTTTGGATCCGATAGACGTATTCCAGTTTATAGACGCGCAGGTGAGCGATTTGCTCAGTGTAACATAAGAGCAGCCAGAAATTATGGAGGTGGTTCGATTATGATATAGGGAGGCATCTGTTTTGAAGGCCACACGGAGTTAATTGTGTTTCGTAGGGGATCACTGACAGCTGATCGGTATATAAGGGAGGTTTTTGAGGAAGATATAGTGCCATTTGTTCCAATCATTGGAGAGAATTTTATTCCAATGCAGGATAACGATCGCCCGCACGTTGCCAGAATAACAATGGAATACCTCCAAGAGTTTTATATTGGCCAGCAGTTAGACCAGACCTAAACCCAATTGAACATGTTTGGGACTACCTGGACAGGCGTATAAGAACTCGTAATATCGGTCCAGACTACCTTGATGAGCTGGAAAATGTTTTAATAGAAGCATGGGAAAATTTGGATTTGGATTACATAAGTGACCTGATAAGAAGCCTTCCACGGAGAATGAGAGATATTATTAGAGCCAGAGATGGCAATACCAGATAATAAAATGTTAAATTTATCGTTTAAATTTTTTATTTTGTTTCTTTATATTATTTGATTTTTCTAGAATAATTGTTATTTTAATTATTTATGCCCTTTAATTTATGATTTTTAATTTTAGTTAAATAAACTACTTTGAAACATAATTCCAAATTCATTTCCTATAATTTCCCAAAACAATGAAAAGAGAATAATACAAACTCTCTTTTAACCTTTTTACTATATCTCTTAGTTCCAATATTTTGCTCCTGGCTAAAATTTCAATGTCGTCTGTCAAGGCCAGATCTACTTATTTTTAATGTAATCACTTTTGTGCTATTGGTCTGAAAGTTTTATGCTCTTTTCACTCGGTCAAATGCATGTAAATGAAGAGTCTTATGTAGGATTTACAAATAAAAAATATAATAAAAATCTTATACTTAAAAGATTTTAATGGATTTGCATATAAAATCTAAATGTTCTGGCTAATCAGAACCATTTTAAAAACGGTAAGTTTTCTGGTAATATGTATTTAAAAATTTGGATGCAATTATAACTAACAATGTATTAATGTTACCCTGAGTCCATCTCTGTATTTATGCATATTTGATCAGGTCAGAAATTATTTAGGATTACTCAACTTTTATTGAATGCCTATCTGCTCGAAGCATCATCAATTGTGATACATGTCCATTTTTCGCTGATTGAATACGAGCATAAGAATTGCGTTGGTTAAAGCTATGGTTTTAATCATTATAAAGATATTGAGTTATTAAATCTTCGATTTACTACTATCCTTAATTGAATTTGGTGAATAATAATTGTTTTATTTAATTAATAAAGTAAGAATTTGACTGCTTGTTTTTTATTATTAAAAGAAAATATGATACAAAAAAGTAGTATTTGAAAGTGATTAATATGCGAATAAAAATTATTAAAATTGGAAACAAGTTTGTACAAGAAGTATTTTTCTGAAAGAGGGGAATAAAGAATTCATGGCTCATAGGCGTGCCATTTCTTTTAGTAGGTTTCAGTTAAAATATTTTTCAAAATTTTTATAACAATTATTCAATTTCAGAACCAAATCATAACAGAGCCCTTAATATCAATTAAAGATGTTAAATAATGTATGTTATTTGATGTACATTGTTGTATGATTTTCATACGCAAGGGCTGGGAACCTAAATCAGGATTAATAACATTGTATTCCAATCATCCTGACTCCACTACACTCTAACAAAAATATTTGGAAAAGTTGGCTTCATAAATTATTTTAAACGATATTTCAATCTGTTCATACGTCTTTACATACAGTGTGCCAAATAGAAAATCCCGAAACACGTCAAATTTAAATTATATAACTTCAAAATATTCTTGAAAAAAATTGATTAGAATTAGATTATTTTGTAAAAAAATATTTCTATTGCTTTTATGACTTTATAACTAAATTCAGCTTTCAATTAAATTAATAACAAATTAATTATTATTGTTAATTAATAATTTGATAGCTTGCAAATACATTTAAAATTATTTTATATACTAAGTGACATAAAAATCCGAACACCCAGTTTAAATGATTTTTTTATTAAATTGATTGTACTAACCCTTACTTTTTGGAAGTCAATCTTATTAATTTATTTAATTAATAAGATGGATTTATTTAATTAATAATTAATTTATTATGATTTTTTTATATTTTACACTTACAAAAATCTTCATTATAAA
This sequence comes from Ophraella communa, assembly GCA_035357415.1. Lineage (NCBI taxonomy): Eukaryota > Metazoa > Arthropoda > Insecta > Coleoptera > Chrysomelidae > Ophraella > Ophraella communa. The sequence continues at coordinate 18,016,463 of CM068987.1, forward strand.
ACGCATTTGCGTATCGTAATGTAACTTTTACGCTCGCAAATGTTTGTTTTAAATGTTTGAAGTATCTAATGACAAGATTATTGACAATGACATTTGTGGCTAATAGCAATTTATTCATTTTATATTGTTCTTTAAGAAGGTATTTGTGAATATTAATATCATTTTTCACTTATAAAATATATCAAATGTTATAAATTACACAGTGCTACCGACATACTTTTTAAAATCAAAATTTTCCTTATCATATAAAAATAATAAATTAATTTAAAAAATTATAAAATGGCAAAATATAAAAAATATTATAAACTTATTTCATATGGCTGTTGTGACACTTGTTCTTTAAAAAACTCATCGCTTCGTGATTCGTATTTTCAACTTGAACTCGTGTCATAACAGAACTCCATATGAAATGCGTTGTTTAATATACTATTATTTTAATAAAATAAACAATTGATAAATTTTTTAGGCTTATCCACTAATCCACTAACAATCCAAAAATGAATATTGTAGCCGTAGTAAAGATCCAAATTTTGCGGATTTTGGTTCTTGACATTCTTTACGATTGGTTACGATGCCTAGGGTACGGAGACCTGTACGATTTCGTCAACTTAGTGAGTTTGATAGGGGTCGTATAGTGGGACTTCGGGAAGCTGGATTTTCTTTTCGGGAAATTGCAGTTAGAGTGCAAAAAAGTGTAGACACCGTGGTTAGGTGTTGTCAGGCATGGCTTCGAGAAGGTCGTATGCAAAGAGTAAGGGACTCTGGAAGCCCCCATAGAATAACAGACCGTGAAGATCACCGCCTAAAATTATTGGCCTTAGGGGACCGTTTCTTCACTACCAGGTCCATTGCAAATGAATGGTTTGCAGAACACGGAAGACCTATTGGCATGCGAAGTGTTTACCGACGAATAAGACGTTTTGGCCTGTTTTCATACCGACTACACTGGGTCCTCCTTTAACTCCAGAACACCGACGTAATCGCCTTGAGTAATGCAGAGAACAGTCACTTTGGGATCATGAATGGAACAGTATTGTCTTTATTGACGAGTCTCGATTTTGTTTAGGCATTCACGATGGTCGAGCGAGGGTTAGAAGACGACGTGGTGAAAGGAGAAATCCACGGTTTTTTGTTGAAATGCATATTCATCAAACTGTTGGAGTTATAGTTGGGGGTGCTATAGCTTATGGTTCGAGATCACCTCTAATCTTCATCAGAGGTAACATGAAAGCGCAGCGTTATATCCAAGAAGTTTTAGAACCCCATCTTTTACCCTATCTTGACACCCTGGCAAATCCAACTTTCCAACAAGGTAATGCCTGACCACATGTCGCAATAGACTTCTTTCAACATAATGATGTCACATTGTTACTTTGACCGCCAAGATCTCCCGACTTATCCCCAATTGAGCACGTGTGGGATATGATGGGTAGGAGATTGCTCAATTTGCAACGTCCTCCTCAGACTCTAAAAGAACTTCGAGAGTAGTTAGTGGTTGCCTGGAATGAGATACCACAAGAGGACATTGACCACCTGATCAGAAGCACGCCTAGGCTCGTTGGAGAATGCGTTACACATCGGGGTGCATCCTCACATTATAAAGGTAAAAGGGCTGTAAAGCAATGCAATCATTTTAAAATTTTTATCATTTACTTATTATGCTTCATTAAGTAATTATACAAAATTTTATAAAAATCAAATTATTTAAACTGGGTAATTTTTATGTCACTTAGTATACATTCCGATTGAAAACAAAAACAAATAATTATTTTTTGATTATGTCAGTATAAACCTTCGATGATGTCCTACGCAATATTAAAAAAATAGGAAATTACAAATGCATTTAACTTAATTACCCTATTTAAATTTTACAGCCATGTTTTATTTATTAAAATATGTGACAATAATAAAACAAATTTATACAATAACTGAAAAAATCGCATTCTTTCTAGGTGTACAATTATAAAATGTATATTTTTAAACTTTAAATGTCACACGTTAAGAAATCTGCAATGCACCGCCTCAAGGATTATGTAAGAGAAAACGTGAGTTGCAGTTGCACTTGTCTGCACATAGAAAAATCACGTGGTTGGCCGAAACAGTGTTGCCTTTTTACTATATTCATTCATCGGTCAAGTTTTAATAATGTTTTGGACAAGAGTAGCAGTAACAATAATCTCAAATTTAATTAATAAGACAACTTTGTTTAACTCATTTGGTATATTACATCGCTTTTGGAGTACTGAAGATGTTGAGGAATGCAGCTGGAAATACACATTGAAGAGAAGAGTCCTGTGTGGATGGGCATGTTAGAAGAAAGAAGACGAAAGAAGAAGAAAGAATGACGAGAACTGTGGAAGATAAGGATTGGAAGAGCAACAAGTCGTAAATAATCAGTAATACCTACTAAAACTCTTAACGTTTAAAGGCTTTTGCTCAAGGTCTTTTATCATAGGAAGTAACACGATCACTGAAAGGCGCCACGAGTAAATCAATTGAACTATTTGATAGTTTTAAAAAAAGTTCGTAATATTCGAAAGAAATTATAAATCTTACACCAGTTAGTTATGTCTTTAACGGTAATTACCGTTAACGACATTTCAGTGCTCGCAATTTTCGCCTGATTTAGCACCCCATGTATTTTTTTACTGAAGATCATGTCTCCTTTGAAATTAACCAATCCCGAAATAAGGACATGAAGCGAAAATCGTCAGAATTGTATACACGTTTATTGAATAAATTCCTTTTTTTAATAGCACACACGTTAGTTAATAGCCTGATTTCGTAGTCAGTCCATGCATTACATAAAAAAGTAGTAAAGTATTGTATAATTAATAGAACTATAAACAACTAACCGTAGGTACCATTTATTAAGAATAGTTTTAATAAGAATTGAGAAATAAAAGAAAATTTCAAAGGAAAAAGATAACATGGTAATCATGATTATCAAATAAAACCAGCTGTAAACTAGACAAAATAATAGTGAACATATGTAATAACACAGCACGTAAATGTGTAAGAAAATGTCCCGAATAAATAAGTTATGTTCCCATATTTGTGTTATTATTTGTATTTTCATTAAACATTTGGCAACGCTGTATTGTGTATTCAATGCTAGTGTGATAATAAACTTGATATTTACTGAGGTAAGTGCACAGGTACTTTATAAATAGAAAAATATATTGTTATTTACCTTATTAAGAATTACTTAATCCTTAGATAATCTTGTAATCATAAAAAAGTTACAATAAAACATTATAAGCATTATTTAACTGCCGTCCATGGCGTGATCTGAGAATTTATTATACAAATTCGTTTTTCTCTTGTTTAAATATGCTTCTTAATTAGTTGCAAGTTTTTATTTCATGCACTTTAATAGACGGGTTATGGAAATACAAAATATATTTTGAATGAAGAAATAAATGGAATAGATTTTTGAAGATTTGTTTGCAAGTATTTTAGGTCAGAAGGTTACACAAAATCATTAGAAACACAAAACAGAATTTTCAATATAACAAAACCTTGGTTAGGGTTGCTAATTTGAATGCTATCAAAATAAACCACCTGGATTAGCTGCCAGAACAAATTCTGTAGGAAATTGGAAAATTATGGCTATAAATAGTTACTCTTAGTTGTGGTAGCATTCCTTCTTTACATGTCTGCTACCAGGACAAATTCTAGACCCCTTCCATGTTCAAAGTACATCTGCTACATTTTAGGCTTCCAAAAATCTAAAAAGAACACAATGATTCACATTCTTTGAAAGCAGCGACTATGTGTCCAATAACTGTGTTAAAGTAGTCCTACTCATCATAACAATAACAGAGGAATAGCCCATAAATCCGTCAAAAAGTTTTATATTTTGCAAAGGCTGCAAAGTCTGTAAATATATCCTTACAAAATATAAAATATCGGCAGTAGTAGGTACCCACAATCTCTAAGATTGCTTGGATGTTCTCCATATCATTTAAAAATAGTATTTTATAATAATAGTTTGTTAGTGACTGTTATTAAAAGTATTGATATTCTACTACAATATTATAATATGTTTCCTTGTATTTTTCATATTACATATATTTTCCTGCAATTACTGCATTTTTTATTGTACCCTTTCCTCTAGTAATTATTTTTAGTTTTTTTCATAGATTTATTATTTCTATTATCTGTTTAGTCCTTACTTATTTTTGGTTCACATTTGATTTGTTTCATCTAGAAATATGTCTCCTATTTCTTTTTTTCCATTATTTTTTTATTTATTATCAAACCTATCAAATTTATTCATCTTTGTTTATATCTACATTTTATAATTTCTGTTACTTTATTTTAGAGGTAGGTATGTGTTCAGACAAATAATTTTATCCAAGTAGCTGATTCTAAATTTAATATGTAATTTCTGACTTTTATTATTTCAATTATTTTTTCATTTATATTCATTTATTTCCCGCTGTGTATCAAACGTTCAGGGCTATACGTCAGCGATATTCTTTAAAATCATTTAGTTCCTAGTTTATCCATTTTTACATAAACAAATCTATATCAATAACAGTCCAGGTGCATTATTAGAATTACTAATACAAATCAAATATATCCAATTAGACATTTTTGGACTTATCTATTTTTTTCCTCTCATTATGATGTATTTAATAATTGTTGGGTGTATGTAATTTATAAAATTATAAAGTCAATGCAATTCAATTAATCCATTTGCCTTCGATTACTATTTTTATCTACATGACTAACCTTAATGGAGTAAGAAAATTCCAGATGATTGTACAATTCTCCCGTTGAATTCTGTATTTATGCCAACAAAGATAAAAAATGAAAAACCGCACACCATACAATTGTATACATATATGTAACAAAATATACTTTATTGCAGTAGAACAAAGTAGTTGTAATTTTTAAAAATACCTATCTTTATTAAAATATTTTTACAAAATGATATATTGGAAAGGTTTTTACTAATCTCAGGAAACATTTTGATAATAAATCAAAGTAATATAATAAACACTTCAAATAAATGTTCATCTTTCCGTAATAGTATATACTTTAATCGTGTAAATAATTTGTAATAATTAATAAATGTGCATATATTATTGTTCAACAGAATATTTTAATCCTCATGATATATAAATAATAACTACCTACATAATAATAGTACATTAAAATAAGTTATAATAAAAATTCAAAGAAAAAATTTATTGAAGCTGCATGAGACTCTGACGCCTAGAAAACCACAGTGTAGATACAATTACAGTACAACATGCTCCAGCCACCTTATTAACAATATTGTCTTTTTGTAAAAATCATATAATTATACATATTCTTCTTTGCGATTAACGTTTTCACCGCCATATTGTTCTTCTTTCCTATTCCATCCTTGCAGGTTATCTTCCATATTATACAAGGTGGGATTAGTGTAGGTCCTATCACAATTTTATATGATAATTCTTAATTCTTCTTTATATTTATTTTTATATCTTCTTTATTACCCCCTTGCAGCAAACGACTTCACTTTTTTTTTCATTCATTAATCATTTATTGTTGTTGATAGAAACATCACATTTATTTGAATTTAAAAATTTTGACTAAATATACACATTTAGACAAATTTAATCCAACCTGTTAAGTTAATTGTATAATGAGAATGTATCTATCCTTTTCATTGTTTGTTTGTTTTTTAAAAAGGTTATTGCATAAACGATAGATGTTACAAAATTAAAATAATTGCATAAACGAATGAAGTTATCTTACTTCCTTTATAATAATCGTGAACTATATATTAAAATTGTTGTAACGATAGAGGTCATTAGTGTACCACAACGTAGAAAAGACAACCAAAGACGTAGGCAATACATGGTTTTCATAATTTAAACGCCTTTTATAAAATGCAATCTTAAATAATTTGAAACTCAAAAGGTAGCAAATCCAATTTACCTTCCGCTTGGTTCCAGAGTTATATCGAGAGGTTTTTATTCCTAAATAATTATCTCAACAATTTTTTTTAAATACTTCACGAAATGTTTCATATATTTTCAACTTGTTCTTGCATTATACTTTTATTTCATCCACTGATATCGTAGATGATGTTCCTGGAAAGGAGTTTCTTTTTCTTTGGGATCTTTGTAATGCTATAAATGGCTACAGGCCAACGAATGGTTTATTATATTCTTTCTTTTATAAGCTTCCTGATTTTCTGTTATATCTCTTTGTGGCCTGACAACCATAGGAAGATAGCCTTTTTGTTTTCTGTCAATTTCTTAAAGGATAGGTATTTACATTGTCAGACTAACTTATTAGAATTCAGAGCCTTTCCCAGCGAGCACAAACATCCCTGGGAGGTTTTGAGATGTTTTGAAAATGTTGGCATGTGGATGTTTCCTCGAGACGAAATATGCACGTCGCAAAGAGGTCTCAGGAGGATATCGGACGTATTGTTTATGTTTTCCTGTGGCATTTCTCTGTATGCATACTGAGAGGTACTGACGAGATCAAAAATATGTTACCGTGGGGATGTTCATTCGAGAGGTTTAAATATATTTCGTTATTTTGACACAAGACGTTATCCAATATTCGAATTTACCGCGCGTGAGGCTTAAAAACACGCGTTGAGGGTGAGGTTTACGGTTTACGTGACAGTGATATGGTGTAATTTGTGTTCTCTGCGTTGTGATTGTGAGGTGAAATGTGAACAAAGAAAAGAAAAGAACAAATAAGACTATAATATACTATTAATTTGTTAGCGTGACCAAAAATTTCAAGAAAATTTGTGGTGTGAAATAATAGAGTTAATAATAATAAAAATAGAAGCAGATTGGACATTCATATTGAGGCAAATCTCCTGATACGAGTAAGTATTACATGAATTATCATCATATTATAACCTCAAAAGCATGCATGCGGAGCTCGAAATAAATAGGTTTGTATATAAAACTCATAGAGCCAATTTCCCAGATATGCTACTTGCAAAAAATCATCTTTTTCATTATATATTTTCGTTTGAATTGTTGCAGATGTGGTCCATAAGAAATCGTTCGTGACAAAAAAGGACTTCCAATTCTATATTAAGGAATGGTTTCGCATAGTAAGCAGAGGAGAGAGAAGACAAAAGAAAAGGAAAATAAATAAGCTCAGACTGATGATTATAATAGTATAGTAGTAGAATTTTTATTTTATTTCGTTTTTATTTCATGAATTTGTTTATTTCTTTTTGTACCTGTTTTATTTATTCCACATGGTGTATTTTTTCCTTTATATTATTTATCTTATGTTAATGTTGCTTGATTTGTGTTTTAAGAGTTTGTGATTTATTTATTTTGTACCTGTTCGATTTTATATTAAAATGTTTTTTTTCATCCTTTGTATTTTGATTCCAAACATCTGAAAAAAAATTAGAAAAAACTATTTCCAACAAAATGTCTGAATAAACAACAAAAGGCTTCACAAATTGATCTTTATGAAAGTTTTATTTAAAGCAATTCAATGTACGCAAAACGCTTTGAAAATGTTCTGTTATGTCTATGAAAACGCTATCAAAAAAACTTAGGAGGAGTTCTTTTTGTGACATCCCAGGGATATCCTGAAAATCGCCGCCTGCGGCGGACATTGGCTGTTCTATAAACGTACTATTCATGTGTAAACGAAACATCGCAGTGGATGTTAAATCTCTCGAAATGTCGTACTTTCAACATCTCTGAGATGTTTTTGTGCTCGCTGGGTTAAAACTTTGGGTGTCTCCATGAAGGTTTTCCTAGGCACTAACGCTCATGAAGTACATTTCTTGTTGAAATATTGTTCGGGTTTTCGACATCCGAAAATTGGGTAGGTATATGCAGCAATACTAAACTATTAAAGCGCACCTCAGTGGTTAAACTGATTCATCGGCATTGTTGTTTTTTTCTATTACCTGTACATAACTTAAATGCACGACTCTGTTAAGCAAATTCTTAGACTAGACTCGTCTTGTACTGACTCCCTTGTAATGACTATGTAGGTACCTTTCTTTTATAAGTTGTTATTAATTCATTATTTAATCTAATGGGAAAAATAAACACACTGTCATGAATTGTTCACTTAAAATTTCAATGATATTATTGTATTTGTAAACTAAAAACTTTTGGAAAAAAAAACATTAGCAAAAGGAATCTTGGATTTTTTTAAATCAGCTTCATAATAAATTCATTAAGCAGTACACATTACCCAGGTCATGGTATTCACAAATCAAATTTAGATCTCAGTGTATATAAAGAGCCAAACTGTTTCTTAAAGTTGCTGCTGGACCTGAAGTTGTACAAGTAAATATTCTAGTCTCTGGTTGTTAGTGCATTCAATAACATTATATTTGGAAAAAGTTACAAAACAAGTTTTGTAGGGTGTATATGAATATTTTTAGTTCCAAATAAAGAGTAGATGAACTATGGAGCATTTTACCCCAAGTAAAACATGAAATAGTGTTTGTGTGTTTAACTACCTATTATTATATATTGTTAGTAATAATAAAGTAGATTTAATTAAGAAAATGAGATAGATTATCCTTTCTAAACTAAGTCAAGGTGAGTATTATAAAACCCAAAACAGTAGAAAGTTCTTGTGTCATTTGCGCCACAAAAGTTTGCAACTGTTCAACCTATGTTTATTTTAATATTAGCGTTTGATTAGAACTCTTGTATGCTAATTCATTGTATTTCTTATTTGTGTTTGCTATAATTAAATTTACTATATTTAAATATTAACTATTATAATTAATCTAATATACAGAAGATGGAATAGTACAAAATAAGAAATGATTATATTAATGTGATATGCTAGTCTTAACATAACAATGCAGAATGGGACATTGACCCTACCCAAAACATCTGCAAAAAATAGAGCCAATCAACCTAACCTAACGAATGGGAAGAATGACATTATAGATAAGAAATACAAAGATATGCTAAATAAACTTTATTACAGTACGCATAACAATCCAAAATAAAAATTGTGATTGACTGTCCAGTACTTTCTGTGAGAATTAACAGCAAGTCTAGTTTTATGTGTCAAATAAATCTAACTGAATTTTGGATATAACTCGGGTCTACAAAAATTTTGTACAATGCATACAATATACATTAGAACATTAGATATAGGTACCTAATATAATAAACAGTTTAGTGTATTGTAGTGTAGATACCAACAATAAATATTAATTGCTGGAAACTAGGTATATTTATAAATAAAAACTGTATTTGCATTTTTCTAATTTAAATAAATAAAATTATTCCATAACTGAATTCTTACCGTAAGAAACTAACGGATGGCATTGATATATGAAAGGTACAATAATTATTATAAATAACTATAGGATAATAACTGCAATTATTCTAGATGTTTGATATTCTCTTTATAACCTTTAATATTTTTCTTTATCAATCAGTTATTTGGTATTAACATTATATTATATATTGCTGTGGTGAAAACAATAATTATCAACCTTAATTAGAACACATACCACATGTATAATTAACATTTAATTAAAAACAGAAAAAAAGCAATTTAGTAAGCGCCATATCAGATACTTATTAGCTCAACAAGTGTAGATAATATATTATTATTAAATTAAATTATCAATAAAAAACTAATTTGGGAATAAAAGAGAGATGATAGGTATACCTTTTTAAGTATCAAATAAAATATTTGTTTAGTGCTCATTAAATAATACTTATAAGGAGTTAGGCCCCCAGATAAAAAATCTGTAGATTATAAACTAAATTACTACTAGAGCATGTTATGTAATTGCGACAAAAGTATCACTGGTTTATAAAAAAATATGAAACAATGCATGGATAACAAGATTAAAAAGAGCATAAGAAAATTATATATTTTATTATTTCATAGTTGATTAGGAATATTTAAGAGTATTTCCCTAGTGTGTATAAAATGTCAAATGTTCCATAAGAGCAATACAATTATCGAAAACTTACAGCAGTATAAGTATATAAAACATTTGAAACCGTGTCGCTAGACGCCAGTAAACAACATAAATAACACAAACTTCAAAAATAGAAAAGTGTGCTTTACAATCTATAAAAGGAAAATATAAATAAAAGTGAACCAAATCCAATAGACAGTTTATATGGCGATAGTTTATGGATTTTCTTTATTCGTGACACATTCCAACGAATTACATTAGTACATAAAAATGACTAATTGCAGTTTTTAGATATCATGCTTTCTTGCAAAATTATCTGTATTTTTTTGCACTCATTCAATTGTAATTGAAGAGAACTGAGCAGACTATAGATGATAATTGTGCTTGAAATCATACAAGACATTGTAGAGATATTTTTAAATATTTTAATTCATTTGTAGAGTCTAGTACAGTGATAACACTCGATGGAGACTCTATAAAACCAACAAGGTTCAGTTACAACAGAATTAGAAGTTTATGGAGAGGATATTCACTTAGGAAAAATAAAACATAAGAATTGGAAGAAAAGAGAGACATGTCCTGTGAGTGGTGGTATAGACTGAACACAATCTCAATAAAAAAGTTCATTGCTAAACTATTTATAAAAGAATAGTATTTACACTTTTATTATACAATGTTTAAAACCTCGACTATAAGATTCTTACTTTGTATTGCTATCTCTAAGAGCATGGTTTTAACATACTTAAAGTAAGAAGGTACCAGCATGTAATAAAATATATAGACCATTGTTAGGACTAGTTCCTACTTCTCAATACTATTATCGTTAGTGTTAGCATATAGTTGTATATTTTTGTATGAAAGTAACTCTGATTAGAATTGTTACTAATTGCCAATAATAAAGAAAGATATTTTTACAAGTTTATTCTCAAAAGACGTAGTTCTTCGTTGGGTAAACGAAGAATACGCTACATTTTTGGCGACCGTGACATAAGTCTTATTGCTGGGACACCGTATTTTGAAGCATTATATTTTAAAGCTCTCTGAATCGAGATGGATAAACTTGTGAAAGCTCTAGGTGCTCACCGCACATCTTTTAATAGAATTTATGATAAAATATGCAGCCATAGATTCGAGGTAGTTTCCATGTACTCGAACAGAAGGCGCAATGCTTGAACGAGATAAATCAGCGAATATTCGATTCTATGTTAGAAGTTGATTCTGCAGTCATAGATATGGATTCCGAAATAGAAAAAGCTGATTGCTACTTTCAAAAACTTAAAGCTCTAAAATGTAAGGTTGAACAACTGATACGAAAAGAGTCTACCGATGAAGTATACAGTCAAAGTTCTTCTACATAGTAAGAAAAGAAATCTTAAACTTCCAAAGATTGAACTTAAAAAGTTTAACGGAGGCATTAAGGATTGGTTAAATTTTAGGAGTCAATTCAAACGTAATCACGTTGTGGTCGAGGTGATTTACTGGTAGAAGTTTACGTGAGAGATTTAATCAAGCTGATTTTCCAAAATTTAAATAACAAGTGCAACTTAAGTAAGCTCTATGACAAACTCTTTTGCGCGCTTTGAAAAGCTTAGATGTAACTTCGGATACTTTGATCGAGTCATGTTTACCAGAAGAAATCCTACATGTTTGGCAGAAAGACAGAGAATTTTCATCAGAAGATTATCTTAAAATTAGACTTAATTAATTAATGATATTTCTAAAACGAGAAGTTACAAACGAAATTAAGATATCCTTAACTACAGCTGCTTTTGATTTACAGAAAATGAAGAAACCAGAAATTGTGAAAGAAAGTGTCCTAATACCTACTGCATTTGGATTTTTTAATAAAGCAGTTGCCAAATGCATTTTTTGTACCAAAGATCATCCTAGTCAAAATTGTGAAGATGCTTCAAAATTAACAAGAGCAGAAGCGCAAAGAAAAGTTGTCCAAAAAAGATTGTTGCCATTAATGTCTTAAATTTGAACACAGCCCGTAAATGCTGTACCGCTGATAAACTGGAATTTTGAACACAGCCCGTTAATGCTGTACCGCTGATAAACTGGAATGCAAATATTGTAAAGGAAAAATCTGTTCTTTAATGTGTTCTAAATCTGATGAACCTTCCAATAATAACTCAGTTCCAGTGGAGAGCTTGTCGAATGCAGTCAGAGAAACCAACTATTCTTAAATTGAAAATTTTTCAAAGCAAACCTACAGCAAAGTCTTTTTATAAACATTAATAATCCAGGTAATAAATCAGAACAAAGTGAAGAAAATTCGAGCTATTATACCCGATCAGAAAGATCATTTATCAGTAAGAAATTAGCTGAAGAGTTGGAACTTGAAGAACTAAAATCAGCAAGTCTTAGTTATGGATTATTTGGAGGCTATCAATCAGAAATTATAAGTCATTCCTGGTACAGAATAATTGCACAGGATTTAGATCAATCTTAGCTTGTTTTTTTTTTGAAGTATTAGATCAGTCTATAATCTGTTCTAATATTATTTGTATTCAACAAGGACCTTGGACCAATGAATTAAATGATTTGGGAATTAAATTAACTGATGTTATTTATGGAACAATAGAAATTCTCATAGGTGCAGATATCGCAAGAGGACTATTTACTCGTCAAAAACAAGTTCTAGCATGCGGATTGGTGGCATTTGGTGGCAAAAAACCGTTTAGATTCTTTAATGGAAAAACTTAATAAGGATAGTTATTATGAGAAGTACAATAGAAGAATGGAGAGCTGAAGTAATTATAGAATATGAACCTGAAAATGTGCCACAGAAGAAGCTTTCTATTTACCTCATAGACATGTGGTTAAACTTTCTAGTAGCACCACTAAGCTTAGACCCGTGTTCGATGCTTATGCCAAAGAAAAATATTATCGCCTTCCCTAAATCAATGCCTTACTCAACAAACTAGGCATTATAACAAGTGTTTATAAACTCAATTGGATAAAACTTATTAAAAAGTAAGCAAAACCTAAAATGGTTATTAAAAAATTACCTTGCACAAAATATCAGTCATAATCATCCTGCCTTCTGCATCTGTGTTTATGACACGTACTCTTGCCCCGGACCTGGCAGTTATAACTTCATCAGTAGTATATCCATTAGAACCGATGCTATTTCTGACCATACCCAATCCAACTACCACTTTAAGGTTCTTGGGTTGTAGGAGATTTACGATTGTCATAAAACCTGCGGCTGCAGCAGCTCCACATTTGTCGCGAGACATACCTACCATAGCACCTCCTATTTTAACGTCAATTCCACCAGTATCCATTGTTACACCTACAAATTGAATTAATAGTATGTTGCTTATACTAGAAGTAGTATTTTACACAAATTAGAGCGATTTTTTAGGACAGAAATAGTAGAAACCAATTTTATTGAGAAGCATACCTATTATGTCCAAAACCAATCATTAATGATGGTATCTGTAGATACTAATAGGTATGCAACACACTTCACGCGTAAAATGTATTAAGTATTGCCTATGGTAATTAATATATCGATTCGAAGACTATCGCGCAGTGTTGTCGGAATTCATAAAAAATAATTGAGAGTTGGAATCTTTCAAAACATTAATATTAATTGTCTCTAGTCGACAGCAGACTTAAAGAACTAAAAAATACTAACCCTTTCCGACTATAAACAGAGTTTCCTTTACCGCTTGTGGTGGGTTATATTCCAAATAAATAATCCTTCCTCTATGCCTTTCTTGTACACTTGCAGCTCTATTTACAGCTTCGAACAATGGATAACTTCTCTTGAATTCATCAGCATCACTGACTACGCTAAGTTTAATATTAGTGCCCTAAAAAAGTAAACCGTTTTGTAGTAAGACAGGAACGATTTTATTTATTAAGGAACATATAAACAATTAAATCAAAACCCAATAGATAAGATATTATGAAAAATTAATAAACTAATAAAATATTCTTCTTTGACAAAAAAAACTTGAAGTTTAGAAGATGAACAGAAAAGAAAGATGTCGTTATAATTTTTGAATGTTCAAATCATATGAGAAAACTAACACCAGGGCATAGAGATTCTTGAATGTTCAAATCATATGAGAAAACTAACACCAGCAGGGCATAGAGATTTTAAAAAGAAAAGTCATACTAGTTGCAACGTTGGCATATTTATATTCAACGGGATTAATGTAAGATCAGGTCCCAATAAGCTAAAGATAATCAAATGTATTGTACTACCTCTTACTTTGTGGAAGTCATACATATTTAGATTACATAATATACAAAAATACAGAAGGGAGGTCAAGAATATGTGTAGAAAGAAAAAGAAGAGAACATAGGTACCGAAAAACAAATGCAAGACTTAGAAAACTCTTATGCCAGAGAATTCTATCAGAATATAAAGAATGGACAGAGAAGGAACAGACAACAAAATAACACAACGTTTTGTAGAAACAAACAGGGGCAATTAGTAGGGGGAATGGAGAAAAGCCTGCAAATATGGGCGGAGTATTTCAAAGAATTATATGGCATGCAAAACCCTGAAATAGACAATGATGAAGAAGAAATAATCTTAGAACACAATGATTTACAAGAGCCGCCTACAAAAGAGGATATCACAAACATCATTAATATGTTCAAAAATAACAAAGCGCCAAGAGAAAATGGAATAACAGCAGAAATGTTAAAAGTAGGTGGAAAAAAAATAGAGATCAGTCTGGGTGAATGAAAAAATGCCGAATAGATGGAAAGAGGCTTTAATTTCCCTACACATAAAAAGGCGAAAAAACATGTGAAAATTACAGGGGAATTTCATTAATGGACATCGTGTACAAGATATTGGCAATTGCAATAAAGAACAGAATTAATACAATAGTAGAAAATAAAATTGGCCAATATCAGTGTGGATTTCGAGAAAAAAGATCAGTCCTGGACCAGATATTCACCTTAAAACAAGTAATGGATAATACAATAGATCAAAATTTGCCTCTTTATATGATAGTTATAAATTTTAAGGAAGCCTATGTTACAATTAAAACGGCAAGCATATTTTCAGCAATGAAAGAACTGGAAGTGAGTGATAAAGTGTCTAGTAAAAATGACCCTAGCAGATACAGGCTATAAAGTACTAATTCAAGGTCAAACATCAGACAGCTGTAAGGTCACAAGGGGACTAAGACAGGGAGATCCGCTTTCTACAACCTTATTTAATATAGTTCTGGACATCGCTGTAAGAGAAAGTGGAATATAGACAAAGGGGACAATATATAACCAGATGTGTCAATTAATGGCATATGCAGATGACATTGTGATTTTGGCAAGAACAGAAGCTAATCTAATTGCAGCGATAAAAAAATTGGAAAGATCAGCAAAATCTACAGGTCTGACAATAAATCAAGCCCAAGTTTATGGTACTAAAAAGTGGAGCAGGTCTCAGTGATGTAACTGCAGAAATAAAAGTTACAACGGCAGAATCAGAATATTGTTTTTAAAAAGTAGAGAGTTTTAATCATCTGAGGGTTACCATTACAAGCGGTGGAGATGAAAAGGAGGAGGTACAGGAGAGAATAGCCAAATGCATGAAATGTATGGGAAGCATGTTGCATATTTTAAGATAAAAGATTGTCTCAACAAACACCAAGAAAAGAATTTACAAAACTATGATAAGGCCAGTAGTATTGTATGGATCTGAGGTGTGGAAACTAAACATAAAAGAAGGCTTTGGATATATTCGAACGGAAAGTATTACGAAAGATATATGGCGGGAAAAAAATACATGACATGTGGGAAAGGAGAACCAATAACGAACTACAAGAGTTATATGACGAGCCAGGGTTCAAAGGATGAGATGGTTGGGCCATGTACAAAGATTGGGAAATGAGAGACCGACAAAGCAAGTGTTGGGAGGAGGCATAACCGGGGGACGTAAACGGGGCAGACCACGAACGAAATGGTTAGATGCAGTAGAGAGGGACCTGGAAGAAATAGAAATAACAAATTGGAGAAGGACAGCTGAAAATAGAAAAGAATGGAGAACATGCTACCAATCCATGGGCCTACTTGGCTCGCAGTGCTAAACTATATATAATAATATACTACATTTAATAAACGTTCACGATTAGTTTTAATTAAAAAAATAAATTTATTAGCCAATGACAGCTGTTTTAAGTTTTTTAAGTTTGATATTATAATTTATTTGTATCTCATTTGTAAACGTCAGTTTCCGAAAACACAATATTAATCAAGAAAGTTTATTTTATCAAGGCAGTAACTTGTAAAACTCACAGTTAACTTGCAAAATTTTTACAAGTTAGTAGTATTATTTACATTAGTGTGATTGTGATAACTGAAGATGTTTTTTTGGTCTACTTGAATCAACTATCAGCTAGATTCAGCCCTAACACTTTATGGGCAAAATGATGCTGAAAAGCTGCTTGGAAATGAAAGAAAATGCTCAAGAAGGTAACTGACTCGCCTGTGGCTCGTCAGTTATATCCTCCATTCGCCAGTAAAACCCTCTTACCTTGCTAGTATTGTTATATACTATTACACATCTTGTACAATGTGTCATTTTGTTGTCATTTAATTTTACTATGAATAACAATGCATTTACTAATTCAGAAGTTCATTATTCGCAAGTAAGGTTAAAACAAATGTTATAAATCCCTATCAAATATAAACAAAATCTTTGTCAAATAAGGAAAAACACACTAATCCAATATAAATAATAATGAAATCTAAAAAAAGTAAATAAGATGATAAAACATTGTGAATGAACTACAGGAATTTTAATTTAATCCCTCAGTAGGTAGGTGTATTGTATGTGAATAGAAAAATATTTCTACTAATTATAGGTAAGACTAAATCAAATAACAAAACACTATTATATTGATGCTATAATGTATACCTTAAATAATTCTTTGACATATTCTTCTGTTCTAGCAGGAGTCATTCGTTCTGGATCAGAGTCACCAATATCACATGCCACTCTTCTTCCAGTTTCGAGTATCTGGGCCAAAGACACTATCGCCTTTGTTTTGTCAGGATTAGGAGTGTAGACCCCCACAAAATCAACTTTTTGCTCTTTCGATGGATCATGTTCCCGTACTTGAATTGGCTAAAAGTATAAAAATTAGTAGAAACAACTAATTAAAATTTTTTTTGACGTCAGTCAGACATTAATATGTAAACTTTAAAATGTTAAATTGAAAATATAAACTTTTAAAATTTATTTATTGAGTTTCTTTTAGACATTTTATTAATTATAATTATAGAAAATTCTATTTTTATAAATATCAATAAACAATAAATATTTTATTTTTTAAACCATAAACTGACTAAAAATCATAAAGAAAAAACCACGAAATATAAATAAATAATTTTCCGCAAATGACAATAACTTTAATGATAGATAAATTATTTCTTAGTTACCAACACAAAATCAAAGACAGCAGAGCTATTTTTATTTTCATACTTTAATTATCAGCTTTTATAGTTACAGTAACATACGCTACACCTTTCTATGTAAAATTTTCAGATAGGGATAGCCCTTAGTGAGTAATAAAGCAATTAAATAATTTTATGTTATTTAAAAATTGACCTGTTTCAGATTGTTTAATTTGAACCCATAATTACAAAGATAATAAATCAGTAGACGTTATTTAATTAAAAATAATTGTCTGGAGTTGACAAATTGTTACAAACTCTCTGTGGTGTCTACAATTACATTACACATCTAAAAATTATTCAAGTTATTTAATCTAACCAACTAAGATTGTTTATTAAACATTTATCATAGATTGATGGACATTTATTGTGTCTAGAGACAGACTTATTACGAGGATTTGGTTTTACAACATATATATAACACCGTGTAGATCTTTATTTTTTATTTCCGATGGAGCTCCCCGCACTTTAATAGAAGGTGTCTTAATTAGATTATAGATGAGCAACTATAAACTAGGTAGATGAAGATGAGTCGGCAGTGCCTGAAGATACAAGAGCAGAAGTCTAAATAGTACAAAGTCCTAGGAATACAAAAGAAATTGCGGTTTGTTTGGGTGTCATGACAAAAGACCCAGCACACGGGAAAATATTTTCGGAAAATTTTCTGAAACCTCTATGACTCACCAGTATGGAGCAGTATACTTGAGTAAATACAAAAATACAAAGATGAAGTCATTAATACTGATAATCAAATATTGACTATTCTAATACACTTTATCTTGTCTATGAACCTTTTTGTGAACTAACAAAAATCAAATCATTCTAGAATTTGATCTTCATAGATAAAATAATTAAAAGATTGAAGAAAGGGAAAATTATTATTTCGGAAACAACATGATAGTATTTTTTTTATGTTAATTTTTGCATTAAATTTAAAAACAATAACATTTTTGAATAGAGAATGAAGAGACCTTTCAAATAATATATCACAAGCCTATACTTCCCATTTAAAAAATTGGGGGTTGTACCTGTCATTCTAAGGGGGTTGCATTTTCACGTTAAAGAATGTCAAGTTATAATTTAAATTTGACGTGTTTCGGGATTTTTTATAAATATGTACAGTAACCGAAATAATGAATTTATTCCATTTGGCTTTTACACACTGTATACACACACATAGTTAAACCTATGGTAAAAACAACAAGTTAAAGAACATTGTTGTTCAGGGAGAGTATAGAATGTGGACATTGAAAAAGCAAAAATAAAAGATAGAAGAAAGCTAGAACACAAGGAAAAACCTTGAGCTCAGCAAGTTCCTCATAAGTATTTCATGAAAAAAAAAATTGGGGGATTGATGCAAAGTAGAGAAAAACCTACCCAATAAAGGACGAACTATATGTAAAAAAGCAAAGAATGAAATATTTAGAAGAGGGTTCTGGAAACATTTAAAGTCTTTATCCAAAACCAAAAAGAATCCTACTACATTCTCTAAAGTAGCTGGAGTATCACTTCAGAAGAGTCACATTTGAGAAATGGAAAATTTGTTTCAATTAAAATTAAAAGATTTTTAAAAATGTGGGTTTAAAAGTCAAATGTTTTTATAAAAGATATTTCCTTCTGAACAGTGGGATCGTCATTTCTGTAAAACCACACAACATAACTTAGCAACCTCTTAAATAACAAAGTACCTTTAATTAAGAAAATAATGTAAGTGTTGTAAGAGCGAAAAACACTTATAGATCAATAAAAATTTTTTAAACATATCCTTCTGAAAACAAATCAATAAATCAATGCATTAATGAAAAAAACATTTTTATGTTATTAGAATAGCATGACATAAATCAAAATTTTAGCTTATTACAGCTGAGAATCAAGGCATTAAAAATCCTCTAGTATGTAATTTGCAAGAGTTATGTTTATATATGTAGATTGGTATTGGTAAAACGATGATTTAAAAATAGCATTATCAGTAATATGCTATAAATCATCAAAACATACTTTAAATGGTATAAGAAATAAATATACTAAAATTATATGCTATAGGGAAATAATATTTCACGGGGAGTCTAGACTTCTACTACACGTTTGTGGATGAGATTAACATAATGGAACATTACAAGAAACGTGTACATTTTTAAAGAATTGAGTATAAACTTGATTACCTATATGTAATCTTATCTATGTTAAGATTACCGAGATTTTTATATCTTGAGTCGTCAAACTTTGATTAAGATTGCATATTTCTTTAGTTATCAATCATTATTATGTGACTAGGTTATAGGCACTTTTTATATGTACACATTTTTTTAACCCTAACCCTCATCTTTATTTAAAACTAGCTTCGCTCGGCACGGAGTGACGGATTTAAATGATTTAAACCAAATATAAAAATAATTGAAATAATTAAAATAAATTTAAATTCGTCTAAATTAATTTGGTGAAAGATTTAAATCCAACAATATTAAATATAAAATGAATGGAAATAATTTTAAATTATCTAAAATTTATTCGGTGCTGGTAAATTTATTATAGTATACAATATCTTGCAAAGTGATCTTTTTATATATACCTACAAATTTTTAACCTTTACCCTGTTTATTGGAAAAAAATAATTGAAAAATATAATTTTAAATTAGTTTTTTTAGTCGTCAATCATTAATGTGATTAATTTAATATCATCTGTAGTTTGTAGGCGAAATAATTAAAACGCGAGTTAAAACGGTAGCGACAGAGACATTTTAAGAAAGACAGACGTGTAACAGACTGTATTTTCTCCATGACCATGTAATAATTCGCTACTACGAAAAATTTTAATCATATACAATTAATACTGAACATCTCATGTTGTTTATTTATTTATAGTGCTTGTAATTAGTAAAATTAAAAGCTGTTGCATTGGAAATATTTTCAGCAACATTTTTCAAAACAGACTGACTTGTAGAGGCAGATTTAACAGCGGTGTAGGAGGAAGAATTACAGGTAAAACTTGTCATTAACCCGTTTCACTGACAGACTGACAGTTTTGAAATTTAAAGTAATATTTATTTTTAGTTGAGCATAATAATTATAGAATGTTTATTGAGTTATTCGTTGTAGAATTTAAATACATGCAAAACACACAAGCAGCAAGAGTTTCAGAATAAATATTGTCTCTTAAGAGTAAGAATATTAATTCTCTATTTTTAATAATAATTTCGGAATTGTTACATTTATTAACGGTTGTGGAAAAAATAGATTCCTTAATTAATAAAGTAGCAAACATACATCCATTATTTGAAGAAATCAAGAATGAATTTTGAGGAAGTGAATATGCATGTTTGGTTAGATTTCCCCTATGGCCACCAGATGTCCTAACGTATTGTGAGTTAAATCCACTTGAACTGACAAGATGTAATTGATAAGATAGTGAAAAATGTGTCGAAAGCACCGATAGCAAAAGTGAGATAGATTAGGGCTATTTAAATTGTAAAAATGGTAACTAAGTGTTTGAGTTTTAGTGAAAAATTGTGTTTTCAATTTTGAACAAACCGCATTCCAGAGTAAATTGCCAAATTGAACGCAGAAGTTAATTATACCCTGTTTCAAAAAGGTGTGGAGTAATTAAATCTCATTCAACAGGACTACAGGGTAAACAGTTAATAAATTCTACGACTTCCATAGTTTGCATTGCAAAATTCTTTCATATCCTAAAAAAGCGGTAGTATCACCCTGTTCTGCGCCAGCCGCCATCTTAAAAAACACGTTTTAACCACGCATTGTACGACAAAAATAATAATAAACAATAATGTTTGCCATCTTTTTTATTTAAAACTTCTTTTTACGTAAAGCATATATTTCTTATGGAGTTTCAAACTTTTTACAATATATGGTCGATGCTAAATAAATAAACATTTCATGAAACAAAAAAATGGTTGTAACTGAATTTATAGAGCAGGAAATTTCAAATTTTATTCAAAACTGCAAAGATATGCATGTATAATTTGTAACTCATAAATTATCAGTGAGTGAGTTAACTCGTTTAAAGTACTATAATTTTTCTACGTCCATCTATTTTCTTGTACGAAATACAGCAAATAGCAAATAATTTAAATTTTATATGTTGCTATGATCATTATTATTTTAATTTTAAAGGTATTTCTTTAAAACTAGAAGTTTTTTTATGTTTTTCTAGTGACTAAAAGTATGTAAATAGACCAAAAATGCAATTTGCTTAAACAATAAAGAAATTTAATTTTTTTTTTATCTAAACGCACGTGTTTGATAGGAGATCTTATTACATGCATGTTATTGTTAAATATTACAAGGAATATCGACAGTGCGATTTTTGATGTTTACAGACATGGGCGTAGAAAAATAAATTTATAATATAATTAAAAATATGCAAAATAAAAAGACAGCTAACATTATAATCTACATAAATGAAATTTTCGAAAAAAAATGCGTTCTGTAGAACATTGCATTATGAACCTCTTTTTACAAGTAATAAGTAATTACAAGTAAAATAACTCTAGAATATACGTATATTATAAGTAAAATATGTCATTTACTAGCCTAGAAACTACCACCATTTTAGATCCTTTATCATGAAATTTTATTAAATTGATACCACCTGCTGAATTAGAAAATATTTCAAAACTAACTTATACCTCAAAATTAACAAATATTTAATAATTAACAAATTATTTTTATATTTCTATTACACTTGCGTGTATCACCCTGTACATTTAAATGTATGTTTAAAAAGCTCACATTTGAATTTAAAAGTTGACGGGTCCAGCGTTTTTTATATAGCTGTGCATATTCAGTAAATCACTTACGTAAAAAAATTGCATATGTGTACGTCTCTGAATTCTAGTTTCTTAAACACTAAGGACGTGTTCGGGGAGCACGCTTTCGAGCTATGTAGCGCCAAGAACCATATAACTCAAACGAGGAATAGTACTAGATAGCGCCAAATGGCGCAAATAGCGTGCTCTCCGAACACACCCTAAAACAGTACTCTCTCAAATGTCAAAAAAACTGTCAATAACAATAATGATGAATCCTTAGACTAGGAAAGAGAGAGGACAGCGCATGGCAATGAAAACCTTATGCGTGAGAGTGAAGCCAATTTTCAAACGTTTGGTGGTAAACAAATTTGGAACATCGAATTGTATTTTTTTAGTTTTTTATTAATTTTCACCTTTTTTAATAAACTGAATAGACATTTTTAAATGGTTAATTGTGTAGCTTATAAGTGCAATAGTCAGAGTGCTAAAAAAGAGCAAGGAATTTCATTTTATAGGTAAGAAGTATTTTACAACTATTTCTTTGAAATTTATTTTTATTAATATTACAGCTTTCAGGTAATAGATGTTTAACTAAATCACATATGTTATGTACGATAACTTAAATTAATTGTACATACATTTTGAACATTGTTTTCATTCAGTTTTAAAGATTATTTTTCAATTAATTGTTATTATTTTCTCATAGATGTAATAGTTTTGCAGTGGCGTGGAACAAAAACATATATTTAAAATAGATAAAATAGATTAAAATTGTAATATTTATTAAATAAATATGTTTTAAAATGATTGTTCTTTTTTTTTGGAGCAGTATAAATTCAAAGACTTTTTTAAATTAGATTTGTAATACGAAATAATGAAAATGATTATTTAATAATCGTCTAAGAAAAATCGTATGATACGCCTATGTCAATATTGACCGCCATTGGTTTGGTGGTAAATGGGTTACACAAATTGATTCGAATGCGCAGTCCTCTCCCTTTCCTTGTCTAAGGATGAATCATATATGGTATTTGCAAATGGCCGCTGTGACGTAATTTCCGTCGTAAACTACCAACGTGGGAAAGGTGTTAGGCTCCTTCCTTACTTTTTATATTCTAAGGCCACATTATTATGACGTCACTGTCATCATTGCTTGACATAAGTCATAGCATTATATCTTAGACTAGGAAAGAGAGAGGACAGCGCATGGCAATGAAAACCTTATGCGTGTGAGTGAAGCCAATTTTCAAACGTTTTGTGGTAAACAAACTTGGAACGTCGAATTGTATTTTTTTAGTTTTTTATTTATTTTCACCTTTTTTAATTACCTAAATAGACATTTTAAAATGGTTAATTGTGCAGTTTATAAGTGCAACAGTCAGAGTGTTAAAAAAGAGGAAGGAATTTCATTTCATAGGTAAAAAGTATTTTAAAACTATTTCCTTGAAATTTATTTTTATTAATATTACAGCTTTCAGGTAATAGATGTTTAACTAAATCACATATTTATGTTGTGTATGATAACTTAAATTAATTGTACATACAATTTGAAAATTGTTTTCATTCAGTTTTAAAGATTATTTTTCATTTAATTGTTATTATTTGCTCATAGATGTAATAGTTTTGCAGTGGCGTGGAATAAAAACATATATTTAAAATGAATAAAATTGTAATATTTATTAAATTAATATGTTTTAAAATGATTGTTGTTTTTTTTTTGGAGCAGCACATATTTAAAGACTTTTTTAAATTAGATTTGTAATACGAAATAATGAAAATGATTATTTAATAATCGTATATTGTCCGCCATTAGTTTGGTGGTAAATGGGTTACATAAATTGATTCCAATGCGCAGTCCTCTCTCTTTCCTTGTCTAAGCATTATATCCAAACAAACTGTGTGGTCTTATGGTAGTTAGTTTGCATTGAAGTTTTTTGTTTTGTGGATTTTCTTGTTTTTTTTTTGTAGAGTTTTTGACATTAAAGTGCCATAAAAACACATTATTATCATTAAAGAATAATTTGAGTTATATTTAAATAAGTTTTATTTTGTTCTAAGGTGAGAAAACATTAAAATAATATTACTTAACCTCAAAAGCAAACTTTTTTAAATAAAACAAAACTTCTTTAAATACGACTCGAAATATTCCTTAACGATAATGTGTCTATTTAGCACTCTTATAACAACTCATAAACAAGAAAATACCTTAGAACAAAAAGAAACAGGAAGTAGTCTGTCATATATTAACTTTAAGGAAAATTTGCGACGGAAGTCGGCCATCTTGAAGCTCCTTGTATGACTCTGTTTATGTTTACCGTAAGCTGTCAAAGCAATATTTGCATAAAAATGTCAAAAATGAGCGCATAGGCGTATCATTCGGTTTTTATAAACACAAAATGATTTACAACAATAAATGTATTCACATACTTGATTGGTTGAAATTTTATCAAAATAAAAAACTTAATATAAATTTTATTTTTTTACGGTACGTCAATGAAAACGGAAATTAAAATTGACAATTGGCCGCCATATGCAAGCTCCTTTCTGGACTCAAGGTCATTTTGCATATACTCCTTCCTGTTTCTTTTTGTTCTAAGGAAAATACATGAAAATACATAATATAAAAATCTTCCATGAAAATTAACTGCAATAAGGCAAAAGTTTGTTTAGACAACGACAGTGACGTTTCTAATAATGTGGCGTATTGACAGAAAAAACGAAAAAAGTGAAATTCGTAGGTTTTAAGGTAGTTTTTTGTGACTGTGACTGAAGAAAATGTCGACAGAAGAGAACGAGATGTCCTGTACGCCACCTGACATTCGCAATATTGCAGCGACTGCAATAAGAAAATCTTCTACCACAAAAATCACGGCACAAGTACGCATGTGTTTATAAAAAGTTTTTAAAGTGGCGAGCAGAACAAGATACAACATCATAGATAAAGTATAGTATTATACTCGCAAGCAAAGGTTTTTATCCACTCAAACGATTACATGCAATCGCCTGCGGCTCGTTCAGCAACTTTCATTTTCGTGGATAAAAACCTTCTTTACTTGCTCGTGTAATAATATACCATTATTCCATACCTAAGTGGTTTCCACACTGTATGTTTATATTGATATTATATTTCCCCAAGTTATCATCAGATATTAAATTTCTGTATACAACAAGTAAAAACTACAGTGACATTAATGATATAACAATCAAAACAATTTTTATTTAAATAAAAAGATTGTGTTTCATCAATTCTACAAAATGTGCTTATCATTTTATATTTATAGAAGTACACATTCAGTGTTATACATTCTTTAAATAGGTATCAATGTTTTATTATCATCAATAAATAAAGTAGGATATTAAATATATTTATTATTAACAAATAAAATATTGTATCTTATAAATGTAATATTTTTTAAATAAAACAAAAATATACAAATCTGTATAAAAAGCTAATGGTTTTATATTATTTGAAAAACCTCCAAAAATAATAAAATATAATTTAGAGTTTTAGCATTTGAGATATATTTAAAATGTCTTACCGTATACAAAGCTTCCAGTGCTCCTAAAAGTGTAACCAATTCAGCATTTTCAAACTGCGGGAATTCTTCTAGAACCACCAACAATTTTTTAACTCCAGCTTTGAGCGCCCTCTTCACACCCGCCGCTGCACTATTTTTGAAAATTCTCACATCATCGTAGTCTGGATCAATGGGACCGGTTGGGGAGTAAATTAATCTCTTTGCCGGTAAATTAGTTTGTAAAACAGCTATTTCTGATTTCAAAGAAGGATCGAACTTTAAAGCGTCTTGTATAATACCATTCAATTTGCTAGACTTACAGACTCGGTTTGGGGTACAAACAACAAGAATTCCATCATATTCAGGCGATTCTAATGTTGTTTCCGCTACTACTTTAGTCTCCGGTGGGCTGAAAAACATTATAGTTTAAGTTAATATTTTAAATAATTATAAGTTAATTACCCTATAGGACTCATGTTTTCGAACAAAAGACTTTTAAACCAATGCTAACAAAACGTACACCGCGTGGAACACAACTCAGCTGATTTCCCAAATTGTGAATTTATGTGAATGTGGGGATAAGCATAAACTGTTTGGAGTGGGATCGAGAATTTTATTTGTAATGCATCGTGCGCTATCACCGTCTGTTGCGATGGTGCCAGATTTAAAACGAAAACATCCGCAGTGAGGTCACCCCTATAAAATACAATAGCCATGCACCATGTCGATATGTAAGTACCTATACCTTGGATTTGTGGATTTTTATTTACTTCTTTGATAAGGTTCATTTTAATGCTATCATTGTATATCGTATAAATTGACAACAAATGTTTTAACACTCTTATATTAAATAATATCAATGTGAGTTTTTAAATAATAAGGAAGATTATTTAACAAAGTGTATAAAAAAATTAATAGCTTTTTTATTAAGAATACTAAACAAATAACTTTGGCAGCAAAACTACCAAGTTTTATTCATATATTTAATGCTCCTATATGGACAGTTGATACGGTAAAGAACATCATTACACTACAGTGCCGATAATATTTCTTTCTCTCTCGCTTTGGTAGAAATCTCAAAACACATTTTCCCAATTGAATTTTTCTGTGTTTCGCTACATGCGCACAAAATATGCGTAGAGTCAATTGACTGAGTCTATGTGCGAGAGAGCAAACGATAAATTATATGTTTCACCATATTGGAACATCTTTCACTTAAACCAGTAGAAACTGTTCTTATAGGGTTTAAATATAGGGTTTTATTGAACAAATTTTGTATCTAAATGACAGCAATGTTAAGTCAATCAATTCATTATCATTAGCTCTTTTATTATTTTTGTAATCTTATATGTTTTCTACTGCAGTTCTTTTAATAATTTTCATCTTTGTCGCTTTGGTCACCTGAATCCATTCATGTTCCACAGTTTTTCTACCTGTAGATCTACTTTTTATCATTTCTTCCTAACAATGTGACTTCCTCTATCTAACTAGGTAAATAATACGGTTGCCTTTTATATTTCGGGTTTAGAGAACAAAAACAAATATTAATAATCGAAAATCATTGTTTTTCAAAATATTCCCCAAGAAGAGATATATACTTTTGCATGCGTATGAACCAATTGTCGAAGCACTTTGCCAATCTGATTGAGGTATCTTCAAAACATGCATTCTGAATGCAGGTGTCGAAAAATTTTGACCTCTCAGTTTGTTTTTTATGTACGGGAATAAAAAGAAGTCATTCGGTGCCAAGTCAGGACTATACGGCGGATGACGCATCAAATGGATGTTTTGGGTACTCAAAAATGCAGTTGTTTGAGTTATTTTGAAACAAATGGTTGTGTGCTACTTAGAATTGACTGTGGTAAGGTTACGACATGTCCAGTTTTTCCGAAAAACCAGGTGACTATTTGCTTGGAAGTGCTTCGTGCACGAACAACTTTTTTTGGATTGGGTTTATCTTAAAACACTTATACAGTCGACTGCTGTTTACTTTCGGGCTCATACGCGTGAATCCACGATTCATCACCTGTCGCGATGTCATAGACGTGTTAAAAGCACCGCGATCGTATTTTTTGAGCATTTCCTTCGACCAATAGACACGGGCCTTTTTTTGAGCGATTGACAAATTGTATGGGATCCAACGCGAACAAATTTTTTTGATCGTCAAATATTTATGCAATATTAAATGTATGCTGTTCCCACTAATAGCTGAGGTTGTCTCAATCTCACGATAGGTCACATGACGATCTTGCAATATCAGTTCGCGCACAGCATCAATGGTTTTCGGAACAACAACTGATGTTGGACGACCTTTGCGAAATTGGTCTTGGAGTGAACTACGGCCATTATTAAATTCACCATATCATCGATAAACACTGGTCCTTGATGGAGCTTCATCGGCAAAAATTGAAATAAGATCATCCATGCACTGTTGCTGAGTTAATCCACGTCGAAAGTTGTAAAAAATAATAGCACGAAAATGTTCACCATTTAATTCCATTTTTGGACCGAGATGACTCTTTAAAATTATTGTAAACAACACAAACAGCGCTTGTATGTCAAAACGTTCTGAGAACGTATAACCTCAAAAATTTCCAACTTTACGATAGAGCTGTCAGTTGCCAGATTGCAACACAAGGGGTGCCAAATCCCGAAATATCAAGGGCAAACTTATGTACAGTCGGCTTTAGAATAGCATATACATGTTAAATGTGAATTTCGTTTACCTACCGAAGTTATAAAAACGCCCTTCTTAAACAAGATAGGAATGGCAATTTTTAAAACGCCTACATTAAATGGTTTTGGGAGATTAGGTTTATTTACAAGGGTCGGTCATGTACCGAATAAATAGGTTTTTTTCGCATTTTTCCACTGATATAATTAAAAAAAGGGATTTTAATCTCAAACAAACATTTATTATCGAGGGTTCCAAACTAAGTGAAGATGAGGGCGTGGACAACTGTTTAACTGATTTCAAATTTATTGTTATTTAAACCGTGTTTGGTTATACACAATAAATAGGCCGTCTATTCAATGTAAGCGATTTGAGTTTGAAAATGTGTATGCTATTCTGAAGCCGATAGTACCTGTAAAATGTAAAAACATTCAGAAACGGTATAGATAGGCCTTTCCTGAAGAAACTCCTTGGTCAATCTACGAAACAACAGCTGGAAGTGAGTTGTACAATTTCCTAGCTTAGGTAGATTAATTAGGTAGGCATCCAAATCCATATTTCTTGTAGGATATCTACAAAAATTGGTCTATCATTTGCATTTTCTATTTATTTACGAAATAAGCAAACAGACTCTAATACAAATAGTGCTGGAAGAGTTAGAATTTTTTACGATTGCTTTGGGTCTTACTAGCTAACCCAAATATATAATAAATGGCCCTCTATTGCAGTTTAAAAGCGGATTCAAAATCCTGTACAGTACAGGAACCCCAAAAACGTAGACCATAGCGAAGGTGAGATTTAAATAAAGAGGAATAAGAATAGTAAATAACTGAACGGTTAAACGAAACTTCCACTATTTATTCAAAAAATACGTTTTTAAATTCAATGACATCGTCAGAGTGACATATTGAAGTTACATTTTGTCTGTTTGTAACTAGGTAGGTACCTGATGTTGATTAGGTAGTATTAAGGCTAGACCAAGTATGGAAGTAATAAGACATAACAATATTAAAGGCTAGATGTTATTTATCCTAACAGACCAAGAGCCAGTGATAAATTTTGGGTGGTCATTTCAAAAGTCACGAAACTACTGTAAATTAAAAGCCACTTCTGGTAGCCCTCTGTGGCTAGGGTAGACTACACTAAAATTTTAAAGAGGGTAAGAAATAAAATTCATTTTAGTCAAATTATCAGACATAAAATTTCAGGAAATTACTTTTGACAATATTTTGTCTTCATAGAATTTTCACATTCACATTTGCAAAAAACTGTGCCAAGATATAGAAAACCAACAAAAAACTATATCATGCTAACCTTCACAATAACAATATATTACGTCTTATCTATGTATAAAATGAAGACTCAATCAATGTAAAATAGTTTAATAGGGAAAAACATCTAAGATTTATTTGTTCAATATATTAATAAATATTAATAAATTGTTGATCTGCTAGATGTCCTTTTTCGAGGAAATCTAAATTTTGTTTTTTATTACAAATGTGTATTATTTGAATGTCATTGGTGTGTTTGAGTGAGTCTGGATGTTCAAGAACTTGTGTTGCATATTTTGATCAATCTGATTATTGTAATCTATATGCTCTTAAGTGTTCATTTGGAATACCCACTTCCACAATAAATTAGCACAATAAATTTCATTTAATTTTTTCATAAGAATACATCAAAAGAATATTTTAAATAAGAACCTAGATAATATAATAAATGTGACAACTGCCTTTTAAAACCGGTTCATAAACCCTTATTTTGGTACACAGGTTCTTAATAAACAGATAGTGGTTACACATCTGCGTTCAGTCGCCTCGGCTTTCAATTAAAAGATGGCGCTCAAATTGAGCAAAACCAGTTCTGCAATACTCATAATAATTAAAATTAAATTTATTAATTCAAATACAATATCTTGGAATTTTTTTTTCATTCGGCTGTAGCAAAACATTATTAACGGAACAAAAAATTTACAAAACAAATAATAATAAACAACAATTATAATTCCATTTAAGTGAGATAATTAATATTTATTTATAAATTTCATTATCAGAAATAGCAGACTGCCATAATTCAATTTGATAAGCGTATAACAGTGCATGCTCGGAGTGGGGTAAACCTATAATCATTTCGCCTGTCAATATACAGAGTGTTACATTTGGCAGACGACAACTACAAATAGAGATGTGCTTTTCTACAGCGTGGAAACCACTTATGGAATAGAATTATTTGTGGGGTTAGTTTAGAAGATTATAAAAAACGCTGGGACCCGTCAACTTTGAAACGCAAGTCTGGCATCGTCCATGATCTATTTTTTAATGAAATGAAATTTTGTTCAAGATAGTTAATACATAAAATTGTGAAAATAATAATGTTTCACACTTTAAATAATGGTTTTATTTTAGCTGAATGCAGAACTCAAATTTCTTCACTAAGTACCAATACTTTGGGTTTTGTCAACATTTTTTGTCACGAATAGGCAAAAACTGTATAAATAACTATGCCAATATAATTAAACTAAAATAATGTAAATAATGTCTGTCATTATTTGTTGATGTATTGACATTTAAAAATCGTAGTTGTCAATTCTTAATCAAAAACTAGTATCTTGCGAAGTAATAATGAAATATTTAATTCAGATCCACCGGATTGAAATTTTATGATTATTGGTTACGGTGATAATTGCAGAAGTCAAGTTTAAGTGGCAAACTTATTTAATGAGAGGTATGCTCAGTTGCCTAATATTTCACAAGATACTGTGTCTAAAATTTATGCACAATTCAGAGAACTTGGACAAGCCAAACCAATAAAGAGAAAACCGCACTTCGTTGAAGATGATGTGAAAATGGACATTATGTTAAGAGTGCGCTTCTCACACTTGCTTCGGGTATCGCTCCAGGGTAGGGTGGAAGGGTACAAAAGGGTGGAGACTAGTACATCCCTTCTACTCATCAAAATATTATCTCGAGAATAAATTCGGTCTATTTGATGCATGGACCGTATTGGGAATATCTATTTAATTAAATGTCAGATACGGGTTTTGATTTTCTCAAATGTGCCAATAAAACACGAAAAACAAAGAATATTTTTTGGTACAACTGAGAATGTAAATTTACATAGTGTAAGATGTCGTGGAGAATCCAACGTCAAGTTCCCGTGAAATTTCTCGTCAAAATAATGTGAGTCACACAACTGTTCCATAAAGAAAAACTTCATCCATATAAATCGACTTTTGTGCAAGAACTAATAGAAGACCATCCAGATCGTAGAATGCATTTCTGCGAAAGAATTACTAAATTGAACAGAAATGAAATAGCTGTTGGTAAAATTATTTTTTCCGATGTATCAACATTCCCATTGAACGGGGAAGTAAACAGGCAAAACTGTAGATATTAGTCAGAGGAGAATCCTCATTGGATACGTGAGACACATACTCAGTATCCTCAAAAGATGAACGTTTGAGCAGGTATCATAGGTGATCATATTATTGGTCCTATTTTTGTAGATGGAAATCGGATAGCCGAAAAATATTTAAGCATGATTAGAGACGAAGTTGTTCCTGAGTTGGCCAACTTATATCCCAACGCAATAGATCCGAATCTACCGGGTGAAAATATCTGGTTCCAGCAGGATGGAGCAACACCCCCTTATGCTTTAATTGTAAGAAATTACTTGAATGAAATTTTCCCCAATAAATGGATTGGACGAAGAGGTAATATCGAGTGGCCAGCTAGGTCGCCGGACCTTACACTCTTGGATTTTTTCTGTAAGGTTATCTTAAGAAAAAAGTATCAACACAGCCAACTAGCATTGCAGACCTCAAAAAAAGGATAACTACAGAAATACGGGCTATTTCACCTCAAGCTTTAAAAAAAGATCGGGACGAATTTTATAGGAGACTGTGTCATTGACAACTGCAAGGTGGAGAACATTTTGAGCATTTGTTTTAATGTAAAAAATTAAGTACGTCAAGTATTTTCAGTATTTACTGTCTTGAACAAAATTATAAATAATTTCAAAATTTCACCCTGTAAAATTTATGTTTAAAAAGCACATTTGAATTTCAAAGTTGACGGGTCCCAGCGTTTTTTATAATCTTCTAAACTAACCCTACAAATAATTTGATTTCATTAGTGGTTTCCACACAGTATATATAAACAACAAAAATTGGGTAATTAATAAATTAAAACATAGATACTGTCAAAAATAATAACTTAAATTAATTAATCTTATTATTCACATATTGACAATTTGACAATTTACCTACCTAAATTTAATCATTTCTTTATAATGTATTTTTAAAGATTAAGTAAAAAAGAAAATAGGTTATATAGCAAAAAATAATTTATTAAATTAAAAAGAAATAAATAAGGATGTTTATTATAAATCTTTCTATGGACGACTGGTCGAAGAACTTCCTAAAGAACCTGGATAGTATGCCGAATAGGCCAAACTTTGAGCTGGTTCACTGTTCCAAACTCTTTGGTAAGGCCCTCCTGAGTTTGGTTCCCAACCAGGTTCATAAGAGCTTGGTGGGGATGGTGAAGGAGCTGGTGGAGCACCGTACAATGGTGTTGGAGGTTCTGCTGGTGCCATTGACATCATGGGAAGAGGCATACCTGCAAACAAGAAAAAGTAATACATTTGTTTTTCTATGTTATTTAAAATCATAGTAATATAAATAATTTACCTGATTTTCCAAGGAGCTGATATGCCACAAAACCTATCACTATGATAATAGCAAGCTTGCTTAAAATTAAGGCTTTGGTAGCCTTAATAAGACTGAGTTTGATGAAAAGAGGTTGGAGCAGATGCTTTTTGAGTTTTAACAACAACAAAATGGGGAATAACAATTTCTTCTTTAAACCGAGACCCCTTCCTAAAAAAAGGTAATTTCGTTGTATTTTTGTTATTCAATTTAAATATTTTTTTAATAGACTGTTTTTAACATAATGGTTTGTGTAAGATGCATTTACAAGGACCGGATCTTCTCTGTGTGGATATGTTAAAGAAAATATAAACAGTAATTGAAATTAACAACGCTCATGTGATAAGAACATTGATAATAGATTAAATATAAATATTTGCATTGCATCTTTACTATAAGTTTTATTTGTATTAATATTTACCTTCATTGTTTGCATCGTTGGAAACTATGTCTAATCCATTTTTAGGATTATAAACAATGTCAGTTTGTTCCAAAATGGGTTCAGGAACTCTTAATTTGAATTCGTGTGTATCTAGTACTCTTCGGACTCTTTTGTAAATTGCAGCATCGAGATTCTATAAGAATAAAAATTGAAATTAGTTTTCTATAACAATGTAGGTATAAAATTAAATTATTTATTACAATATTTAATGGCGGAACTATTATAAAGTAAAACGGTAATTTCCTCATTTTAAAACCACTAATTCACATTTGTTTATGTAATGTAATTTATGATGTAAGAAGGCAACTGCAATCCAAACACACTTATTCATGTGATGTTCAATTGTATAAATTTATGAAAAATATGTCAAGAGAAATGTTTGGGATGGCAAGTAAAAATTATGATTATAATTTGTTTTTCCCTTATTCTTTATTTTGCATAAAAACCACGGTTAAAATATCTTTTTACGATAGTCATTTTTGCACTATTCATTTTGACAAAAGGTTAATTTTTTGCACTAGTGCAAAAAGTAAATTGACCTATGCTAGGCTATTGTCCGCTTGTATATAAGGTGGAATTTATTTAACGTGAAATAATTCATGCATTGCTTTGCTTACAAATTGAACTTAAATATTCCAGAAATTCTTATAATTAAAAGCAAATAGAGCCATTACAGAATTATTACCCAATAAATCTAAAAAAGTATATGAATCTTGTTATGAGCGGTTTAACAACTTGTGTGTAACGAGGTTCATAAAGAACATTACTGAAAACGTTCTCCTAGCATATTTACGAGAAAAATCAGATAACCTTATGGTCGGAATATTCAATGTTAAAAACTACACTTTTAATCAATAAGAATTTGGATATTTCACATTTCACAAAGCTAATTCCATTTTTTAAGAAAGTTTTTACCCGACAGGAGTTTGATAGATTTTTAACTGAAGCTCCAGATCATAAATATCTAATGATGAAGGTGAGATACACATTTTATAAAGTTTAAATAATTTCTAACAATGTAACTGCAAATATTTCGTAGACTTTGGTAACTATTTTGTTACAGATAGTTGCAGTATTTGGCATTGCGGGTGCATGTCGCTAAGACGAGTTGCAGAAACTAACATTAGATGATATTAATGACATGGATTCCGTCATAACTGTGAAAATCCCTGATAGCAAAATAAACAAACCTCGATCATTTGTGATAGCAGAAAAAATTTGAAGATTTAATTTTGTTGAAATCTTTCGCAAATATGCATCCCTTCGTCCTCAGTCTACCAATCACAATAGATTTTTTATAAGATACTGTAACGGAAAATGTTCAGTAGAACCTGTTGGTATAAATACTTTTAGTAAAATTCCAAGTGATATTGCAAAATATTTAAATCTAGAAAACCCAATGCAATACACAGGACACTGTTTTCGCAGATCTTCTGCAACCTTACTTGTAGAATCGGGGGCAGATATACTATCATTAAAACGCCATGGAGGAAGGCTACATTGAGTAATCTACTTCTAAAAAAATTGAAATAGCGAGTCAAATTCTGGAAGGTGAAACAAGTACCAGTACGACAAACTTGACTACTCGAAAAAGAGTTATCAGTGAAGAAGACCAAACCGGATATGAAAATAAAATTCAAAAAATAACTGGAAACGAAGATTGTCCATCAATTACTATAGCAAACTGCTGAAACTGCGATACCAAAATTGAAATTACTTCAAAAAAGTAGGTAAATAACTAGTTTTATTTATAACATTAGTTGGTTTTCCATGTTCACTGTTATCGTTTATAATAAAATAATTTGTTTATTGTAATATAAATTACCAAATAATCTTTAATAAAATTTTAAACAAAAAAAAATATTCGATCGTAGAAAAAATTAGCATAATTGCATCATGCATCGTGCAACAAAGATGCACTTTTTGCACTAATTACACAAATAACTATTTAAATACATTCTTTCAGAAAATTAAAACATTAAAATGATTTTCATTTTTAATAATCTTGTAAATTGTTAAGATTCTTACATATTTTTGAGCTAGTCAAAACTAATAAAAAAAATTTACTTGTTCAGTGGTCTAGTTACCAGATTTGAGACATACATACCGTTCAACCAAAGTCTTAATCACTATAATTTTCACTAAAAAATCACCTTAGTATTCTGAATATCGCTCTGGATGTGTAGTACGTTATCCAGGTATCCTAGTACGTTCTTTTTCACACAGTCCATTTCGATGCAGTTGTCCAGAACGCTGGAGACGAGTTCATCCCCCGATCTAGGGCCGCCCTGTCCAGAGACGTACACTGCGAAAAATGTAAGGGGAACCAAATACCTCCACATGTTGTTGACAGAACAAAAAACGAAATTAATTGATGATAAATTGACATGGGCGCAGTTATATATCGAACATTATAGCGGTCAGGGGACGATTGTGAAGGAATTTTTAATCGGTAAATGTATTCTTGCATGGATTTCTTTTTCTATTTGGCGTTGTTCCGCTAAAAGATCCGGTACTTATTTATTATTCCGCCAATGTTTTATTGTATTCACTTTTTAAATATTCGTGTATAGAATTGGGTTGATATTATATCGTACCTACTCTTGATGGAATTAATAGATTTTAACGTATCACAGAGGAAAATTGAAAGTCAATTAAGCTTATCTTTACGTTTTTGCAATAAAAAATATGTAAGGCTGGGATTTGATAGGAAAAATTATTTTAGGATCATTATTTACATTAATTCTTTTGTTTCTTCTCCAAGTGGAGGTGAGATATCATCATGGAATTCTTAGTCTGACTGTTAGGTTAGGTTATATTATATGTGAGTGGTCGTTCAACGTCACTTCCACTGCGACCAGAAATATCTGTGTGGCTCACCTATAGGTAATAGTTGTTATATTAGCCCTGTGCCTCTGATGAGGTTCATCAGGGTCGTTGGTGACACCAAATTTATTGATACCAAGTCCTTCGAGCTCTCGGCAGTTACAAAAGATATGCTTCACCGTTTTATCCTCAGCCTTACAGAATCTGTAGTTCGCACTCTCTGTCCGTCTAATTGTTTTCATATGCCCATTAAGGCGACTGTGTACAGTCGCCTTAATGGGCATAGGCCTCCCTTAATCTTTGCCACTGTGTTCGGTCTCCCGCTACTGTCATCCAGCTAGGAACCATCCTTTTTATATCATCAGACCAGCGTGTGGGTGGACGTCCTCTGTTTCTAAATGCTTTTTCTCTTGGTCTCCTTTCGATGATTCTTTTGGTCCACCGATTGTCTGTTCTTCTTGCCACATGGCCCGCCCAATTCCTTTTAAAACGGGCTATTCTCATTACTGCATCTGTTAGATCTGTTCTCCTTTGTAATATTGCATTTGTCACTCGGTCTCTCAAAGATAATCCTAGCATCGCTCGCTCCATTCTTCGCTACATTAATGCATTCCAATCAGTAGTGCAATCATAATTCGTAGGTCCTGTCTACCCAAGTCGAGGCTCAGATCCATCTTGGGCTTGGCCTTCTACGTACCCCAGTTCCAACTCCTCTTTTGGTCTTAGAGCCGTTCGTGTACTAACATTGGTCAGCCATTTTAAGATTCGATCTATTCATTTCCCATTCGTCCCTTTCTGGGAATAGGACAGCATTGCATCTGATACCATCTCCAGTATCGCATGATTTTGTTTTATCTCCCCGGCCCTGGCTCTGACCTGCATCCTGGTACTTTACTAGCCTTTTGTATACACCAGCCATCGGCTTCCTTTCCAATTAGTTATGAAGTGGATGAAGATCTATTAAAATTTCTATGGCAATGGTGTAAGTGGTGAACATAGCTCCCGTTATGTTTAAGAATGCCTGCCCTTGAAGCTTATTCAGCTTATCCCTTTGACATTTAGCCCACCAACCCAGAGCACCATACGTAATCATATGCCTTATTACTGTCAGATATAGTCAATATATTTGTTTGGGTTTCATTCGCTAACGAAACTTAATTCTTATCTTGTAATAAAACTGTTTTTTTCACTTGTTGCATTTAATACTGTTCCAGCAATTGAGATTAACTTTGGGTATACTCTTAACAGTAACAGTTAAAAAGGGTTAAAAATATGTAATTTAGGGATAATCTATCCACAATTTTCCAAAGCAGAGGTATTTGAGGAAGCTGTAAAAAAAAATTTATCAAAATTATTTCCTATAGTCAGGTGATGCTTTATTCACTGGAATAGAGCAAGGAGAAATAGACTATACTTATTATGGTTGATGTGAAGAATGCATTCAACTCAGCAAATTGGGAGATGATTATATGAAAGCTGAAAACCGCAGGAATATCTTCATAATATTTTAAAGCAAGTCAAAAGCTATTTCACCAATAGATCTGTAAGGGTGGGAATTGTACAAAAAATGCAGGAATTCCACAAGGATCGGAACTAGGTCCGAACTTATGGAGTGTCCTTTAAAATGGGGTGCTTTAAATAAAGTTTGACAGTGACATGTCAGTGGCTTACCCTGGCGTGTTAGCGATGTTAGTTTTCAGTGATTTCAATAGAGAGTTTGCGGTAAGGTGTTTTACGTTATAAAAATTTCCGTTATAATGTGTAACGTAAAAATGTAGTAAAAATTATACCTTATAAAGCTTATTTATACGCTATTTTTGAAAATAACGTTAACCAATCAGATTTTAATGGTTATAATTTACTTTCATGGTACAACAAATGTACATTGTAAATTGTTGTATTATGATTGTTTATCATTAGTTTCAATCCTGATAGGTATTTACAAAAATTGATAGTTCAATAATGTCTTGTTTTTCAAAACGAAACAAGAAGCTACAAATATTACTCTGCACTGATTATAAATTAAATTTAATTTGTAGAATCAAGTATTTTTCTTTCTTCTACTGCTTTTTGCTAAGCAGTAAATAGAAGGAAATCTTCATTAACCAATGTAACTAGGTATATACAATCAGGTTTACCAAGACTTTGTTCATAATTCTTATGGTTATAATTTTTCTTAGTTTTGTTAATGGACTAGTTTAGTGATTTTTTTTTATATTTGCATCTTATAAAATAGGTTTTTAGGGGTTCAACTGTAAAAATAAAATTTTTATAAAATTAATCCTCTAGCCATAATCGGCTTTTGAAATTTAAATTTAATGGTTACATACGTCATAAGTGGTAAGTGACGTGTTTCAATAAGATTGGTAGAAAATTTGCGATGTTGTCGATATGCTTTAATATTAACCGAGAAACTTATCTCTCTCTCTTATTTGTTGTCATTAAAAAGAGATAAACATCTCGATATTTTTGTTCTCTGATTGACACTTTATCAAATAAGGAGTAAAACACTAAACAAAATATTCTGTCATTTTCATTAGTTTAATTTGTTGTTTGGTTGTGTTTGGTTTATTGTTTGAGTTATTTTTTTTAATTTAACAAGTTATTTTAACGTGTTATCAAAAATGTTTTCTGGATTTACCAAAGCAGATTCTAAAAATCTACCACGAGTAGATTTTCAAATGGTCATGGATTTTTTTTCTTCAAATACTCAACATTATAGTGCCGAAATAAGAAATGTTAAAACAGTAATCAACAAAGAACTGCTAAGAACAATCTGATTTGTTTGTTTATTACAGATAAACACGATTTTCTCTCCTGTCATATATCTTGTCAACTGGTACAATCAGTTAGTCACAGAACACGGTGTTTTGTGCCGCCAGTTCTTTGAGAGTACTTGAAACGA
The DNA here is from genome assembly GCA_035357415.1 of Ophraella communa. NCBI lineage: Eukaryota > Metazoa > Arthropoda > Insecta > Coleoptera > Chrysomelidae > Ophraella > Ophraella communa. The sequence continues at coordinate 18,055,643 of CM068987.1, forward strand.
ACGTAGCTAAACTGTGACAACGTTGACTTTTAAACACACTTCATTATTGGTTATTAGTTGGCGCTACGTTTAAAACTTACTAATTATTTATTGCTAAATTTTACGAAATGAGAAAAATTACTTGCAAAATGAATACCAATATAAGTAAGTAGGTATCTTATCCTAAATATATATTGCTATCATTTTGATTAATATGATCCTACTAAACTAGTCCATTATTTTTAGCGATCATTTTTAAACTTGCACTAGTGACATATCATATGTCATCTGTAACCTTGATTTTTAAGGTACGATAACCGCAAGCTATGTTTACAAATTTTACGATACACTACAGTATAACGTAAAATAGGACTCTAACGTAACGTAAAACGACTGACCGCAAACTGTCTAATACAAGTCAAATTAATGTAAAAAAGTAACCCGCTGGAGATAATAAAAGAAAATCTAGATTCGACCATACAAAAAACATTATCTATTGTTTTCTTCAGGTGACAAAAGGATAGAAGTAATATGGACATAATAGGAAACTATCTCATGGAGCTTAATAATTGTGAAAAGTACTTAGGTATATTGTAGAAATCGAGTTAACGTGGTACAGAAAGTAGAGATAAAAACTACAGCCTTCATGAGGCCCAACTACTTGAAACGATATACATTGCAATTATTTATTCGAAGCTTCTTATAGTAAGTAGCCTTAGTCTGGCATAAAATACTTCGTAGGGAGAAATCTCAGAAAAAGGAAAAAAAAGCCTTCCAAGTGCGAATGGACATTTTTTCAATAAAAAGACAATATAACTTTGCTTGAAGTCAGGATCTTTTCTCAACAGTATAGTACTAAATGGAAATCTGAATATTTAAACAACATATGAATAAATTGCAGACGTTTGATTTGTGGTATTATATAAGGAGATGAGGGTAGTAGCCCGAGCTCCGAATGACTGGAAACTGGCAAGACATAACCAGGTCAAATAATCCATATAAGTCCCCTGGGCTTGGGATATATTCCATACTGATCCAATAAAGACTGGAATTACTAATTCCATATCTGTTTTACATATTTAAGATTTGCATAGCTTGGAGACACCAACCATATCTATGGCAAAAGGTGAATATCATTAAAAAAGCATTTAGAACAACAAGTTTATCATCATTTTTGCTTAAAACATTAGGATAAGTAGATAGATATATAATAGACGAGTTACTGAGAATACATCCTTTTAGCAATCATGCAATTTAGCGCATCATGCAGGAAAGTAAACGGAGGCGGTACCGGATGACCTTAACAGACTAATAGCAAATACCTTGGAGGAAAAGTGCGTTTAATAATGCATTATTGGTATGAATTACTCAAGCTCTAGAGAACAGGAGTACCACAAAACTTCTGTTCACGGTTAAATGCCTGTCTAGAGAAAAGGTCACTAATATCCTCTCTGGGCCAAGCTACACTAGTAGCTAAGTCAGGCAAAGGATGTCCTCAAGGAGAAAATAGTATCGCCACTTTTTTGGGCTATCCTAGTAGACAGCATACTACAGGATTTAGAAGCCAAATACATATACTCTCTAGGCTAGGCTGATCTAGTAATATTTACGAAAAATATCATCAGAGAACACAGACACAAAGCGCTATTAATATTATTGACAAGTTATGTAAAAAAGAGGGTCTAGCAGTAAATCCACAAAAAACAACCATTGTTAACATGGACTAAAACTACTGGTACTTTTTTTTCGGGCTGAGATGGGAAACTCATGTTCGATGTGTTGGACTCACTCTCGAAAGGATGCCTACCAACCAAACCCACCTCAAAAACTCGCCGTTACCCCCGCCTCTGAATCACTACCCTAGCATACTTCAAGACGGGCGGCGGTCCCTCACACACTCTTCACCCATTCATACTACTCGCCATCAGAACATTAGAGGTTGCAAAGTCTCGGTTCGATCAAATATCGATATATCGATACCGATTCTGAAAAAACCTCGATATATCGATACTAAGTATCGATACTTTAAAGAAGTATCGATTGTCATTTTGTGCTTTGCCAGAGAACACAAGAGTTCATAACAAAAGTCCACCGTGGCGAGGCGCTTGTAGACAAATAACAGAAGTTAGGTTAGATGTTTACAATTTAGATCCGGAAATTCCGGAGTCCTTTGAATTTAAATGGAGACGATGAATGAATTCTAAAGAATAAAAAATCTTCCAGATTTTACGATCTCAAAAATAATCAACTGCTAAAATAAAACGTAAAATGGACAGACTATACCAGAAAAAATCTAGATTACCTATCTAGTCTTATCTGTTCAAAAAATGATAATTTTTACTCACGAATATTTTATTGACATTGTTAGATTTCAGTCTACTTATTTTATCTGAAATTAGAATGCCAACCTTTGAAAATATTCGTTTGTATGATACTGATGTGGCAGGTACACATAAATATTTTTTGTTGTTTTTGAAGTACCAAAAACCGAGATAGAGGCATCAGTGATAGAAAAAGTAATAGATGAAAGTTACTTTTGAATATCAGAACTAGAACTCGCCTTTAAAATATAAATAGTTATAGGATAATATTATGCTATGGGTAAAAATCTACGAATAAAGAATAGAAAGGAAGTAACGTTGTCATGTTTTAATCTAGTAAATAATCACGACGGAAGTCGGCCATATTGAAGAACCAAATATGACTCATTCGAATCGTGACATTTGACATGTATAGTTTTTTTATGCTGTTTTATATATTATTTTCTGATTTAAGTAGTTAACCCAACTTTAGAATGGGAATTACTTTTCATCTGTAGGGTTCTATTTATCTGAATTATTAAAAATTAACATAATATTTTAATGACAACCACATTGTTATCATAGACGTTCCTTTATTTTTTATTTAGACCATCTAAGTCAACTATTTAATTACCTACTTAGAAGTTTTTAATCTAAATTTATATTCCTACAATCTTATGACAATGTATATTACTGTACAGATAATTACAAGCGGAAAACAGTTATTTTTTTTTAACAATTAATACGAGGCATAAGTATATAATACCCTATGTGTGACACCACTGGTAACCGGAAACTTCAAGTCAGCCATATGCAAGAACCAACGCGGACATCGTCAAATCGTATTATGCTCCTTCCTTTTTATTCTTTATTCATAGGTAAAAATATAGGCTTTATTTTGATTTGACAAGTGACAACTAACAATCAGATATTCCGGTTTTTATCGGTATATCGGATCTATCGTATCTGTAATAGATAAAATGCACGTGAAATTGAAAAAAGCAATGGTATTGGTTAGTTTCTTTCTGAATCCGCCAGGAATCATTCCGGGTCATGATATCGATACTTGATACACAAGGTATCGATATATCGATACTTGATAATTTTTACAAAAGTATTGATACCTCGATACTAGGCATTGATACTTTACAACCTCTACAGAACATTCCTTTCTCCTAACCATTTTCTCCACAACTTCGCTAACCTCTATCCATCTTTCTCCCCTCTCAACATTATCTCCACCATGATCTCCCAATACACTGCTACCCCGAGTCTCCTCTCCAACTTCTCTAAATCACATTGTTCTTCTAACGTCTAAACACATGTCCCCCATTATCTTCTACCTCACATCTCACGCATATTCCAGTCTCTCTCTTCCCAATCTTGTGTAGATACCCCACTCTAGACCCATGCCCAGTGAGCACTTGCGTCAAGAAGTGGTTTACCTCCCAAAACTCTCAGTCCATCCACTCATCCCTACTCCTAATCGCTATTTTTAATGCACCTTCATACTCATCCCCCAACTTATCACCATTTCCTCCTCCTAAACTTCCTCTTTTGTGGCACCCTTCCACCGTTGCCTACCGCAGTGGCTTTATCCTCGCATGGATTCCACACTTCCGCTCCGTACAGCATACTCTGCTCAATCGTCCTACCAATAACTCTCATCTTCCATTCTCCCGGCCCTTTCACATTACACATCAATCTCCCCAACCATGCTGCTCATACTGTCATTTTCTCTGCTGCCTTCAACAAATGGTGCTTGAAGGATAGTTGGCTATCCATCTAAACACCTAGATACTTCACCGACTCCTCCATGCGGATTTTCTCCCCCTTCACCATCACCCTAACTTTCTTTATCTTGCTTCGTCCCTTTACAATCCCACCGTCTTATCTTCCGCCATTTCCAACCCGCATTGTTCTATTTTCCCCACAATCTTTCTACACATCTTCTCCGCCTTTCTTTCTATCTCCGTATCTCCCTTTGCCGTACTCACCAGGCACACACCATCAGCATACACCATGATCTCACATCCCTCTTAGTATACAATCACACAAACCTCGTCGAACACACACTTCCAGAGCGCCGGTCCCAGTACCGATCCCTGGGGCACTCCTACCTCCGTTCTATATCTCCTTCCCCTTGAATGTATTATAACCCGAGCTAATAGGTAATCCTCCACTAAATTAACCAACCCCTCACCCACTGGTACTTGGTAAGGAGGAATTTCCGTATGCCCTAGAGCCAAAATATCTACTTATATGGCGTTAATAATGAGACTGACAACTATAATATGTTGGATAAAGTATTTTTTTATAGCCACTGGCATAAACAACAATTTAAAAAATAGTTTAAGCCATTTAAGTAATGGGACTTTTTTAAAACTTAAAAATGCAGAGTATCCTTTGTGGTTTAATTTATTTTCTCTCCAATATGGTTAAAGTAAAAATAAGATTAGATATTATGTGTGACCAGAAAGTGGACTAAACAATGCGCTGGTTCAATTTGAATACGTCAAAACATAAATATCCTCCTAACCAAAAAAATCTGACACCGATTCCATAAATATTATTCGCATTTTTCTTCCATATAAAGTGTAATGTCTATTTTCACTTTTGTTTTTGACACAGCTCTTCCTTTACCGATGTCACAGTTTATATAAATAATACATGTTTAATATTAATTTAATCATTTTGATAATTGTCCTCAACAGATTATCATGTATCGAATTGCTCTAGTTGTATTGTCAATATCCATAATAACTTACGCCAGTCCAGCCATATCTTTAGAAAATAAAGGGGTAAGTAATAAATCAAAACTGATAAATTACTTTTTGTATAATTGATATAAACTTTAGTAAAAATTTTATTATTTTAGACTTCTAATGACTTATCTAGAAATAGCCTTGAAAAAAAGGATGAAACATTTTTGGAAAAGGTTAAAAATGTTATGAAACTCGAAGAGGCTGTGGACGCCATCTTTTTAAAATCCCAACAAGAATCTCCTAGAAGTTCAAGTTCATCGACTAAAGTTGAAGGTAGAAATAACAAAATGTTTGTAGATTTATCAATAAAAAGATATTTGAAGATAAATATAATAATTCTCGATGTTATTTTGTTTTTTTAGCACGCAAGAAATCAAAAATTAAGAAAACTCTCAAGAAAGTCTTTCTGCCAGTATTGATATTCGTTATAATAAAGGCTGTAATTCTACTTCCCTTAGCTGTCGCCACTTTGGACTTTACCACTTGGAGTATTTACAACATTTCTTTTTACACTTTTGCCGCCACTATTACTATTGCCTTCTGGAAATTCTTCAGCACGATTAATAACGTTGAACCACCCAAAGTTGTACATGCTGGATGGGAGTTAGACAGAACTGACGGTCATGCGCTAGCTTACAATGGTTATGTTCCTCAGAAGTAGTTTGTAACGTGGAAAATTTATGCTTTTATTTATTAAAATATATTTATTGTATCAGTTTCTTTATTGAAGTGGGCCAAGAACAAATGGCCTAGTATGTTCCTAACGTTGCACTTTTGTTTAGAAATTTAGTTATCACAAGTGTCAGATCGAGATCGAGAGTAGATAGTAATTATGGATCTGAGACAATAATACACTTTTCTACCGTGGCTGATATAGCATTTTTTTCACTAATTGCATTCTATTTTTTTTAAATATTGATTTTTAAAACTGATAAAAATTTTGAACGGGTCACCAGCCACTCCCGTTTCACATAACATGACAGTGACAATGCCATAGACCTAACTGGAGTTTTTACTGACAGAAATGGTAAAACAAGTTCAAGCACAATAAGGATCATGGAGGTTAGAAACCTCCATGATAAGGATGATGACTGTAAACAAAAGTCACTAAAGTACCTAATGCATCTATGTAATGAACTATAAATTATGGAATGCAAAAAACGTATTTATTTTTAATTTTGAGTCAGATTATTTAATATTTTAATAAATTAAACCGCAAAATACGACAATCCGCCATGTTATGTTGCACGCCAATCAGAGCGAATTTCGTCACGTTCGACTACAATGACAGCTCTTCTTAGTTTCCCTTAGTTTGTTTTCATAAATATATTTAATAAAATATAAAGTGAAAGTACAAAAATGGAACCAGGATTTACAAAGGCAACCAGCACAAATTTGCCAAGAGTCGACTTGTTGATTCTAGGAGCGTTTCCAGGGTCAAATAAAGAATTTAGGAATGTAAACACATCCATGTAAGTACAAATCATACAATGAAATCATTTATAAATGAATAAACAAAATGAGACAAAATGTTTCAAAATATTATGTATACTTTCTGTTTTTCAATATACCCTTCAATGAAACTTCTAATATTACGCTTGGAGGTTATATTGCAATTATTCTTCACAGTATATCCCCACATAGTAAAGAAAGTTGAATATACCAAATAGGATGAATTTCCCGCGGCCGGTCAAGGGATGGCACCAGTATCCATATCATTCGGTAACTGAAAAAATATGAAAGGTGAAACCTAACCTCAAAGTTTAAATATTGAACAGCGTTATATTTATAATGGTTTGGAAACTATGAGGAATCTACAAATATAAGTAAATACTTTCGTCAAAGTGATCTTTACAGAAATAAAGCTGAGTATTAGGCAATATTCCTTTTATACTACGTCTTGCAAGTTTAAGCCACTTATTTCGTATTGTTTTATCATATAGGGAAAGAATATAAATAATTTGTCCGGGCTTTTTATAGTTGTATTAGCACAACACCTATATGGTCTCGAACTCATATTTTAGAACTTATAAAACACAAACAATGCAAAATTAATACTGTAGCCGTATTAGCCGTCAATGTTTACATCGAATGTGACGTCACAAGCGACGCCATGACAGATTGATGCGTTTTGGCGGAAATGAAAAGAATTTAAACTAAAATGTATTTTATTTCATATTGATTCCTCATTTTAAGCAGAAATTTGATATACATTGTATATAATATTTATTTCTTAACCTGAAAAATCAGTTTTTCAAAATTTGTTATCATACCTATTGACTAGTTACAAACATACCCAAGATTTATTTTTTCTCCAAATGACATTAAAAGCGGCCTTTTAATGACACTTGGCAGGCTTGGAAGTTGTATTTTTAATGCCTAGACAGAAAAAGTTCGTTGCTAGGCCAAGTAACAATTTAAATCAAACTGATTATTAAAATTGACAATGACATTAAGAAAACTCAAAATGATGCTGATGATAATCAACTGGGTTTATTGCATTTAAACTACAAACTACAACACGAAATTTTTATGTATTAGATATAATTATGGTGAATTGTGAACAATTATTTAATACAATTGAACTCTGTCCACTTCCCTTCTTTCCAGTAAAATTAACAAGTTTAGTATCCACACTTGATACTCCGGAAACGCCAGAAAATATTTTATTGCCGACTTATTGGCTAGCGAGTCCTCAATATAGTCCTCCAGTTTGCTTCAACACACCAGAATGCACCAGCAACGTGGCCGAAGTTCTGCGAAAGCAGTGCCCGGTATACTCTTTTGCATGGGATAGTCCCAGAAAAGTAGCAATTTCTTTTGGCATTTTACCGAATTTGTGAATGCCAATGAATTGATAATGTGCTTTACCGTTCGCATACTTATAGAAGAGACGCCTGTTACGCTTAATAAATTTTAATTTTTTGGGCTTTTATAGTTACTCCTATTTGTTCACCCTGCAGGTGCATGCAAACTAGTTTTTATGTTCGTACCGTCGCCGACACCAACCCCTGAGAGTGGAGCGCCATTCGTGCTAGAGACACGACTTAGATAAGATCTATAAATTGTAAATAATATTGTTCGTAATTGTTAAAATTACTTATACGTAGATTATTTAGTTTAATAGTCAAAATAGTTTTCTTTACCACAATTACAAGTAGTAGTAGAGAACCAGCAAATATCCAGAGGAAGTGAGTAGTTTATCCAGGCGATAAACCTCATGAGATTCAACAACGCCGATTATTTAAATTCGAGGGTCTGGACGCTGCATATTTTCTGTAAACGCTTAAATATTCCGTTACTACAAAAGATCTTGATCTTTTGGTCTTAGTATTTGGTAGCATAATTAGCAATTTGTCGCCCATATCTTGTATATCATGTTTCTGTTTTCATTTGCAAAAGCTCATCACATCTGCAAGCCCCAGCGACTGCAACAATAAGTACAACCTAAAATATAAATTGAAAATTAGTTCTTTAATCCATAATTGATCATTTTCAATATATTTCTACCTTCGTACACAAATACAGTTCATCTGGAGCATCTGATAAAAATTTCTCGATTTCTTCTCTTTAAAAAACCTGGGATTTTTTTGCATGGAAACCGTCTGTCTGGCGTTTCAAAAAAACCCGTAACTTCAGGTATTTTGCCAAATCAATGTTATTTTTTATGTTGAGGGTAGCTTTCAACATCGAATAGGTAGACCATAACGTTGAAGGCTTTATTTTCGTTGAAAGATAGGAAAAATAGACAATAAGCTCATCTTCAGAGAAAGATCCTATATTTGTCTTCTGTCTATATTCAATGAATCTGCTGTATATAAGCTCATACAATTCTTGATTTTCCGGTAAAAGGTTAAATTTCACATCTCGCCCCTGGTCTCTTATCTCAGGTGGTGGTAGTTGCATCAATTCATCCTCACTTTGCAGTAAATCCATTTCTAGCATGACAACTTTTTAAAATTGATAATGACAAACTAAACAGTACACAACATATTAAATAAACAATAAACAAACAATTTAAATATGAAAAAGTCGATTTTGCGTGGAATTGGAACAAATTTGAAGAAAAAATTATATGTTTCACACGACAGAAAAGAAAATTTTATGACTTGGCTGGTTTCATACGTACACCAGCACTTCGTTTTTTTATTTATCCAGATATCTTGATTTGTTTGTGAAATGTGACGGTTTAAATGACTGTAGAGAATAAACTACACAATGCTAGTAGAGTGCTGTGGCCAACTCACAATTTGACAACTGTCAATATTTATTACTTGTCAATTGAAGTTTAATTGTCTACATAAAAAATATCCATTTTTTGGCAATAATTGCTGTTTGAACTATCACCATATCATGGTTTTAACGGCTACTGGTGTAGCATCCAGAGAGCTGTAAAACATTTCAATGAAACTAGTAGTTTTTCAAGACAAAGAGGATCTGGCAGACGTCAAGTAGCTGTTTACGAAATAACTATCCGAAGACGATTAAGAGAGAATGGATTACGCTTCAGAAGACCTGCAACTGGCCCGGACTTACTTAAAAATCACAGAACAGCGCGTCTTCGATTTGCCAGGAAGCATCAATATTGGAATGTAGATGACTGGAGTCAAGGTTTTGTTTACTTTCACCTGATGGCCGTGAAAGAATATACCGAAGAGGCGAACGGTTCGATCAAGCAAATTTTTCTAAAAGACTTAGTTATGGAGGAGGATCGGTAATGGTATCGGGCGGCACAAGCATGGACGCTCGTACTGATTTAGTCATTGTTAGTGGCGGAGCATTGGCAGCTGACCGATATAAGCGTGATGTCCTAGAACCACATGTCATTCTATTTGTACCATTTGTAGGAAATAAATTCATGTTTATGCATGACAACGCTCGTCCACATATTGCAAGGACTGTATCTCTATATTTGGACGAAGCAGAAATTCAAAGGATGAACTGGCCATCACGTAGCCCAGACCTCAATTCAATTGAACACGTCTGGGATATGATGGGTAGTCAAGTTCGTAACCGAGTTCCTACTTCAATTAATTTAACTCAATTAAAAGATGCTTTGGTCCATGAATGGAATCGGATTGACCAGATTGAGATTCGACATTTAATAGAGGGTATGCCACGACGTATTAAGGCGGTTATTCGCGCTCGTGGGGGAAATACTCGGTATTAATATTCGAATTTCTAGTTTCTTTTAATGATTTGCCTTTTATTGTTAATGATTTGTTTATAAAATTATGTATTACTCTGTCTAAATTGAATAAAAAAATTTCATTTTCTTTAAACCGTTACATTTCACCAACAAATCAAGATATCTGGGTAAATAAAAAAACGAAGTGTTGAAAACAAATCAGACATCTTGATAAAGTTCAATATGTGCACATCTACTAGCAGAATTAACCTACAGGGTGAGTCAAAAGTAGAGGAAAACATTGTTTTCTTTTCTCCCCTGTATATGAGGGGAGTATGAAATTATTTTGAGACGTCAGAATAATAAACTTAAAAGTACAGTTTTTTATCTACAAGTTGCAATAAATTCAAAGAAATGAGCCTCCGCGTTCGAAAGTTAGAGCATTTTTAAATAAATCAATATTTTGAATGGATCGAATTTCAAGTCGGTGAGTGTAGTAAAATAGTAAAATTAACTTCTTACAAAAGCTTTTAGTTTTTAGATTTTATAACTAGTTGTTTTAAAAGTTTACTGTTACTGAAGAATCTCTTTTCATACATATTTTGGTTAATAATTTTTATTACGTATTATTATTTGACCCAGATATCAGTAATACGAAACATTTTAGATATTCCAAAAATACGATTTAATGGTATATTATTTACTCCATTGACCCTTATAAAAATTATGTGGGTAAAATAATAACATACATCGCACCATCAACCAAATTGTTCTACTAATATAATACTAAATACTTTCATGACTACAATTTTCTATAAGCCACCGGTCCAAAATCAATATTCATTTCAGGTTTACTAGACGCACATGAAATTCTTTAAGGTCTAACCAACGAAGAAAGTGCTTTCTTTATAGCGGTATAAAACCAAAGGGTACAAAAAACTCATTCATATTTCCATGCTGACAGTCGAAGTGTTAAAATGGAAAGAATTTTCGTGTTGTTAGTTTTAGCAGGATCTGTTATTGGAAATCCTCGACCAGAAGAACATAAGGAAACCAACGAGTGGGAACATCTTTTGAAAGTAATTGTTATTTTTGTGTTATTTTGTGATAATGTTGGTTTTGTCAGTGATTAGGTAAATTATTTATTAAAGTACAGATCGTAAGTACAAAATATTTAACAGTTTAATCTTCAAATCAATCAGTTTTGAAGCAGCTGGCAGCTACAGAGATTTTTACAATCACTTTTTAACAAAGACATTTAGGAAACTAACAGTTTTCATCTATACTTTTGTAGCTTGGTTCTGACGTTGATATTAAGAGCAATGTCATTGAAACAGGAAGAAACATTGGAGATGGTGGAATCGAAGATCATATTGAACGTTACATTAAAAGTCATGAAGCCACCTTTGACCTACCAATTCTCGGTTCTAAAGTTACTCTAGAAGGAAAGAACTTAGATAACGATGAAGTAAACATAAAACTGAAATTTGGAACTGATGTAGAAGGTAAATTGTCTTTGTTTCAATATTTTTTGGTAAAGTAATTAGCATTTTAATCTACCTGCTAGTATCTTCTTTATTGTTAATTTAAGTTTCTTACAAATATAGGTGATATTTTATTATTTATTAGTAATTAACATCAATGTACGTCTTAACATTTAACTTTATTGTATTGTTTTAATTATTCCATTTATTGAAGTTTGAATATTGAATTTTCAGCACGTAAGAAGAAGCGCAAGCTGAAGAAATTATTCGTCCCAATTTTGATCTTCTTTGTAATCAAAGCATTGACGCTGATCCCGTTAGCTCTAGGAATTTTGGGAATTAAAGCCTGGAATGCTTCCCAACTGTCTTTCGTGTCCTTCATTTCTTCTATAGCTATCGCTATATGGAAACTTTGTTCAAAAGTGGCACCAGAACCTCCTCAGATTATTCATCAGGCTTACGATCCACATTTGCACCACTATCATCATGATAGGTCAGATACAGCTCAACAAATGGCATACGCTGGATATGCTCAACAATAATGGAGCAAATAAAATGTTAGATGTAGCTATTTATTGTAAATATTTATTTTGAATATTAAATAAATGCGTGTAGAACTTTTGAAATATATTTAATTATCCAATTAGTTATAGTAGAAAAGATATACTGGAGTATTGCTTTAAGTTAAAATTAGGCCTAATAGGCAAATATTCAAAAATAATGTTACTAAGTCTTTTAATGCTTGTAGTGATTGTGATACCTCAATTTATAATACCCTGGTAGTTGGATTGGAAAAAAAAATCCTATGGAGTGATCTGCCCGAACTCCTGACCTAAACCCTCTGGACTTTTTCTTGTGATGATATCTTAAATCCAAGATATTTGTGACAGCCTGAAAATTTGGAACGAATTGTAATTGGGTGTCATCAAATAACTCCAATTATGCTGTGCCATATTTGAGACGATTTCTGGAAAAGTTTCCCATCACTATTGGATAAGAAATATACAGCGTGGCTCTTCGGAAATGGAGCACCCTGTGTATCTAATGTACATGAATGGATATTCCTTTAGTCCAACATTTTTAATTTGTTATATCTTACCTTCAGCATTAATGAAGGTAACATTTGTCCTAAAATAAATCCTGTAATAATTCTAAAATATACGATATTTTTATTGAATCAGTTTTCACAACTGGCTCATTCCTGCGAGATCTGTTGTCCATCATGGATCATTATTATTTTCATTATTGATTATTTTCATTGGTACATCTTTTGCCTGAGGATGGCATAAATTAGTTTAACTCTTGCAGTTATCCAATTACTGCATTAGCGCATGATCTACTAAATCTAATACATTGTTCAATTTGTTAGTTGCCTCTTTTTTTTGTCAAATCCCTTTTTATTTCAGTTGGCACACCTTATAATTGTTAACAAATTTTCCTCGGATGACAAAATAAAAATACAACGTAAATTTGGTAATGAATGTTATCTACATTTATTTAAATATATGATTAAATTCAAAAATGTATATGAAATGAAAACAAATAAAAAATGTAAACAAAAAAAGATGCATACGAAAGAAAAAACAGTTAAGGGTTGCTTCTGAGTATCAAAGGATCTCGCAACTTTATGTTGTTAGTTATTATAAGCTCTAGGCAAGGTACTGGCCAAATTAGAGAATAAAATCAGACTGCGTTCCACATCCCTGCAGAGGATTCCTTTCCTAAATTAGTGGTATAACTAAAACCCCCATTTTTGGCTATTTCTTTTATAAGCATAAGCAAAACAAATCGTTAGGAAGCATTTACTTTTTTCTTAAAAGAACTCGACTAGAATGCTTGATACTTCAAAATCTTTGTTCTTTAACAAAATTTAACATGTTTTTATTTTGCTGCCACATTTAAAGTTGCTTTTGTTTGGCCTAAAAAGTATTCTATTTAATTTTACTCGAAAATTGTTTTATCTTATATCTTTTCAAAACCGTAGTAGGAAGTAGGAAGATTCTTTAACAAATCTGTTCTCTTATTACAATATCACCTGAATATTCATATTTTATTTCAGGTTTAAACAACACAAAACTGAGATATCTGCTTTCGTAGTGGATCAAAACTAGGGCGATATGCGATTCATTACAAGATTTACTAATATTAATATTACTAAAAATTGTTATTGACTGTGGCAGTAAAACTATTTTCTACTGTGGTAAAATATATTTACTGAAGCGGCAATTTTTTCTTACTAATGCAATGAAATTATTTAACTACTATCAGTAAAATTTTACTACTACAGTAAGAACATCTTAGTACTGTGGTAAAAATGTTTTACTAGAATGGTAAGAAAGTATTACTGCGGGAATAAAAAATATATACATATTGAAAACTGTTTATTTTTATCTACAACTCATAATAACAGGAACAACAAAGAGAAACCAGCCAAAACGGCAATGTTTTCTTACTAATGCAATGCAGTTATTTAACTACTATGGGTACAATTTAACTACTACAGTAAGAATATCTTAGTACTGTGGTAAACATGTTTTGCTAGAGTGGTAAGATAATATTACTGCGGGAATAAAAAATATATACATATTGAAAACTGTTTATTTTTATCTACAATTCATAATAACAGGAACAACAAAGAGCAACCAGCCAAACTAGCAACATAGTTAGATTAAAAAAAATTAAAAGAAAGATTCGGACTGGTTGAGATGCAATCAGTCATTAATTTATTATGAATGCTCTAAGTTTCATTGCTTCGCTTACAAACCTGTGAAGCTTTTGCATTATCCTAACGTCGTTTGAAGTTAATAAGACGTCAAGGTCATCTGAATATCTCTGAAATTTTACTAATGAGCTTCGTAAACCACTATACATCGGACAAGTCAGGATAATGTGCTCAAGGGATTCAGGTGTTTGTTGGTTACAAATTGTGCATATTGATTTTGTTTTAATCAGGTACGAGTTATTATTTACAAATGTACAGAGTTTCGGCATTAGTGCGTAATTGTGCAATTAATCTTTTAATATAGAGGGGGATTGTGTGATTTAAATAATTATTTAATGTAAAGGGTGAGTATTCTCTTAGAAGAAATTTATATTGGGGATGGTAAGTACTGAGCAAAATTTTGTTTATATCTTCTTCATAACTAAGGTTCAGATATCTAGACAGAATTTGCTCTTTATTATTTAAATTAATATTGGTAGTAATTAGATCAATCTGGCAGTATTTTTGTAAGCAGGTTTGTAGTTGGTGTATCCAATTGTATTTTAAATTAACATTAGCATCTTTATATAAATTAATTAAACGCAAAAGTGCTTTATAGGTGTACCTGGTGTTTTCATGCATTGCTATTCTGCTCAAAAGTTCCAGCGCTTTCTTTATAATAAAATAACCTAATTTACAGATATTAACTTCTGTTCGAATTATACAGGGTGATCCGTTAAGGGTAGCGAACGGCCATATCTCATAACATTTTGGTCGTATTTATTTGATAAAAAAAAATCATGATAAAAGTCGCCAAGAGAAATGCTGTAAATTATTTTTGAGTTTGTCAAACGTCCGCTTGAGGGCGTAACAACCAACACCAACTAGAAAATGGGATTTGTATAGAATTTTGCATAATAAAAGTATGTCGATGATATCATTTTCATATTTACTGACCATTTCCCCATAATTTTTGTCAAAAACGTTTTGTTCTATCTATCAAAATAAAGCGGTGGTGGAAGTTCAATTGTTTTTTTAAACAAACCAAGATTTCTCATGTTTCGTTTGACCAATCTCAACAAATTTAGGCTCATATGAAAGAGCATAATTTACACTACAAAACGCTTACATAATTTTGACCTTTTGATTTTCGTCTTCGCCGCTAGATGGCGTTAACTGAAATGGTAGCCAATTTTTGTGTTTTTTTCAAAAAAATCAAATGTAATGGTATATTAATTTTTATATATTTTAAAAGAGGATAAATTTTTCTATAATTTAATAAACAGAATTGTTCATCTACCTTTTTTGAACCGTTAATATCGACCAAAATATAATTTTATTACATTTAAAAAGGGCCGCCACTGTTTTTTATCAAAATAAAAATCAGCTTTTTAATCTCTTATTAGTTGCTAACAAAAAGATCCTCTTGACTTTTTTTCGTTAGACTGAAAAAATAAAATAGGTTTACATGGGGCGCCCATATCTCGAAACATACTAATTTATTTATTTATTTTTATTTTATTTTTTCAATCCAAAACCGTTTGTCTAACGAGAAAAAGTCAAGAGATTCTTTTTGTTAGCAACTAATAAGAGATTAAAAAGCTGATTTTTATTTTGATAAAAAACAGTGGCGTGCCATTTTTTAATGTAATAAAATTATATTTTGGTCGATATTAACGGTTCAAAAAAAGGTAGATGATCAATTCTGTTCATTAAATTATAGAGAAATTTATCCTCTTTTAAAATATATATAAATTAATATACTATTACATTTGATTTTTAAAAAAAAAACTCAAAAATTGCTACCATTTCAGTTAACGCCATCTAGCGGCGACAGCAAAAGTCAAAAATTCAAAACCAAATAACCGTTTTATAGTGTAAATTATGCTCTTTCATATGAGCCTAAAATTGTTGAGATCGGTCAAACGAAACGTGAGAAATCTTGGTTTGTTTAAAAAAACAATTGATCCTCCCCCGCCCCTTTATTTTGATAGATAGAACAAAAGGTTTTAGACAAACAATATGGGGAAATGGTCAGTAAATATGAAAATAACATCATCGATATACTTTTATTATGCGTCTAGCGGACGTTTGACAAACTCGCAGCAATTTCTCTTGGTGACTTTTATCATGATTTTTTTTTCTCAAATATATACGACCAATATGTTATAAGATATGGCCGCTCGCTACCCTTAACGGATCACCCTGTATATGCAGCTGTGCGTTTTTGTATAAATAATAGGTTTTTCCAAAAACTGCTTTAAATTTTTTTCAATTTGGTCCAAGTATCGAAGGGCCCAAACACTGCTTGCATAAGTAAATGTGGGTATAACAACGTTATTATATAAGGTTTTGATTGCACTTAAGTCTGCTATATGAGTTTATGATTTTTAGAACTACTCCCTGTGATAGTCCGTTAAATGTGAATGTTACCCCTAGGTACTCAAAAAAGTTTACTAGTTCTACTTTAGAGTTGTTATATATAAGTTGGGGCTATTTGCTCATGTTGACTGATCTACGGAAAACAACCATTTTTGTTTTTAAAGGGTTAATTTCCAGTTTAAATTTATGGCAATAGGACTCTAAAATTCTTAAATTACGGGACATTTCAACTTGTGATTCTGCAAAGAGGACAAGGTCGTCAGCATACATTAACATGTTAATGTTAGTTTTGCTGTCAAGTATAACACCTTTAGCATTATGGTTTATAAAATATTTATCAATATCTGAAACAAATATTGAGAAAAGAAGTGGGCTCAGTGAGTCACCTTGTAAAACTCCCCTGGTTACTTTAATTTTTTCTGAAATGTTGCCATTTCCTTCAATATAAAGATAAGCTGAATTATATAAAGCTAGGAGAATTCTGAGGATTTTTGCACTAACTCCTTGTAAATAAAGTTTCTCTCAGAGGACGCTGTAATCCTAGGAATCGAAGGCTTTCCTAAAATCAACAAAAAGGGCGAAATGTTTTCTTGAGGGTAAGCACAGGTAGTTATTAATAATAGTATGTAGTACAAAAATATTGTCATCACAGTTGCGAAATTTACGGTATCCTGCTTCACATTCTGGAAGAATTTCAGCATTTTCAGTGTAATTTGTGAGTCTAACATTAATGAACTGCGTAAAATTCGTTTTATGATTAAGCAGAGCTATGCTGCGATAATTATTTGGCTCGTTTAATGTACCTTTTTTTTAAATTAAATTAAATTAAAAGTAAATTAAGGAACATGTTATAACTCTTATCTATTAGAAAAGATCCAATGAAATGCAAAGTCAAAACCACAGACTTTTAATGAAGTAATGTACAATTATTGCAACTAGTTTCGGTCTCAACTAGACCATCATCAGGCCGTAAAGAACACAATAAATTGGTAAGCAAGAAAATGCAAAACAGTTAACGGTGGTAGAAAATAATATCAAACAGTTAAACAGTAATACCAAAGATAATAATTTTAGTACAAGTTGACACATTCTCACTTGCAAATTTATTGTTTTCTTTACAGCCTGATAATGGTCTAATTTATACCGAAACTAGTTGCAATAATTGTTTTACTTCTGTGGTTTGGACTTTGCGTTTCATTGGATCTTTTCTACTGGATTAAACCACATTTGAGATGGATGACCTTTTTGATTTCTTATCTTTTAACTAATTAACTAATTCTTGCTACACTCATAGATTCCAGCTCAGACAGATCCTGAAAAAATATTGAAAGATTAACATGAAATGTATTTACTTACCTTAAATTCTACATTATTTATGCCCATCATTAATGCCCTTATCTAAAAATAAATTTTTAACATTTTTTAATGTACATTAAAATTAATATGAAAATTCGATGATTGGAGAAATTATTTAGTTTATAAACCCCAAAATAAAACTAAAAATACTGTAACGTATTTGAATTTGCTGAATTTGCTTCTTAAGTGTAACCAGTGTAACATAATTACATAATTGTGAAATATAAACCCTAATTTCCTGTGCCCGAAATGGGCTCCATAGCCAAAATCTTTTTACAATACTTTTACATGTTGCTACTTACCCAAGAATATATTCACTAAATCTCCTGAACCCAATTATTTAAATGGTTGATGTATTTAAAAGTCATTTTCTTCTTAACAAAACCACCAAAACTGCGAATAAACAATAATATTTGTACTGCACGTGCAAAATGCGAAAAAATATGGATGCAATGTGCCTCGTCTCAACTGAATCACACCACTAAAGACAATTATTTTTTTTTCAGTTGATTAGCCGACTAGCATGTCGGGACTAATTTCGCAATTAACCATAAGAGATATTTTGCAAAACTATTTTATCCCCATAGTTCGAAATAGTATATGAAGTATGGAGAACGGTTTTATAGGGTTTTATACCGATCGAAGACAATTGTTTGGAGGAGGAGCGGAGCGACAACACTAATTATTGTCTGAGATCGGTTACCCTTAACGTTCGACATGCTTATAATGTTTTTTGCACGATTGATACCATTATAAATTATAAAATTAAACATTTTCGTCATATTGACTAGTTTCATTCATTTTATCAAGATAGATACTTTGGTTGTTAGGTAGTAACTAAGGTGCATAACAACAATGGAGAATTGAGTTTTTATTTATTAGTCAATAATTTTAAGTACAATTTTGATTACTATAAATTAAAATATGAGCGAAAGTAAATTTAAAGAAATTGAACGGGCTTGGAAAGAAGGGTGTCCCGCAATTATTCTCGAAAAATCCAAAATCCGTCATCAAAATACCTACTAAAGTTTTAAAAAATGGTGCGAAGGCAAGAATTTAAGAATCGATGAAAAGACTCTATTGGCATATTTCGTTCAAAGACATTTACAGTTAAAAGCTCCTGGAAGCCTCTGGGCAGAATATTCAAAGATTAAATCCACCGTTTTTCTTTATGATGGCATTGATATTTCAACTTTGATCACGTATTTGAAGAGAAAAAAATTTGGCTATGGGCCTAAGAAAGCGAGCATTTTTACACAGGAGCAATTTGAAAAAATTCTGATGGTAGCACCGGATGAAGAATTTCTGATTCACAAGGTAATGTAAGCTAGTTTAGGTAAAAGAAATACTCTAATGAAGATTTTTTCATAATTTGTAGGTCGCAATGATATATTGGAAATATCTGTTACCTGTAGAAGAGATGAATTATATAATATTACTATGAATGACATCCAACAAACCGATGGTTTAAAGATTGTAAAAGTACCCAATACAAAAACGAACATCCAGCGTAATTTTACAGTTGTTAATAAACCAGACGATAAAATTCCATATTTAAAAATTCTGCAAAAGTATATAAAACTTCGTCCATTACAAGTGAAATCAAATCATTTGTTCTTAAGATACACCAAAGGAAAATGTGCTCAAGTAATAGGGAAAGGGACAATCGAGGGCTGGCCTTCTCAAATTGCCAATTTCTTAAATTTGCATAATACCGAGAACTATACTGGCCATTCGTTCAGGAGGACATCAGCAACGCTTTTGGCTAATAAAGGTGTTGATGTCCTCGGATTAAAGCGTCATGGAGGTTGGCGTTCATCGATAGTGGCAGAATGCTTTGTAGAAGATTCTTTTTAAAATAAAAAATAGATTTTGTCTAGAAAATATTGTGCAACGCCAGTAATACTACTAGTGTATGCGATTCTGCAGTGAGTTTCTGTTGTGAAACCACAGCCCAAGCAAGTAGGATTTCATTAAATAATTTAACAAAGTTTCAATATTAATAAATAATTCTTTAGTTTTCTTTATTCTTTCAAAAAATAGATTAAAATTAAAAGATTTTTTAACTCGACGGTAAGTGAATTCCTTACCGTCGAATTGGAGTACTTACCGTCGAGTTGGATTAATTACCGTCGAGCTGCTAGTAAATGTCACCTGCTGACGTAAAATCTGTCACGGTAAACAGTCCAAAATGATCAATCGTGCAAAAAGTATTACTATTTTACAGATTCAATTCGCGTGTTTTACGGAGGTGGTTGGACAGTTGTTAGACAATCTAACAGTGGCAGTAAAAAGATTTTCAGCCATAGTAAACTTTTTAGTAGTAACACATTAGGAAAATAATTTCTATTATATAAATCGCAACTGACCCTGAGACCAAACGCATTTTTAACATATAACATTTTTCTTACACATTCTCATCCAACTATTCTTATATAACGTGATTATCACTCGAATCTCCTTGTACCCCAAAACTAGCTGTTCACATTATTACTGACAAATCATAAATGAGTTTGATACATTTTACAGAATCGTGATTTTTACTAGAACAAAAATAAGATGTACTAAAGTAGTTAATTTATAAAAATATTTAATAAATAAATATAACACAGATAAACAAGCTCCACCGAACTATTTCTTCCAACTTAAGCATAAGCAGAAAACACCATCTTTTGAACATCCTCATCATCTAAACTTCTCGCCCAGTGTGTAGAACCGACAGATTCCCATGGTCCTGTCGTTGCAATGTGTGCTTGGGCGTGATCAGTTGCCAACTTCTGACAAAGCTGGAAGATGGCTAGACCAGTTGATACAATAAACGACATAAAAGCTAGTGTAAGACTGTTCCAGGCTTTGTAACCTAAAATTCCAAGAGTGAGTGGCACTAAGGTGATGGCTTTGAGAAGCAGGAAGATCAAAATTGGGTAAAGAATCTTTTTAATTTTCGTCTTCGATTTCTTGCGAGCTAAAATATTATTAATATAAATGTCAAACAAAAGTTGGAGTATGAATAATAAAAAACTACCTTCTAGACTTCTTCCTGATGAAAAGTTTAATTTGATGTCAAGTTCTTCGTTATCTAAAGCTTTAGAATCAACTGTAACGTCACCGATCAATGGTACTTTGAAGGTAACATCGTGTTTCTTTATATAATCTTCAATGTTATCTTCTAAATTCTCGTACGATCTTGAAGAAACTTCGTTAGAGGCGTATTCATTGGGTTTTACTTGAACAGAGTCACCAAACTAAAAGTAGTAAGAAAATACGTGGATATAAACTTAAAATAACCTACTTATAACTTGTTAATCGATAAATTTAACGTACTTACCCCAAAATAGTCCTTTTTGAAAATTCCATCCAAAAACTTAAAAGCGTTGTATTGGAAACAAGCTATACTATCCTTTTCTGCACAAGCTGACCTTATCCTTTCAACATGCGAATCCAGAATGGTTCCTTTCCAAAAGGCGAGGGAATTATTTTTCTCACTACCTAAAGTGGCGGTAATGGTGACTGCAAGAAATATCACGACTATCTTTAAAGACATCGTGTATTGATCACAAACTTTAAAAACTAAATGAAATTGTATTGGGGATAGTCGGCTTTTAATACCTTTGCAATCGAAAGTGCGTCTGCGGTGAATACTAATTTATAAAATATTTTACAAGCATTTCTATGTAGTCCGATCTATGGATTATCTACAAAATCTGCAAACAGTGTATGTATGTACTTTTATTTTCTTATCCTGAAGGTTATTAGGGAAAAAGTATAAATTTTCCGTATTTTGGGTTTCAAATAAAGAAAGTAATTTAAATGTTCTAAGTAACATAAAAATCCGAACACCCAGTTTAAATGATTTTATTTTTATAAAATATTGTATAAGTACTTACTGAAGCATAATAAGTAAATGATAAAAAATTCAAAATGATTGCATTGCTTTAAAGCCCTTTTACCTTTAATAATGTGTGGATGCACCCCGATGTGTTACGCATTCTCCAACGCGCCTAGACAAGCTTTTGATCAGGTGGTCAATGTCCTCCTGTGGTATCTCATTCCAGGTAACCACCAACTCCCCTCGAAGTTCTTCTAGAGTATGAGGAGGACTTTGCAAATTAAGCAATCTCCTACCCATCATATCCCACATGTGCTCAATTGGGGATAAGTCGGGATATCTTGGTGGACAAGGTAACAATGTGACATCATTATGTTGAAAGAAGTCTATTGTGAGTCTTTCGACATGTGATCGGGCATTATCTTGTTGGAAAGTTGAATTTGCCAAGGTGTTAAGATAGGATAAGAGATGGGGTTCTAAAACTTCTTGGATATAACGCTGCGCGTTCATGTTACCTCAGATGAATATTAAAGGTGATCTCGGACCATAAGCCATAGCATCCCAAACCATAACTTCAACAGTTTGATGAACATGCCTTTCAACAAAAAACCGTGGATTTCTCCTTTCACCACGTCGACTTATAACCCTCGCTCGACCATCGTGCATGTCTAAACAAAATCGTCACTCGTCACTAAAGACAATAATGTTTCATTTCTGATCCCAGGGCCGTTCTCTGCACTACTCAAGGCGATTAGGTCGGTGTTCTGGAGTTAAAGGGAGGACCCAGTGTGGTCGGTATGAAAACAGGCCAAAACGTCTTATTCGTCGGTAAACACTTCGCATGCCAATAGGTCTTCCGTGTTCTGCAAACCATTAATTTGCAATGGACCTGGTAGTGGAGAAATGGTCCCCTAAGGCCAATAATCTTAGGGGGCGATCTTCGCGGTCTGTGGTTCTACGGGGCGTTTAGAGCCCCTTGCTCTTTGCGTGCGGCCTTCTCGATGCCATGCCTGACAACACCTAACCATAGTGTCTACACTTCTTTGCACTCTAACTGCAATTTCCCGAAAAGAAAATTCAGCTTCCCGAAGTCCCACTATACGACCCATATCAAACTCACTAAGTTGACGAAATCGTACAGGTCTCCGTACCCTAGGCATCGTAACCAGTCTTAAAGAATGTCAAGAACCAAAATCTGTAAAATTTGGATCTTTACTACGGCTACAATATTTATTTTTGGATTGTTAGTGGATTTCAAAAAGAGTAGTATTAAAACCGGAATCTTCAACTGATAAGGCTGAAAATTTGTTTATTTCAGTAAAATAAATACACCAAATTTTATTAAAATAAAATCATTTAAACGGGGTATTCGGATTTTTATGTCACTTAGTATTTCTATGGCTTAAATGCTGTATCAAGTGGCTTCCTATAGAAATTTTTTGTACCAAACCTTAACTTTGTGGAAGTCCATCATATTTAAACTTTTTAACAAAACTTTCACCTTTAATCTTAAAACAACTGTAATTGAGTTTTAAAAGCTATTTTTCTATTTTTGGGATAAAAGATTTATTTTTGAATGGCCTTAATTTGCTGTAGAGTTGAAAATATTAATTTTAATGCGATTTTTAATAATTAGGAAGGCGTGATTAGGAAAGGCGTATTCTAATTATTACCCATTGTCCCTCTGTGACCTGGCATACAGATCAATATGATCTTGTTCCTTCTTAAGTGACTGCTTGCATTTCCAGAGGTTCCAGAGCTGCCTCTAAGAATATAAACGTTTGTTGTTCGAGTACCTCTATAGTGACACACCTGGGACCAAATTCTCGAAATTATTCCTATGGTGAAAGCGAAATATCCCTATGGAAAATTGTTTTACCTATTCTCGACGTATTTCATGGGAATTTTTTTCATCAAAAATCGTGGGGAAATATTCCCATGCTTATTATGTAGGGAAAGTACTTTTCCATTGATAATGACAAACACAGGTCTTGCGCAGTCTTAATCTAACCTTTTTTATTTTGTCGAATTCAAGTTTATTTAGTTTTGGTTACGTATTTTAAAAGATTAGTTTTGTGTTTTGTAACAGTTTTTAAATATTTGTTTACTCTATTTCTAAGAAATTCGAAAAATGGATGAACTAATTCTTCTAAACCAGTTAGAAATAATTGTGATTCTTTAAAAGTAAATGTGCTAGAAAATTTACTTTTTCTTAAATCCTCGTCCTTTTGCATTATTGAAATTAATGTTTTTTTTTTTAATTTCACTTAAATGACTTTGTTTTCAAAGTCGTGGTTATAACACAATATAACTAAACCAGAAAAATAAATTAATTCATGTATTATTAGTTTACAGGTAACTGATAATAATAAATATATAAATCCACACCTTAAATATAAAGATAAAAGACCAAAGATTATTATACAGTTCACTAACGTCAAATAAAAATTTATTCTACCAATATGAAAACAATAAAAACATTCAAAATACTCGATTACCATTGGTTACTTTCCTTTCGTCCTACAACCATATCATCGACATACGCGTAAAGGCATCCCCTTGGAATCTATATTCCAGTTTGAGTCGAGAAAGCCTAAAGTCTTGGATATAAAAGACACCCTCGCCTCCCTCCAGGCTTTTGTTATGCATCCTAGATAGGCTTTGTAAATACGGATGTAACTTATCCAACCCATTTTCTTGTGTAATACTGATATGTTATAGAATTTGGTTTAATATACCATCTAAATTGCGGAGCCATTTATGTTCAAATTGCGTTTTGACTTATTTTGTATTCGACATAAAAAAATAAATCATTTTTGAGAATTTTGAAGATTAGTATGAAACTGTGACAGCAATGAACCATTGTTATTGTGCATTTTTTAATTAAACACCAGAAACTGTTTATAAGTTTGTAAATATGACGGTTGCCTTTTAAATTTCGGGATTAGAGAACAAAAATAAATATTAATAATCGAAAATCAATTTATTTTTTTTCAAAATATTCCCCATGAAGATCTATACACTTTAACATGCGTTTGAACCCATTGTGTAAACACTTTTGCCACTCTGCAACCGCTTCTTCAAGTGTCGAAAAACGTTGACCTCTCAGTTTGTTTTTTACGTACGGGAATAAAAAGAAGTCATTCGGTGCCAAGTGCCAAGTCATTCGGTGCCAAATCGATGTTTTGGGGTGCTCAAAAATGCAGTTGTTTGAGCCGATGTATGGGAGCTCACATTGTCGTGGTGAAGAGTGATACGTCTTCGGCGGTTGGTTCTCCTGATTTCTTGGAAGACAACTGGCAAACAAATGGTATGTACCACTCAGAATTGACTGTTCTGCGTTGTTCTAGTGGTACGGGTGCGACATGTCCAGTTTTTCCGAAAAACCAGGCGACCATTTGCTTGGAAGTGCTTCGTGCGCAAACAACTTTTGTTGGATTGGGCTCATCTTGAAACACCCATCCACGATGTCATAGACCTGTTTCGAAGCACCGCGATCGTATTTTTTGAGCATTTCCTTCGACCAATCGACACGAGCGTTTTTTTGAGCGATTGACAAATTGTGTGGGATCCAACGCGAACAATTTTTTTTACCGTCAAATATTTATGCAATATTGGATATATGCTTGTCCCACTAATTTCTAAGGTTGTCTCATTCTCACGATAGGTCACATGACGATCTTGCAATATTAGATCGCGCACAGCATCAATGGTTTTCGGAAGAACAACTGATGTTGGACGACCTTTGCGAAATTGGTCTTGGAGTGAACTACGGCCATTATTGAATTCACCATATCATCGATAATCATTGGTCCTTGATGGAGCTTCATCGGCAAAAATTGAATTAAGTTCATTCATGCACTGTTGCTGGGTTAATCCACGTCGAAAGTAATAAAAAATAATCGCCCGAAAATGTTCACGATTTAATTCCATGTTTGGACCGAGATAAATCTTTTAAATTACTGTGAACAACACAAACAGCGCTCATATGTCAAAACGTTTTTAGTACATATAACCTCAAAAATTTCCAACTTGACGATAGAGCTGTCAGTTGTCAGATTGCAAGACCAGGGTTGCCAAATCCCGAATTATAAAAGGCAACTCTCGTATCCTTTACTACCTATCAAAACTTAAATTTGTCCATTGGTGTGGCACTATATTATTGATTACCCTGTAATATTCTAACCAATTTTGTAATGTAAAGCGTACAGTTGCTTATAATTTTTGTTATTAACTTTCTACTGAGTTTTATCACACTAATCAATCACCCTGTGCATATATTACACACAAGTTTGGTTGCGATTAATCTGATAAAACATATAAAATCAAAAACTTATGAATAATAATGAAAAAGTATTAAATATTTCTGATAATCACAAATATTTGTAATTCTTATCGTTAATTATTAATTTTTTTGGGCCCATTTTCTAGGAAACAATATTTCTTTAAAATATTTTATTTCATTACTTTTTATATTATTATAAATTGTATTAAGAACATAAAAAATAGATTAAAAATGGATTTTTTAAACAAAACTTCAACTATTTATTTAAAAAATTGCTTTTTAAAACTCAATGACAGCTAGATTTTAGCGAAACTCATTTTCTCTACTCATAATAATTTATTTCGTAAAATGTTTGTAGTTCTATGTTTATTTCAAACTAGGATATGTTGACTTACTTTTAAAGGTCTGATTAAATAAGCTTAGACTTAATTTTCTTTATATCCAATTAAAAAATACCGATGTGTCTGGCTTACCAATCATGCATGATCAAGCAGATAATTAAACTGTACACAGAACATTAAAGTTAATGTAGGACTTGCTTCATTGTATTCGTAAACCAAAATAACTCACAGACCCAAATAAAAAATTAGGAACAAAATAAATTAATGTTTTTTATTTTATTGTACCTACCATTACTAATAAAAATATTTAAGAAAGACCTTAAAGAACGTTCTGTTGAAAACAAATAAGCAAACATTTTCGGTTCATGTTTTTATTGACTAGCTACAAATAAATAAATAAATAATGCAACAAAAACTGTTTACTGTTTATTGTAAGCAGAATAAGCCAATTCTTGAGCTTCTTGATTACCGTCGAAATTTCTTGCGTGTTTAATGGCATGTTCGTCCCAAGCGGCGTGTGCTGCTAGATGGGCTTGAGCATTGTTTTCAGCAATTTTCCTACATAACTGGAAAATAGCCAATGCAGAAGACACCACGAATGAAATAACTGAGAGTGTTAATGCGTTCCATGATTTGTAAACCATAGTTCCGAGTATAAAAGGTATCAACGTCATTCCTTTTAGGAGAAAGATAGTTAAAATTGGTGTAAGGATCTTCTTGAGTTTAGATTTTCTTGCTGTAAATAAAAAATATTTTAATAAGCAATATTTAAAATGCACCTCTTGTATATACTAATAAAATGGTTTTGTTGAACTATATCATTGTTGATACATACTTTACAAACAAAAATTGTTTAAATATTTAAAAAATATAATTATAAAGTCCAAAGCTTTACAATAGCCTCATACTTTTATAATTGTAAATATCCTGTGAAGGATCTTTTATATAAGCAAATTTCCTCAGTTCCTTGAAAATTGATTCAATTTGTAACTGATATTGTTTCCCGGAAACAATTTCCTACAACTGAATTTTCTGAAGACTTCTTCAGCTTCTAAGTGTTTTCCATTTACTTCGAAAAAATCCAGTTTTGACGATTTGCCTTTAATTAACAAAAAATAAATCATTCCTTGATTGGTACATTTGGAGTACGTCGATTTTTGAGTTTAACAGTTTACCATTTCTTATCCATGTCAATTTAATTCTCGATATTCTAGACCACCTGACATTTTTTACCAAAGATATATTACTCTTATATTTCATCCAAACTAAAAGGAATTTCTGACTGGATTAAAATTCTGGGTCGAAAAGTATTTGGAATGTCATCAGATTCTTTTTTCTTTTTCTATGTTTCTTTGTTTGAATCTTGTATGTAGAAGTCCGTACCAGTTAATGCAAACCACAAACCGCAGTTGCACAAGATATGCACCACCGTTTCATCCTCAGCCTGGCAGAACATCAGCACTATCTGTTGGTCCAATTGTTTTCAATGTCCATTAAGATACAATCGCCTAAGGCGATGGTGTCCAGTCAGTAGTCCTATTATAATTCGTAGCTCCTGTCTGCTCATATTCAGTAGTTGACAGATTTTTTTAAAGATGTCCCTCACACTTGCCTTTGAGATGAGATTGAGTTTCATCAGCACCTTTCTTGGCTGGAAGGTCCGCTTCTTCATTCTCTTCAATGCCAGTATGTCCAGGTGCCCAAAGTTAGATTACTTTGTTATTTCCCTCTAGATGTATTAGATCCTGAAGGCATTTCCCAACTTGGAGTCGATCCGATTTGATTCCACTGACTTAAGTCACTTCCTGCAGACATAACTCTATTGCAAAAACCATTGGTTTCCCTCCATAAATTTTTTTAGAGCGGTCCGTGCATCAACAGTGATTAGCCATTATGATATCCAATTAATTAGCCTCCCATTTACCCCTTCTCTAGCTCTAGTTTAATTTCAATAAATTGGAAAAATAAGTGACTATATTTTAAGTAATTGTTATGGTTCCAAGTCCCAAGAAGTGCCCAATATATGCTCGTTCTAGGAAAAATTAAACTTGAATATTGTTAAAATGTATGTAAAACTTACTATATATAAAATTAAAACTTATCTCATATCTATTATTCTCTTATTTGTTATTACCAACCTTGTTCAATTCCATTTTCACCATATTCAATATTCAATCCAATTCGTTCTTTGTCCAAATTTTTCGTGTCAAGAGTAACGGTACCAATGAGAGGCAATTTAAAGGTAGTAGGTTGTTCTTTGATGTATTTTTCTATTTCTCCCTCATAATCCAGTGTTCTACTCTCGATATCATCCACTTCGGAGCCATTTTGATTAATTTCAACGTCTTCACTGGTCTAAAGTACAAAGAAATGGTATTAACATAATTTTTACAAAAATAACAAAGGTATCAAAATATTAAAGATATATTTCTAGAAGTTTAAGGTTAGTAAGAGAAAAAACAAATAGAATGTTGATGAGTAGTCAGATCTTTTGGAGAGGTGCCATATTTTTTTAATAGCTAGGGTCATAAATACTTTCGATTCAACAACCTTTATATATTGGGATGAACAATTGAGAAGACTTAATCAATTCCAAATAATTCTAAGTATCAGAAATTGGAAAGAAACTAATTTTCATCAAGTTTTATTGAAGTAAACAACTAGTTTGTCGATTAATTGGATTCACAAAAAAATGTCACAAAAATACGAGTACCACAGATTATTGGTAATTAAACTGGAAAAAACGAGTATACATTTTTTTGAAATTCGAATTTTAAAAGTAGTAAAACCTCTACATTTTGTATGAAATAAAAGTTGTAGCATACTTGCGTACTATCCTGACCCAAAAAATTAACAAAAAAGTCAGCTAGCGTATCTTGGACGTATCCAATAGGATCATCTTCGAATTCCGAAGTTTTTTCTTCGCCAGCTATGGGAGAAGCCCCTGTGAAAGACACCAGAAATAAAACGAAACAAATTTTAAAACCCGTCATTGTAAAAAACTTACTAATGAATGAACATCAAAAAGTATCCCTATTAGTTTTATATACCTCTATTACCAAAAGGCCATCAGGACTTATAAGGTTAACAAATTTAACTATAGGAAACCGGAGCTTGGCATCGTATGCATATTAATATGGTAAAGGTGAAACACTGCACGAGTATATTGGTATTCAGTACTTCTCCTTTTTAAAGTCACAAAATATTTGGGCTGGCTTACTTTTTCTTTACTTATACTTGCATCAAAATTAGTGAAACTTTTGCGAAAACGGATATTAAACAAATACATGAAAATTCATTGTAATAAATTAGCATTTATTAAATGTGCATGTTCTACAAAAACAAAAACAAATATTATTTTTCTACGATGGTGCAAAAACTTAGTCGTTTTTGCACTATTCATTATGACAAAAGCTTAATTTTTGCACTATTGCAAAAGGTAAATTGACCTATGCTAGTCTATTTTCCGCTTGTATATAAGGTGGAATTTATTTAACGTGAAACAATTTTTGCATTGCTTTGCTTACAAATTGAACTAAAATATTCCAGAAATTCTCATAATGAAAAGCAAGCCAACTGTGGTAATATTTGCAAATGTAAATTCCTTGTTGTAATTCATAAAGTTAGCTATGACTTTTATGTCATTATATTATTAACGTCATTCAAACGCTAACAAAATATTATAACATTAATTTTGTTGATTAAAACCTTTAATAAGGTTTGTCTTATTACAATTTAATCAACAAAATATAGAAAGAATGGAAAGATTCCTACGTCCTGATAAACTGGATATTGATCCTAGTGATGTCGCAGCGAGCAAACAATTTCTGTATTGGCAAGGAACCTTTAAAAATTTTGTATCTAAGAATAACGTTGAAGCAATGGATAGTAGTATAAAATTTAATTTACTAATTAATCATGTTGATGTTTTTTATCAAGATACCTATGTACGCCGTGTGCGGCTTTTAAAAGCTAGCGTTTCCATTATTAATAGAATTATCAGTTTACAAATACAACATTCTGTTATAAAGCCAAAGTGTAAGAATGTCGAGTTCGAACAATGAGGAAGAAATTATTTGTACACCACCTGATATTACGGAAACAGCAATTAGAGAATTACCAATATTACCCAATAAATCTAAAAAAGTATATGAAACTTGTTATGAGCGGTTTAACAACTGGTGTGAAACGAAGTTTATAAAGAACATTCATGGAAACGTTCTCCCAGCATATTTACAATAAAAATCAGAGAAACTCCAGCCATCGACCTTATGGTCGGATTATTCAATGTTAAAAGCTACACTTTTAATCAATAAGAATTTGAAATTGATTGTGTTAACCTTTACTTTTTGGAAGTTCATCTTACTAAGAACAATAAATAACTGCACAGTTAAACTAAACTTCCACTATTTATTCGAAAAATTCGCTGTAATTGAATTTTAAAGCGAATTTTTCGAATAAATAGTGAAAGTTTAGTTTAACTGTGCAGTTATTTATTGTTCTTAATAAGAATTTGGATATTGGACATTTCACAAAGCTAATTCCATTCTTGAAGAAAAAGAATGTAAAATTCCTTCCCAAAAAATCAAGTTTTTACCCAACAGGAGTTTGATAGATTTTTAACTGAAGCTCCAGAAAATAAATATCTAATGATGAAGGTGAGATACAAATTTTATAAAGTTTAAATAATTTCTAACAATGTAACCGCAAATATTTCGTAGCCTTTGGTAACTGTTTTGTTATAGATAGTTGCAGTATTTGGCATTGCGGGTGCATGTCGCAGAGACGAGTTACAGAAACTAACAATGGATGATATTAATGACACGGATTCCGTCATAATTGTGAAAATACCTGATAACAAGACAAGCAAACCTCGATCATTTGTGATAGCAGGAAAAATTAGAAGTTTGTTGAAATATATGGCAAATATGCATCCCTTCGTCCTCAGTCTACCAATCACAATAGATTTTTTATAAAATACTATACCGGAAAATGTTCAGTACAACCTGTTGGTATAAATACTTTTAGTAAAATTCCAAGTGATATTGCAAAATATTTAAATGTGGAAAACCCAATGCAATACACAGAACACTGTTTTCGTAGATCTTCTGCAACATTACTTGCAGAATCGGGGGCAGACATACTAACATTAAAACGCTATGGAAGACGGAAATCTTCAACAGTGGCCGAAGGCTACATTGAGGAATCTACTTTTTAAAAAAATTGAAATAGCGAGTCAAATTCTGGAAGCCAAAACAAGTACTTTTTGCACTAGTTACACAAATAACTATTTTTATTACATTATTAAAGATAATATTTTCTTATCAAATGTATTAAATCGGGAAATGTTTTATAAAAACATTTTATAAAGATAAAATTAAAAAGAAATATCCAGACTTAAAGGACTTTGATTAACATTTTTGTCAATGTATTCGATGACCTGAAGGTCCTTTAAGTCATCATAATACACTACCAGTGCGAAAAATTTACTCAACAATCGCTATAATTACAGCTTTAGTATAAGATTTTGAAGGTGGAAGATGAACTCACCCGCCATCGCCCGGTGAAATACCACCACGTCA
This sequence comes from Ophraella communa, assembly GCA_035357415.1. Classification (NCBI taxonomy): domain Eukaryota; kingdom Metazoa; phylum Arthropoda; class Insecta; order Coleoptera; family Chrysomelidae; genus Ophraella; species Ophraella communa. Next base: position 18,087,775 of record CM068987.1, read on the forward strand.
GTTATAGGTGGCGTGAAGTGCATTGTACGTTTCGGCACCTGACTGACGTTTCCGGTTTCCAGGGAGAAGTGTCCAGATGGAAGTCTATAAGGAATCATCTTGACCTTAATGTTGTCTTGTGCAAACGAGGCTACAGGAGTAAACAGTTCTCAGGCTGGCCGCCAAATGGTACAGTGGCCCCAACTCATTGGTAACTCTTTGGGAGGCTGCAACACCAGTTGGCGCATAATGTCGATGCACCTGTTCGAGACTGGAGGGGTCCAAACACGTGCATTCGAGGGGCACTTCCGAGGCCACGGTTCCCAGAGACTCATGGGACAACCAAGATGCAAGGATTATATATGAATATATTTTTGAGGACACCTCTCCACTAAATTCAAACATGAAAACAAAGAAAAGAAACGGTTATTTGACATCTGCGGTTACTTCAAAACCCCTAAACAGCAACTTCAAAATAGAGTTTTGCATTATCAGAGGGCTTAACTCCGACATAAATGATGTGCACCAACATCTATAGGAAACGAAACCGCACATATTAGCTCTCGCAGAAACCCAAATTAAACCTACAGAAACCGGTAAATTAAACCAGCCATTTACTTTTTCCAGAATATGAACTGCACGCCCAATTTAAATTCAAGAGAGGTGTTTGCGTTTATGCGCGGACCGACAAATATCATATTAAAGCCAGCAATACATTGAACCAGACGAAGAACTCGATGTTATGTAGCTGAAGGTGAAAGCGTTGTAGACCACAAAATTTATATTGTAACCAACTAACCCAACTTACAATGCACTGTTTGATCATCTGTCATCTAAGGTGGATTACATCCAAGAAACCTTTCCAAAAGCTGAAGTAATTATCTTGGGTGATTTCAACTGCCACAACCAACACTGGCTGAAATTCTTAATCCACACCGATAATGTGGGTCGGGAAGCAGAATCATTTTCAATCACACATAGTCTAACTTAACTTCCTGACTCAAGTTCCTGACATTGAATATCAACAAAGAAATATCCTACCATGAACGTTGTTGCTCCGTTAGGAAAATCAGATCACAACCTAATCTCAACTACTGGTTCGAGGAAATGCCGCTAACCCACGTCTATTGTGGCATTATAAAGCTGCCTACTGAGAAAAGCTTCGCACCTTCTATGCTAGTTTTCTATGGAACCACGTTTGTTTCGGGTCCAAAGATCCATACAGCAGTGCTGAAATAGTTTCTCAAGCTGGGCATATCTAACTCCTTCAAGCAACCAAAGAAAGACAAGCCCTGGGTCACAAAAGATTGTCAACTTTCTGTAGAGGCCAAAGATAATGCCTTTAGGCAGTGAACACAAAATCCATCGACATCTAACAGGAATGCTTTTGTTACTGCAAGAAATGCCTGAAATTCCAAGGTAGAAAACGCGAAAACGGCCTACGACCAGAAAATCAGAGATACACTGATAAATGCTCCAACAAGTACAAAATCGTTTTGGGATCTAGCCAAATCTATGGGGAACAATTTCACAAAATCATCATTTCCGCGAATAATAATTTCAATTGTGAACAGAAAGCTTCGTAACAACTTGTTAAAATATTAACACGGCAATCTATACCGAAAGATTTTTTATCTTATCTTATCAAACACAAAAGTGTCCAAAGGGTCATGCTAGAAAAATCTTTGAAGGTTTACTCATTTAACTTCACAATTTGGACATTATTGGCATCTTTGAAAGCCGATTTGGACGGTCTGAGCTTAAAATCATGATATTTCTATATGATATTATTTAAAAAACTTTTTAAATTTTTTTAAGAAATTAAAAAACTTGCTGGAATCATGGAAGCACTAAATGAGAATGAACATCGCAATCCCATACTCATTCATTAGTTATTTAGTGTACAGAATTTGATTAATTACTTTGATTAAACTGTTTTTTTTTAATCAATAAGCTGGTAAGTATTCATTTTATCTAATCTCAATATCTCTCATTGACCTGTAGACAGCATTACATTTTAACACACTTGAGTGGGATAATTTCATGCAATAATTTTGTATTACAAATGTTTTATGTTTTAAATGTCATTACAAATTGCATTTTTTTTTATATTGTTGATATAAAGTTGACACACACTTTAATCATATAGATATATACGAGTATATTAGGTATACACTCAAAAACATTTTGCATAATTGGATATACAATAAATATAATGAAATAATTTAAAATTTAGTACCCCTAACTCGTGACTAGTATCATTGTACAAAGATAGACATTAGGAACACTGAAAATATTGTAAAATTAAGGCTTCCTTTCTTCAAGGCAGGCCTGAATTCGATGTTTCATGTTTCCTACTAGCGTATTGATCTTGATAATCTTCTTCTACCGCTGCTACTCTGAGGTCTTATAAGGTTCGTGGAAATTGTTGCCGAGCCTGCATTTTGTTCTTAAGGATATCCCATCTATGTTCTATAGGATTCTATAGGATTAAGGTCCGGAGAGTTGGATGGCCAATGCATTCTGATGATATATTCGGTTTCCAAGAAATATTCCACATGTCTCGTTCGAGGAGGAGGAGGAACGTTATCGTCCAAGAAAATGAATTCTGGACCAACATCTTCAGCTTCAGATTGTTATTCATATAAAGTTGTCCATTCATGTTCCCGGCGATAAGAATTATTATTTTTCATCATGCCACCCCAAAACATTATGCTGCCACCTTGGTATGGTATTCTTTGGACTACTTGGTGAAGTCTATTTTCTCGATTTGGGTTCCTCTAAGCTCTAATCCGATGATTATCAGACACTACACCAATTCTGGTCTGATCTGAAAAAGCGCTTTTCCATGGCCCATTCCAGACGACTTCTCTGGTGTTCTATCGAGAGTTTGGAGACATATATAGGTCTTCTTATAAACAAATTTGCTGCATGTAACCTGTTCCTTATCGTTTGATCAGTAATAACGATGTCGTGATCCTGATAAAGTTGTCTTCTAATGGCTAGGGCAGTTATAATCGGGTTCTTTCGTGCTGTAAATCTGAGGAAACGGTTTTGGACGTCTGTAGTAATCCTGGACCGACCACTTTTTGGACCATCAAAAATTTGTAGTCACTTTGCTTCCATAACAGAAGGTCCGTGGATGAGCGAACTTCATCAATTTGACATTTATATCTCAGATAAGAAAGACGGTCCAATTAAAGCCGGGGTGTGATGAAAAAATTCCCAGAGACCATTATAAAAATTCATATGCTTCTTCAATGTTGGTTTCTACTTTTTTTGCAATACTGATATCTCACATTTGTGGGACTTGGAAACGTTGGGTATTTCGGATACTGAGAAACAAAGAAGATACAAAGGAAAAGTTCCTAGAGTCGATTGGTATTAATAGTGAAGGAAGTTATGAAGTTTACCTTGGATTGATGGATATTGATGATTATTATGATATATTTATATGAATAAACTTTACGTGAATGGAAGGCTAAAGGTATAATTGAAGAAATATTTTCAATTGATAAGGAAAGTGGTTTCTATTTGACACACCGACATGGCACTACTAAATCGAGGCCTGTTTTCTATGCATATACTAAATATCATCAACTTTTTATATATTTTCAACTGTAAAACTTACTCCTAACCTTGAGGCGTATTGAATCACCGGTTTGGTGCTTTGTACGCTCACATTTTGGTGACCCTGTCAGGATAATGGAGAAGGTTTTAAAAGCTGTATCCATATACCACAGCTTTGTAAACTACAGGTTCAATTTACCGAATAGTACCTACTTGAATAAAGTTAACAAAGAACTAAAGTTTCCTAGGAATGTATAATAGATAGGCCAGGCATATTTTTTAAGAAATAGCCATTTTAATATACACCACAGTCACATTTGGAGCTAAGAGAATCCTCATGCGGTTCACAGACTAATGCCCGTATTATGGTCATCACTGTAAAATATAAAGAATTTAACGTTACATACATCTTAAAGTAGGATAGATAAAGAATTTATATTTTTGTTATTATGGTCCGTCAAATTTAAAATTATATTCTGTAACTAACTTCGTGAATGTATTCTAACCTAAAATTTCAATCAAATTTATTGTGATATTATTTGTAAGTTTAAAAGCTTATGCTGTGATTAATTTTTATAAAAAAATAATCTTCGTAGATCTGACATCTGCCAAATAGCAGCGTCGTGTGCAGATCCGGGGTATCTAGCATTTAACGCCGATATAAAACAGAGTCGCAAACCAACATCATATTTATTAATTGAGTGCCTACCCTTACGGTTGATACAAAGATGAGGTTGATGTTCTTCATCTGTTGAAGGAGGAGCTATGATTTCTATATGAGTCCTATCAACGGCTCCAATAATACCTATCATGCCCCATTTGGTATAAAATCCTTCTTGTGCTTTTCCTTTGTCTTCCCTTAATGCTGGAAATTTGATGCAAATATTTGCAGATGTATAGTAATTAACCTGCTAAGTTCGTTTATTGCCTTATTTGCTCATACAGTTTAAATGAGAATTTTCCACGGCTTTTTGGTCAGATCCATTAGAAAAGAAAATTATTGCTAATACCTTTAAATGAAATGGAATTGAATCTTGTCTTCTTAATAAGACTACATGTTGACGCAACGGTTCAATCATTTGTTCAATAATAATTGGTTTGGGAAGACGATAATTTTTTTTTAAATTTACTCCGATATTTCGGATTTTCGTTATCCGTCAAAACGTGTCTTTCTATTCTTTCTAAAATGAATGAACTGGTAAAGATTTATTTATTATTATTTTAAGAATTTCATTCATACCCATTATTATCTTCATTGGCAAGTAAATATATAAATAAAGGCATAAAATCCATTATATTAACTTGGTAACTGCGAAATAATAATTTAATATTTAAGGTTACGGTGACATTTCGCTCTCTGTAAGTTTGCAGAGGCATTTAAAGAAAAATGTAAGTATACAGAATGACCCTAATTGCAAAATTCTTAAATTCTGTAACTTTGAAGGTTACAGAGCTTAAATTATTTAACGCAGCGACCATAATACGGGTATTAAATACGGTATCCGCCAAAATAAACAGTACCGAAATAGAGAGTGCTGTGGAGCTGTTTATGTAATATGGATTTGTCATATTTGACTTAATTGTCATTAGTTGATATATTAATAGTACGCTGCAGTTAAATTTGATTTAAAAATGGTTCTAACAACGGAAGAAAAAGTGTTTTTGGTAGAGCATTATTTTCGTTCATACGGAAAAGGTCGTAATGATGGTCCAAGCTTAGAACAGGTGTCAATAAAATATCAACAAAAATTTAATAAAGCAGCTCCTAGTAAAAGTGTGATAGCTGTTGATGAAAAATTTCGTCGGACTGGTAGTGTATTGTGTCAACATAAAGGTTCTTCAGGTCGTCGAAAAACAGTATGCACTAACGAAAATGAAGGAAGTGTTTTTAACGAAGTTGTGCAATCACCTCAAAGAACTCTTGTAAGACTTCAGTAAATATTAGGGCGAGACATTTTCGGACACTAAAAAATAAAAAAATGTTTATTTTAGGGCCCTTTATCATTTCTGAAAATTGGCAATAGTTGTACTAAGTTGTAACAGTATCTTCTCACACAAATATATTTGCAATTTTCTTCCGATCTTAAAATAGTTGTACTAAGTTGTAACAGTATCTTCTCACACAAATATATTTGCAATTTTCTTCCGATCTTAAAATTGAAGAAATAAAGTAGTAACATATACTCTATTCAGTGTCGAAATAAACTATTTTATACATATTTCTTTTTATTTTAACTCATAAAAAAACAACCAATTATTATTTAAATAATAATTTATTTCAATAAATAAATAAATAAATATTTGTTACATTAGTAGAACCTGACAAATCATTTTCGGTAAGCACTGTAGGCCAAATCTTGTCCTAAACTCCTGGCAACATAAAGAGGCTGACCAATAGGTACAGCTTGTACTGCTGGTGAAGGTAAAACATCGATGTGATGATAACCAATATGATGATCTAGATGATGGTCTAGATGATGGTCTAGATGATGATCCAAATGATGTGGAACATGGACAACTTCATAGGCAGGTACCTATGATAAAATAAACATTTTAAGTTGCATTTATAAACCACTTAACAGAAAATTAAAATTAAATACTTACTTTTGGTGCTAATAGTTTAGAAAAAATGCTTATGGCTCCTGTAAGTACCAAGGAGAGTAGACCCAAAGTTAAAGCCTTCCAAGTTTTTAAAGCTATTAATGCCAAAGCGAAGGGTATAATGAGAGCTGTCTTGAATTTAAGACCCAGTAAAAATGGAAATATAATCCTTTTAATCAATTTAGCAGATCGACCTGTAAAAATTGTAATTACAAGTTAAGTTTTCCTGTATTTAATTTGCTTTAACATACCAGTTGCTGCAAGCGGTACAGAAGCTTCAGTAGCTTGGAAAGATCTGGGAATGTATTGCTTCAAAGGTCCATCGGGACTTAAAATAGCCGGAGCTTTTGCTACCACGTTGTGAGACTGTATAAAATCTTCGAACTTCTCCAAAATATCTTTTTGGTTTTGTACTCCATTCTAAAAGTAACACGTATAAAAATATAAACATTTTATTGTCTAACTACAATATAATTATTTACCTCAACTTCTGGATTGTATTTCTTCTGGAGAGATAAGTCTTCCGTTATGCGAATAACGTTGTTACTCATTGCTTCGTTCACCCATTGAATAGCTTTAGGTTTAACGCAAGAAATGCTGAAGTCCTTAAGGCAAGTCTTGTAAATATCCTGGACGACTTCAACGGCTGATTGATCGCATCGTGTCAAAACCAGCAAATTCACTAATAAAAATACTAATGAATAATTTATGGTCTTCATTGTGCGGTACTACTAATGAAGTACTAGACAAGAATGAAATTTGTTGCGGGACTTAGGTTGGATATATAGATTAATAAACGGATATGATTTAGGATGTGTACGTGTGCATATACTTCAAATTAGTGGGATCAATTTTTTGCTAGGGTCAAGTGAGGTAATTTTCTTCAATAAATAATTAAATAAATAAACTGTAAATGACATGAATGGAATAACTTTGTCAGAAAACGCTATTTTATTCAAAAACTTTTTGGTCAATTTCAGTTGTAAATGATATGAATGGAATAACTTTGTCAGAAAACGCTATTTTATTCAAAAACTTTTTGGTCAATTTCAGTTGTTTTGAAATATCATCATAAATTGCATTAAATATAAGGCTTGAAAATGATTATGACAATAGGTAGGGTGAGGATGAAACAATCTCTTTGTACCCTTATATTTATGTAAGTCAGAGAGACTTCTAATATAGAATTGTTGATCTTTCAATCAACTTTTAGTTGACAATACAAATTTTCCAATTTATTCATATTAACTATTATAATTTTGATGTCACATTCTTTCCTTTTTTCACTATTATTTCAGTAATAATTTACCATATTAGCATTTTTGTTCGAACAATTATGGTTTTTTGAACTTATTTTGTCAATTTTGATACTGAGGTATGTTTGTTTTTAGAGTTTTGTAATATTTTGTAATGTTGACCTCATCCAGTTATTTCTAGCCCGATGATTGCCTTCTAAAAGGCCGAAATTAGTCGCTGTTAAATTAAATAAAAATCTGTGACATTGATTTTGTGTTTTCCTTCAATTAATATAGTTGTGTTACATTTATGTCTTATCTATGTACCAAATGAAGAATCAAAGTAAACAGTTTAATAGTGTAAAATTTTCATTAAAATGTCTGTGCTTGCACCACTTGCTCCTACGTGATTCTATAAAAGTTTAATGAAATCTATATGAATATGGACTTGCAGATGAGGAAAGTGTTGAAATGTAGGTGACAAAAACTTATAATGAAGTTTGTATCTAATGCCTAATTTATCCTGTAAATAATTTACATTTTTTAAACCTTTCATAAAACTATAAATATGATGAAATGTAACCAAAATCAGAAAGAGAAAAAAACTTTATTAGAATTTTGATGAAGATTTGGATACTTGAGAGTATTAGATTAGATTTTAATAATATTAGTGTACAGATAAGATTAAATTTCCTCTGCAAGATAGTCAGAAAATAGTGTAGTATTATGGTCAATATTAAAATAAAATATTGCAGTGAAGAAAATGAAAATGAAATGCCAATGTACAATTGTTTTGTACAATATAAATAAATAAAAAAATATAGTTAAATTTCTAGTAGCACTATTAATAGTTATAGTTAAAAATAGTTATTTATTAAATTTATTGTACTAACTCTTACTTTTTGGAAGTCCATCTTATTAAGAATAATAAAAAAATCTTCGTTTCAACGTAACTTCCAGATAAGTCAAATTATGCTAAACACCTACTTGAACATCCAACCTCACTCTTACACACCAATGACATCCAAATACTACACACTTGTGATAAAAAACAAAATTTAGATTTCCTTGAAGAACTTGAAATAAAAAGACATCTAGCAGATCCACAATTTAAAGTTGTTAATGAACAAATAAATCTTGGAAGTTCTCCACTATTAAACTGTTTACTTTGATTGAGTTTACATTTTATACATAGATAAGACATAATTGTAAAATACAAATATATTAAGTTATTGTAAAGATAAGCATGATATAGTTTTTTCCTGGTTTTTCTATATCCCTTAGGGCTATTAACATCTAGGCTTTAATATTGTTATGTCTTATTACTTCCATACTTGGTCTAGCCTTAATACTACCTAAACGTCAGGTACCTAGCTACAAACAAACAAAATGTAACTTAAATGTCAATCTGACGATGCTTCTTAGCGAAACGGCCGTCATTGTAATTTAAAACATATTTTTTCAAATAAACTTGGAAGTTACGTTGAAACGAAGAGTTTTTTATTATTCTTAATAGTTATCTTTGTTCAAGACGATAAAATTGTACTATATCTTCGAGAGCGTTTTTTAGCGTCGAGACGTTAGTCGAGACTTCAAGACTTCAAGTTCAACAAATGTTACGTTTTGGTTTTTGCGGAGAATATTGTTGCGTTTTGTGTACAAAGTGAATAAATGCGATATGGACGGAAAAGAATTTACACAAGAAAAGGAAAACCTGCTATAAGATGTAGAAAATGCAGCGTTGGAAGCAGAAAGTTTATTGTTGCCACAAAAATCTAGGATGATGTATGAGAAAGAAAACCAGTCTTTTGAAAAGTAGAAAAGCATTAAGAATCTCAATGGCGTGACTGAAAAAATACTTCTGGCGTATTTTTCTGAAAAGTCGAAGAAAGCGATGCCATCGTCATTATGGTCGTATTATTCGATGCTGAAGCGTAAGTTGTTGGTGAATGAAAATTGCGATATTTATAAATTCAGCAAATTAACCACCTTACTAAAAAACTTGAGTGTAGGATACAAAGCTAAAAAGTCCAAAATCCTGAAGTAAGATGACATTATTAAATTTCTGACAGAAGCTCCTGATGGCGTCTATTTGTTGATGAAGGTTATTGCTATTTTTGGTGTGCATGGAGCGACTAGGTCCGATCAATTGTACACAATTGTATCTAATACTAAAACCAAGCAGGTTCGGCCGTTTGGTATTACTGACAAGAGAAGTAGAGCGTGTATATTGGAAATTGTAAGAAAGTATATTGTCTTGCGACCCAAAAACGTACCTTACAGTAACACTATATATAATATCCCCAAGAAGATTGCAGATTTTTTGAAACTTGCAGATTCAGAAATTTACACGTGGCATTGTTTCCGTCGTTCTTTAGCTACAATGTTCGCAAATTCTGGAGCTAATCTAGTAAAACATAAACGTTTAGGTGGATTGAAATCGTCATCCGTTGCAGAATCTTACATTGAAGAGTCAATAAGCAATAAGGTTGCTGTATCCAAGTGTATACTTGGCAGACCTGAAAATCAATCCAGTAACTCGAATTAAGTGTTTAAGCAAACGAGTACTTGGTAAATTTTATTAAATAAAAAAAAGTTAAAAGTTAAAGTGTCACTTTATCTACCCTTGCGGTTAAAATGATACTTTATCTTCTTAAAACAGTTGTTATATCAACACTTTAACATCAGCTATGGGAACACAGTTTTATTATTATTTCATTTTTTAACCACTCTTTATCTTTTGAGAAATAAAAACACAACTTACTTATCAAAAACAAATTCAAACATCAAGAAATTATCATTTAAAATTACAATTAAACAACCAAAGAAATAACCCAATGTTATAGAATTTACTGCATAAAACCTTTTTAAATATTTATCCATATTTATAGACACATAAATAATTATTTGAGGAGCAGACTTTGTCCATTTTTCAGGAAATGAGAAAAACTGCTGCAGTGTTATTAATAAAAATTAAAAAAACAAACTGGATTTGATGAAAATGTACTTTTTATTATTTTGCCCTAGTTATAAGAAACTACCAGCTTTATTAGTTGTCCTTGAATTAATAAAATTAAAATTAAAACTGAAAATGAATTTCTGCGTGTTTAAAAAGTTAGAAATTGAATATGATATGAATGTCGTCCTCCAAAAGGCAGCAACATTTCCCTCCACCTTCACATGGACCTTCTTTTTCGTTTGTATTTTGACGATACTGATCCTTCAATATTTGGTCCAAGCTAACTCTAGATCTGATGCCCATTTCCTTGCCTGATAAACTAACTAGAATTTGTGACAAACTATCAATTTTTTTCTTCTTAACAGCATGCTTCATTGGTAATTCTATAGGTACAATGTTTCTTTACTTTTTCTTTAGCTTAACTTTTTAGAAGAGTCATTATTTCTGTGCAAAACCCCAGTTTTAAAAATGATTTTATTTTTTCCAGCAGTTTTTTAGCGTCGAGTTATGATTATTCTTTTGGCTTTACTGTTTTAAATGAAAGTGTTGCATGTTTTGTGTCATTCAAATCAGAGCCAAGCTTGCAGACCTGTCCTTTCTTAAAATAGATTTGATGAAAACGTAAGGCTAGCTCTACTTAACCAAAAACTACATAAGCTGGCATAGATGAATGGTCACCAACGTGGAACGTCATCGTAATAATATTAATAGTTATTGGAGCATTATTCAAAAGCCACAAGATAAGTGCGTGTACCATGTGAGAATTTTTGTTCTATCTAATTATCTAGTTGTTTAATATCTAGGCCAAAATCCATCTTTTTTAGAAACCCAGTCAATGCTGTACTTATTTCTATATGACACCTCTTCCCGCTTCATGCTCAAGCTTTGTATAAAAAACAGGACTTTTTAGTAAAATATCTGTCACGAAAATTCCCAAAAACAAATTATTCGTATTAGTGCGTTATTTACAGTGATCAGTTTTACATCAGTGATATTATTAGTAAATAACGGGAAATGAATAGGATACAAAACGAAGCCTTGAGGTACACCACTCTCAATCATCAAGCCTTCAAGACGTTTATCATTTGTATTCACCACTTTTCTCCTATTTGTAAGTCGAGAATTGAAAATTCAACATTGTTTGGTGAAACTTAAACATCCCTAAGAACAGAAAACATCGCATTAGTAGTACAGATGTCTGAAGCCCGAAAGGAACACCATTTTCTTTTTAGTTGGAATATTATTATTAAGAATAAAAGTCATCAAACGGTTTTCTATCAGCCTTTTATAATTTAGGATAAGATTGGTAAAAAAAATTATACATTTTAGTTGCCTGTTAATAAGCTTTTAATACTGATGCTCAGGGTTACATGCATGCTAGATATTTTATTGACACTTAAAAATATTAAAATGCTGTATGATCATCTAGAAAAGCCACATACAAACTAACGTTGCTGCTCTTGTTGGTGTTAACCACAGAGATGTTTCTCAAATTGTAAGAAAATATTGAGAAACAAACTCTGTTCTTGATCGTACAAAAAATGGTCGGCACAGGATTACTACAGACGTGACCTGTGTAATGTCTGATAATCATCTGATTAGAGTTTGGAGAAACCCACATCGAGAATATAGACGTCACCAAGCAGTCCAAAGAATTTCATACCTAGGTGGCAGCACAAATAACAAAACTAACTCCCCTAATTCCCTCCTTTATGTGAATAGCATTCTTTGACCTGTGGTACACCTGTGGCAAGGAGTTGTTGGTCCAGAATTAATTTTCATGGACGATAACGCTACTTCTCATTGAACTAGACATGTAGAAGATTTCTTGGAAACCGAAGATATCATCAGAATGCATTGGCCATCCAACTCTCCAGACCTCTCAAGACCTCAGAGTAGCAGTGGTAGAAAAATGGAACTATTAGACCAAAATTACGTCAATACGTTAGTGGTAAGTATTGGACATCGAATTCAGGCCTGCATTGACGCAGTGATTCATTTTTTTTATATTTAAAGTAATTATTTCGAATAATTTTTTAGGTTTACTTCTTAATATTGCAATTTTTTTCAGTATTCCTAAGTCATTAGTTATGGGTACTGACTTGAAATTATTTCATTATGTTTAGTGCATATCCAATTATGCAAAACATTTTTGAGTGTGTGGATAATATATCATCTTATAATTACTTTATTTTGGAGTATAAAAGTTGTCTTAAAAGTATCATTTATAATTCGGGGTTAAAGGTTTTGCAGTTTTTCATCAACGTTAGTTTTTGTTTAACAATTTGGGCTACAATAATTTAAAAAACCAAGCATTTTTTAAATAATTTATTATAAATAAATTAACATAACAAAACTATCTGAGGTATGCCTTGTATGCCATCTCATTCGCACTTAATTGTCTTCCATACCCTGGATGTTCCCAGCCTGAAGATGGAGGAGGATGATCAAGATGATCAACGTGATGTTCAATATGTTCCGGTACATGAATGACTTCATAGTTTACCTTAAACATAAAAATACAATCAAAAAGTGTAACATTTAGATCTAATTAAAAAAAAGGTAAACCCAAATTCCTCTTTACTTTATCGTAAATTTGTTGGTGTTAGACCAATTAAGAATGTAGGATAATTATACTCATAAAAGCTTACCTTCGATTTGGTGAATTTAAAAATAATTAGAGCTCCTGTCATTACCAACGATAAAAGTCCCAAAGTTAAAGCTTTCCAAGTCTTTAATGCGATTAAAGCTAAAGCAAGAGGAACTAGAAGAGCAGCCTTAAACTTTAGACCCAACAAAAAAGGGATAATAACTTTCTTCACGACCTTTGAAGAACGTCCTATAAAGAAAAATTTAAAACACAAGATTAATAAACATAGAAAGGTTTTGTGAGTACATAAAAAATGTGATACTAACCAGTAACTGCAAGAGGAACTCTAATTTCTTTTGTATCCAAGGATCTTGGCAGGAATTCGGGTGCAGATACAACTAGATCATGTGATTGCAAGAAATCTTCAAATCTTTCAAAAATGTCGTTTGAAAATCCTCTTGCCTGAAAAATAAATAAATAAATATCAAATACAAAGATACATGGCTGACAAAAATAGTTCTTAAAAGATCGTGTGGAGTTTCTGTATTATAAATAGCAGATTAAAAGTAAAAAAATAATAGAAGACATCACAAAAAAACAACTAATATGGTAAGGCCACGTTCAACGAATGCCTGAAGAAGGACTTCCAAAGATAGCATTAAAATGGGTACCTAAGGCAGAAACAGAGGAAGACTTAGAAAAAAATAGGGCAAAGGAATAAGAAAAAGCAGGAGTGAAAAAATCCTTGCAGAGGCAGATTGCTAAAACCAAAATCAATGGAGGAAAAGTCTAGGAATCCGACAGCGAAAAAAATTGCAGAATGTAGATTATGACAGGCTGAAGACAAAACGGAAGAGCAAATTTTTGTCAGCTGTATTCATCAAATATAGCAAGAGTTGTTTTAATATTATTAATTGCTTTATCAATGTGTTTGTTCCTAACCAATCAATAAGGACATGTAAAACAATAACAAAGTAATAATAATAAAAGGAGGTAATTTACATTTGGTGGATATTCATAAAAACAAAAGTTATTAGATCTGAAAAAAATATAAAATTAGTTTTTTTGCAGCTTTAATAAGTCAAATTCATGTTTAATAAAATATTATTCTGATATAATATGTTTAATTTACTCAAAATTTATCCTACATTATTTAATTATGTTGAAATGATAAACTATATTTAGCATAAAATTTGTAGTATTTAATTTATTATTTTGAATAAATTTAATTTCAATACATAATTGCTTGAATTGGTTTGAGTAAATAACTTTATGATCCAATTTAATTTTCAATATACTTGCCTTGATATCTTCATCATTTTCCTTTTTCACAATAACCAGATTATCAGTTATCCTAATATTTTCGTTTTCGGCTACATCATTTAACCAATGTAAGGCTTTCGGTTTGGCACAACTAAAAGAAAAGTCCTGTACGCAATCGTAATAAATATCCTGTAAAACTTCAACGGCTGAAGTATTCGGAGAGGCCTTGGATACCGCCAAAAATGTAACAACTACAACAATCCATCGCCCGCCAAACATTTTGTGTGTAACTTTCTTAAACTATCAATGATACTTTTGATGGTAATATGTTTTATATATGCCTGGCCGGAAATAGAAACTTCTAAATGACAATCGGGGCTGGACGTGATCTACAATTTGATTAGCTTCGATAATGAAAATGGCTTCGATTTCTATAGGAATGTTGGTATAGAAACCGTGTTTTTTTAAATCATATACACCCTTTGTATATCGCGATAAGCACGTAAGGATTTTTCTTGATATGTAATTAGAATTAATTATTTTATAAAAAGTTGCATCCCAAGTTATTTACCAACTAGCTCAATATTTGAATATAAGGTTAATTGTTATTGTCATTTTTCACCTGGACCATCATCACCAAAATGCATGATTAATCTCAGGAATCAGTTAAGCTACAAAGTCGTGAATGACACCAAAAGATGCGTCTTTTAAATAGCTTTAAAATGACATATCATCCACCTGTTAAAGCGGCGCCTTATATCAGTTATCATCAAAAAACACTTGCAAAACCCATAATCAATCCAAACTTGCAAAATCCATGATCCAAGAACCAATCGAGCTAAAAAATCGTAGAAATGGTTCCAGAATGGAGATAAGCAACTACAAAAACATATGTTTCAATCACAATTTGAAAAAATTTTTGATTACCGCTTCTATATGAGATTTTATAAGGAAGTTTAACTTAATTGTACCTAATTTATAACATGGTGCAATAGATACATTTTGCAGTAATATAGTTGGTCAGTTAAATAAGAAACAATGTCCCATTACTATATTTTTTTTTATTTAACCTAGAGCGTTTGATACAGTGAAATTATAATAAACTAATAAAAGAACTGTATCCTCTGTGAGTTAGAGAAGTAGCTAGAGATTGGTTAAGAATCTATATCATACTTCATTTATACTTCATATTAGAGGCCTGGCTATTAAATAACGAGACCGCTTATGAAAAAAAATTATTTTAAAAATTATTCTACAATCGAATGCTCCCCTTCAATATACTCCCCTTCCCTCGCCATACACCGTTCCATTATTTTTTTTATTGGTCAAAGCAATGCTAGAATTCTTTTTTTGAAAGGGCATTTAAGAGATCCGCCGATTTTCGCGTCACCTCTTCCATCGACTCGAACCGGGTTCCTTTTAAGGCAGATTTGATCTTCGGATACAGGAAAAAGTCACAGGGTGCTAAATCAGGCAAGTACGGCGGTCTTCGAGCACTGGAATGCCTTTAGCGGCTAAATAACGCTTCACAGACAGTGCGTTATGGGCAGGTGCGTTGTCCTGGTGCAAGATCCACGATTTGTTTTTCCACAACTACGGCCGTTTCTTACGAACTCGCTCTCGCATTGGTGCTAAAACTTTCAAATAGTAAGTTTGGTTTACAGTTTGACCCTCTGGAACCCACTTAGTCATCACGATGCCGTTGATGTCAAAAAAACGATTAGCATGGCTTTAAATTTTGATTTCAACATCCTTGCTTTTTTCATTCTCGCCGGCGATGCAGGAGTTTTCCAGTGCATGGATTGCCGCTTAGTTTCAACATCGTATTGGAATATCCAGGTTTCATCGCAAGTGATGATGTTTTCCATCAATTCAGGCTCTTCATCTAACCTCTTAAGAAAATTTGAGCAGATCTGTTGACGGACAAGCTTTTGGTCAGGGGTCAAACGTTTTGGGACTACTTCGCACAGACTTTCATGTTCAATTCGTCATGTAAAATTTTTCTGACGGTTTCTTTATCGGCGTTTACAGTCTCAGCAATCATCTGAATGCTCATACGACGATCTCCGCGCACAATTGCATTTATTTTGGTCACTGTTTGCAGAGTTGAAACAGAGACAGGGCGACCTGGACGTTGGTCATCTCCGGTGCTTTCTCGACCTTCAGAAAACCGTTTATACCATTCGAAAACACGCGCACGAGATAGAGAATTCTCAACATAGGCCTCTTTCAATAACTCAGTCGGAGTTTTTTTTAATTTAACGAGAAATTACACATTGATCCTTTGCTCGTGTTTTTCGTCACACATTGTTATCGGCACGAGAAAAAACACGTTCGTTTCTAACCTCTACAGAAAAAATACTACTACAGCGAAAAAAACGTGTTTTCGTAATGGAATAGTAGACACTTCCAGTTATCTAACATTGCATTCGTTTCCCACCCTACCCCTCTAGGACCCCTTCTGTGCGCGCAGTCTCGTTATTTAATATCCAGACCTCTATACTAGGAGTCTGGTTGTCGTCTTAAAAATCTATGAATTATACCTTGATTGATTTGACGCGGAAACTAGCCAATTACAGATAATCCTTATATACTGAAAATTATTCTTTAGATATCGGACTTGGATAAAATGTAAACAAACAGCTATAACAAGTATATTACATAGGTCAGTGTCACAACTGTCTATTATTAAAAGATGTCAAGCTAAAAAGAGCTGTCTAAAAGTGGCTGCTATCTGACCAATCCGAGATCTACTTAAATTCAAAATACTCCTCCTAGTTTTTAAATAGAGTAGGTAGGTATAGTAATAGGTATAAGGCAATTATGGTAGCTGTCAATGCTGTCATAATCTAAACTGTTTCCTCAAGGCTCTACATTGGCCTACTTATTGTTTATTATTTTCAGTAGCGATATTCTATATGGATGTGTGCATATAGTATATGCAACTCCAGAGAAACTAGTCAGCACTGCAAATGACATATGCCAGACGGTTGCTGCAAAAAAATATCAAATTATATAGAAGAGAAGAGACTGGTTGAAGTCCACATTTATTCCTGTAACGAAAAAAAATATTGCCAAACAATGTGAAGATTATAGGCTAATTAGCATCAAGAGCCACCTCCTCAAATTATTTCTGAAAATAATCCGTAAACGAATATACAACAAATGCGAAAAAAATTCACTGCTCAAAAATTCAAGTAAATATTTTTTTAAATTTCAGAGAATTGTGTACAAAAATTATATTTTGAATATATGTTTCATGCTATCCGTAAACTCTGTTTATAGCAGATTGTTTTTGTCTTTTTATACGCTGTTATCTGTGTAACCAGAATTGTAAGAATTTGATTTCAAAATACTAACATTTTAGTCGCTTAGAAGTGACTTTACCATTGTTACTGTAATCCATAAATCTGTTTAACTGAAAAAAATGGCGCTACAGCGACTAGAAACAGTGCAAGTCGATCATTTAGTACGTTGGATACACGAAGGCTCAAGTCAAGAAGAAGTTGCTACACAGCTAAATGTGTCCCAAAGTGTTGTCAGTCGTGCATGATATCGATATTTGGAAACTGGGTCCGCAGCGTACAGACATGGAGGAGGACGAGAACATTTACTGCTTCGAGAATTAACAGCTTCTTTAGGCATGCTACCGGAAGAGTGCTATCTAGTCAAACAGTTAGAAAAAGGTTGCATGCGGATCACCGTGCATGCAGATATCGCTAGGCGAGAGAACACAGTCGTTGGAATTTTTAGAACTGGAGGGGCTGTATGTTTACGGATGAGTCCAGATTTCGGCTGAATATGTTTGATGGTCGAATATTGGTGTGGAGAGAAAGATGACAGCGATACAATGAACGTTTGATGGCTCCAACCAGTCTTTTTGGTGGTGGCTCAGTTTGCGTGTGGGGATGCAAATGTTATGATGGCCGCACTGATTTAGTCGTGTGAAAGAATATGACAATGACGGCTGTACAATATTGACCATTCCAGAACACGACAAGATCCGCCATTTTCTCTGGGTGGCACATAGTCTGACTTTCTCCGTATTGCTTATAAAAGCACCCAAGCTTATAGACAATATGAAGCTGGGTCTATTCAAGAAATTGCAAAAAGTGCAAAACTCTGTATAAACAAATGGAATTAATGAGTTTGTATGCCACCCAGCAAACATAGCCGACCGTCAATGACGGCATTCTGGAGTGATCAATAAGGACATGGATATGGAGCCAATAATTATATATTAATATTAACTTATTTTATCGAATTTTAATTTTTTATTAACCTATGCCAAAAGAAAATTACATATTTTTGTAATATCCACTTCAATTGTTGAGCACATAATTCGGATTCAATGAAGCGCTAAGCACTAGAGACTCTATTCGTAATTCAGGTTTTGTTTCTGCGCTGTGGAAATGTTTAGCTGTGACCTGTACATCTGTTTAATAAACTATCTCTTAATTTCAGGAAAACCAAATTTATGATAATTAGTAAACACAATGTTAAGACGGCCTGGCCAATTGTTAATTAAAAGCAAATAAATTAAAAGAGGAACCCGCTACAGATATTTTGGTACAACGATCCATGAGCAATGGGACCACTCTGTAGAATAGAAAAAACCAAAGGTCACTTTCTTTAAAATGGGAAATCTATTTTGAAGCAAATACCTTAATTTGTACACAAAACTGGGACTACTTAAATGTTATGTCTGGCCAGTGCGCCAGTATGGTGCCGAGTCTTGGACCTTGACAGAAGCGTCCACAAAAAACTTGAGGCCTTTGAGATGTTGCTATACCGAAGCATCCTTAGAATCTCCTGGGTTGATCACGTTGCCAACAGGAGAGCTCTAGAAATGCTTCAAAAAGAGACCGAAGTAGTAGACGTAATTAAAATACACAAATTAGAATATCTCGAACATATAAGGAGAACCCAAAAAGATACGGCCTGCTTCAGTTAATTCTCTAGGGAAAGGTTTTTAGCGGAAGGGGACCTAGAAGGAGTAGAATCTCCAGGTTCAAAATTCCTAGAGTTTGGTTTTCTCTATCTACCCGAGGACTGTTTAGAGCAGCAGCCAATAAACTTCAAATTGTCTTGCTCGTTTCTAACATCATGAATGGATACGCATATTCAGAAGAAGATAAAAGATATAAATACAGCAGTAGTACAATTCACCAAGTGGTATTTAGACAATGGACCATAAATAAACTTAACCAAAACAGTATTAATTATTATTCAAGCTCTAACGTTATAAGCCCCTCCTGAGCAGATACCTGCTGGACAATCTTCTCAAAGAGTAGTTTGGCTCCAAGTTAGTACTACACTCTGTAAGTGAAAGCATAAATGAATTTAAACAACTAAGGTGAGAAAGGTAGAAACATCTTGTAGAGTTTAAAATTATAAATGAACTGCTTACGGTAAACCGAACACAATTTTCTACAGTTCTTATAGTCGAGTAGGTTTGAAATAAAAATTTAGATTTAAAATATTTCTTTATTTGTTCTATCAGGAAAAGACGACGAAAGACAGGACCAAAACTTATATGGTACTATGTGGTACTAGATGCTTGATGTCTGGAAAGTTTCAGAATGTTTCAGATTGCCTTAGGGTTGCCTTGCAATGTCTTTTATTGGTCTTTTTGTGCCTTAGGTTGGGTCGCAGTGCGGTTAAGTTTTCTTGCAGTCCCTTTAGTTCATCTTGTAGGGTTTTTTATGTTGCCATAGGGCTTTTTTACAGGATGTGCTTACCAGAGCAAATGAAGTCACGAGTTAAAATGGAGAAATAAATATAGTGATGTTTCCTTCATGACGGTCAGTAACCGAAAAAGGATTGGTTTAGGGATTTATTTTTCAAAGAGAAGTAACCGTTGAGATTCTTGAGGTTAGGAGATTGGCTAATGCTACTACGAGAAGAAATTAGTTTTTAAAATCAGAAGGGGCGGTAAAAAATTTAAAACGTCTATGATATGATATTTTAATGGTATACGTCCAAAATTTTCACTAAAAAAGTTGAAAAGAGCGGTAATTAATTTGAAAGTCAAAACAAGTCGATAGACATGTTACAAATCAACGAATATTAACTCTGACTTCACAGGAAATATATTGCACAAGGGGAACAATTGAAATATTTGGGAGTAATGTTGGATCACAAGCTAGGATGGGGTACTTATACTGATTACATGGTATCTGAATTCAGGCAACTTTATAATACAGCCTCCCAACAAGTTTTGCGCGTGGCTTATTTAGAATTGATGCAATCTATACCTATGCCTTTTTTGAGAAATTCTTCCCATATGCTAAAGGTATTTATATGACAGATTACAGTAGTTAGGTTTATAAATGGCTCACATTACAGAGCTTGCTGTAAAAACTTATTTCAGTTTACCAGAATAAAACAAAAGTAAACAAATATTATTTTACTAAAAATAAATATCACATTTATTGATAACAAACATAGTTTTCATTTAATAAATAAGTTAATAAATAAATAAATAAATAAACTGTTTAACTTTTTAAATAAGAACATATTATCAGGAACTGTAAAAATATTTATTACTCTGATTCGATGATGCTAATAAAAGACATCTTAACTTCTGTGGTTCTCTTCTTAGATTTCTTTAGATTTATGTTTTATTCTATTAATATATTGAAAAACGACTTATTTAATATTGGGTTATTAAGTAACAAGAACAAAAGCTAGATAAACTTAAAACATTTAAAGTAAAATACAATAATATGTTATAGGTATACCAAGATACTAAAGTACATCTTTTAATCCCAAAAGTTTCAATAAGTATTGAACATAAAAAACAATTAATGGGCATATAATAAAACTTATAAAAAAACGAGTTTAAATAAACATTTACAATGAAAATTTAAAAAGTAAATTAATGTGGAAATAATAAAACATACAAATAAAAAGAAAAAAAAGGAAACTTCACTTGAAACCAATTATCGGTGTTTAACAAACTATACTATGAGACACAGTACACTTGCGCTTTCTTAGTTAAAAACTGTAAATCTAATTCAGATGTTATTTTGATCCCTTGGGATTAAAAGTGGCACTTTAGTCCCTGTAATGTGGGAGTAAAATAGTAGTTTTAGTCCCTACGGTGTAAAAAATACATTTTCTCAACTTTCAGATTATCTAACTGGAACAGTTCCACGATATTCTATCTTAACAATATTCAGGAGCAGAATTATTATAATAAATAAACATATAAATAATTGTTACAATTACATAACTCGTAATTACTGATATGCAAGTAAATGGCACTTTTCGTACCTCAACTACACTTATTTATTACTACCTACCTAGACTACAATTATTTTATGTTCTACATGTGTTTGTATTTATGTGACACAGTTTTGAGGTTTACTAAATTAACATACAAAAAAATCTATGACAACTCTAAGAAATCAGTAAGGATATTAAGCAAAAAATAAAGGTTCTTAAACTCTTAAAAAATAGTAAAATTATTATACAGCGTGTCCAGGGATGGGGTATCCTTTAGGTGAAAAATGTTTAAATATTAGTTTTAGTGAAAAATGTCATTCTTGATAAAAAGTTTTGCTTGTTCTGAAACCCCATAAAATAAAACAAAATTCAAGTTTATCAAAATCCGTCTGGTTTTATAGCCAGTTTTATTTATGAAAACCATATGAATTTGTGCACTAAGTTCGAAAATAATGTATTAATCTAGTGAGTGACGTTTACGTGTCCCAAGTAACTGTCAAATTTTATAAACAATTTTTAAATTGCCATTCTTTAATAAAGGATACCCCATCCGTGGACACGCTGTATATACAGGATGTCTTCTAATTTTCAGAAATTATGAAGGGCACTAAGATAAATATTTGTATCAATACACTAGTGTCAGAAAATGTCTCGGTGTCAGGGAAAATTAGAATTTATTGTACTTAGTTAAAACATCTTCGAGAGAATAATTACACTGTTCACTGAAATCTATTATGTACGAGGAACCTTGGAAAAAAAAATCTTAAGTTTCTCCTTATTACATAGTCTGATTTGACTTATAATTCTTAAGATGCATATTAGTAATCTGAATTGCAAATATGGCCTAGGGTTCCATGAAAATCTTAGTTTGTTATTTTTACTTTATTACTACTTATGTTTCACTGTCAAAAATTAATCCCTAATTCAGTGTTTTAAAAATGCATCGTTTTACAAATAATATTGAATTAGCAGGCATAGATCTTGCGTTGTACATCATTTTCAAGACTGGATCAGCGAAATCACGGTACAGGTCTAGACAAAGTAAAGAAAATAAATTCCGGAGCCAATCGTACTGTACAAAAAGTTAACTTTGAGGACCAAGTTTTGCAAGAATTTGGTAATAACCCAAAAAAAACTCATTGCCCATGCCATGCATGTAGGGTATTAAAAGAATACGAGAAACATCCGTACCTTATTTCAAAAGTGCAATTTTTAATACTAAATATTTATCCAAAATTTGTCAAATGGTACTTGAGTAAAATGAACAAAAAACCAAGATCTACTAGGAATGTATTATGGACAGACGAGGCATGTTTCTCAAAGGAAAGCTATTTTACACAACAATCATAATTTGAGCGAAGAGGATCCTCTCACGGTTCACAGGCTATAATATCAGTGGAACTTTTCTGTGAATACTTCTGTGGACTATATCTGTTACCTGCACGGTTAGATGGTCATATGTATAGGACTTTTCTCGAACTCGTCATCAGCATCCATCATATTTATTCGACTAGGATGTCTTCTGTTTTTCGGCCTCATTCTGTTTCCATTGTTGTTGACTTACAATCATCCTTCCACCTCTTAGGTGGTCTCCCTACTGGTTTTCTACTACATGGCTTATTTTCCATACATATTCTTGCCATTCAAGTGGGTTCCATTCTTTCAAAATGTTGTTTCCATTGTTGTTTCTATAGTTTAATACACTTGTTTATCTTTTGGACCTTGCAGCTTTTCCTTATGGTTTTGTTTGTTTATCTCTCAATGTAATAGCCTTTATTGATTTCTGCATACTTTGTTTTATATCGGATCTTGTTTCTATCGCCTAAATTAGGATTCGTCGCGCTACTGTTTTATAAATTTTCATATTGCTCTCGTGCATGTAATTATTTCTCCATACAGTGTCTAAGACATCCACTGACTCTGACTGCTTATTATTATTATTATTATTATTATTATTATTATTATTATTATTATTATTATTATTATTATTATTATTATTATTATTATTATTATTATTATTATTATTATTATTATTATTATTATTATTATTATTATTACTATTTCTCTACTCTACCAAAGTTTGCTTGAAGATGTTCAACTTCAATTTCGAAGAAATATTGTTTTCCTGCATGATGATACACCAGCACATTTTGGATTAAATTGCTGAAAATATCTGAATGCACAATTTCCAGTAGAGGGGGCTCGATTTCTTGTCCTGTACGTTCATATAGCTTGATTTTTGTATATGAAATTATGTATCGAAAATGGTAGTCGTAACAACAATTGTTTAAAAATTCAATGTATTATTTTTAATATAAATGTTTTTGCTTCAATTTAGCAAGTATATCTACTGCTTCATGTTGGATAGAGATTAATTTTTAAATAGTTCTAGTTATCTTGACACAGATACATTTTTGGATACTAGCTGAAAAATTCAATAGATAAAATCCTTTTACATACAGTGTAAATAAAAGAGTTATAAAAAGTAAAGATAATAAAGTCAAGGAAAACAAAGAAAAAGTAAATAGAAAGAAGAAATAAAAATAATTTAAAAAATAAAAAAACAAATTATAAAAAAAAAGTAAACAAAATTAATCTGCGAAGAATAATAAAAAACGCTTGTTTTAATTCAACTTCCAACTTTAATTGAAAAAAATAGGTTTAAAATTAAAGATGGAACTTGAGTTAAGACAAGAGTTTTTTATTATTCTTCGTAAGATGGACTTCCAAAAAGTAAAGGTTAGTACAATAAATTTAAAATTAATCTGTGTTGCTGAAAAAAGGCGCCATAGAGCATCAAAATCAAACAAAGAAAAATCAAATATAAATAAGTAAACAAATTAAACGTAATTCAAACACATTATAAAACGTTTCCAAAACCCTCTCCCATAGATCTATACAACCTACTAAACATGTCAATGGCAAGAGCTGTTGGCTCTTGTAATGGACACCAAAGTAATATAAACCTTTACAAATATTACTAAAAAATTTATAGTTAACGACTTAAAAATAATTTAACACAAATAATGACTAAAATATTTACAATACAACAAAAACTTTTTGTCCAATTTAAGAAATAGAATAATAAAAGAATAGATTATCAGTCAGCTGTAAGCCCGCTTGGCAATATATGGTAAAACAATAAACATTTCATTGAGAAAAAAGTTTTTGTTTACGAAAATTAAACTTCTGTGTTGATTGCACAAGTAGGATAGAGTCTGATGCAGTCTTTCTGGTCTTGACCATCTCTAGCTGCTTGGACGTACTTGTAAAAGCGAATCACTGCTGAATTGGTTGCTTTCGGTTTCTGCAATTCCTTGGAATCTCTAAAAAAGCAAAAAATACCTTATCAAAAAAGTCATAAAATGAAGGTAATCAATTATTGATGAGACATTTATAACCGGCATTTACAAAATGGAAGCTGAGATCATTGATAATTTAGATTGGGCTGGTTCAGTAGAAAAAATTTTACCTTTTTTTTTAAATTGTGCTAAATTTTGGTGAATTTTGATTGGCAAGAAAAATCTTACTAAGCTACAGGTGGGTTCCGGAGAACCAATTTGGGCCTCTTAGCCCTCGGATATTCGTCCTGGTCGTATTTTAGTGCCTAGTAAGTATGTAACTGCCATGTCAACTTTCTATCAAACACAACACCCAAATATTTAACTTCTTTTTTTTATTTAACAATCAAATCTTTCAACATAAAGTTGACATTTGTCTATCGCGATTTCACTAAAATTAATTGTGATTTTTCTTCATTAATTTAAATCTCATTTTTCCGCCAATTCTATATAGACATCGGTCGTTTTTTGAAGGTATTCTACGCTCTGAAGGGAAATTTCCAATAGCCTGATAAAATCGCGGTATTATCCGCAAACGTAAAGAATTTGAGACCTTGAGGAACTACAGCTTCGATTCTCCTTATCGGTGAAATGAAAGATTTGACTTTTACTTAAAAGGTTAGTGAATTGAGGAAATATTTGATAAATTTTAGCAAACCCGAGTGAAATTTGACTGAATTTAATTTGTAAATTAGCCCTTTATGTCAAACTTTGTCAAAAGTTTTTTCTATATGTAGACAAATAGCGTTACATATTCGTTTTGCTGTACAATGTCAAAGATGCTTTCAATAAATCTTAGAACCTGCTGCTCACGGAAGTGTTCAGCTCTAAATCCAAATTGGTGGTGTGGGATCTAAGATTCTTTCAAGGATGACTCTCTCAATAACTTTAGAAATTGAGCTCAGCAGACTGATAGGTCTATATTTTTGGTCTATATGTTGTGTTGTGTTGGTGATGTGATGTTGGTCAAACATTTGGTGTAGCTGTGATGCAGCTGGATGTTTATTACAATGTTATCTTCTCCTGGCACTTTTTTTTAAATGGCAATGTTTTAATATCACCGCATATTCGACTTCAGTTTCCCGTTCTTTGTCTTCGTTGTCGTCCCTTATAGGGAGTCCGCAAAGGTGGAGGATTTGTCTTGATCTGCGTAGACCAGGCGTGAAGTTACCCGTAGGGGATTGTTTATTTTGTAAAATGGAAGCTAATGAAACGAAAGCTTTATATTTTGACCCCACTTATTTTTCTTAGAATCCAATAAAATACGTCTTATTATTTTTAATGAGACTGTGTATTTGTTCATAGTTTTGAGTAGCCCTGCATTTGCTGATTACATATAACATAGTGTAGCATTGGTTTTGTTTCTTGCTAAGAAACAAATTCACATGTAATTCAAAAACAACTTTTGTATTTAGAAAGTCAACAAAATTAATGACCTAACGTCAATGGTTCTAATTATTTTGATTACAATTTATGGGTAGATGAATCCAATCTTTCAACTTCGGTCATTTTTAATAGAAGAAATAGGAAAGAGAAAAATTAAGCAAATAAAAAATAAGAAAATCAATAAATGTGTGGTGCGGAATATTTCCCAGCCAAATAGTTGGACCAATATTTTATGTTTATAAATTAACTGGGGAATCAGATTTGGATAAAGTCATTACAGAAATCAATTAAATAGTAATATATGGCAGCAACATGGAGCACCCCCACATAATATAGCAGCTGTGGAGGATTTCTTGAAAAGGAGGATGGTTGATTAATATATTTAGGGGGAATAAAACTCAAGTATGTGAGCCGGTACAGTTTTCCTATATTATTTTTAGTAACAGCAACAGTTTGACAATAGTATATTACGTAACAAGAGTTTTAAGGAACCCATTACGCAAGAAGTGAAAAGGTTTGGCTTACATTTCGCGAGTGTGTATTTAGATTACAACTCGTGTAACGTACCATACTTTTTCTACGCCCGGCGGCAAGCTTTTACTTTCACTACTAAATTGTATGTGGGCATTATTGTTTTAATCTAAAAGGTATTTCAATAAAACTAAACGATATTTTATGTTTTTTAATTCACTAAAAGTATATACTTATTTCGTTCTCACTTCTTAAGGCCAATAAACGACCCTTTTGTCCCGTATTGTCGGCCGGCGCTTTAGCCAGGTTTTACCTGCTATAAAATTTGAACGGAACAGGCTGGAATTTACTTTTTTTATAGATGTTTGCACATTTGTACATATTTTTAGACAATTTATATCTATCTATCAATATTTCAATTGCTTCTCAATGTAAAAGTAAAAACTCCACTCCGGCCCTGCCTGCCGGTAGGAAGATTTATTGGAGGCAATATAATGAAGTCCTTAAGTATGGTATAAGTATGAATGAACTTTACGTAGATAATAATTTCCTTGCAGTTTGATTAAAGAAAGAAACGAACATGTATGTTATGAAATGTCATTACGTGCATGTTATTGTTAAACGTCAGTTGCAAGGAATGTAGACAGTGCGATTTTTGACGTTTATAAACATGGGCGTAGAAAAATACAGTTTATAAAATAAAACCTCTATTTTAAAGGTATTATAATACTACACGGAAATGCCAAATATTTCACAAGAAATTAAAATTTTATTGAGAACAACTTATTTATAAATAATTAAAAACTCTTAAAACCTTTTTAAAAACGGGTTTTTCTGCATTTCAAAAAAACAGTTTATAACTTAATCAATTCTAAAAACAAATTTTAATACTTGAAATTGGGTGAAAGTAGGACATAAAATAAATAGCTAGTGTCTTTAGATCTTGGACTATCAAATAGTTTTATATCTTAGTTTTAAATTACAATTTAATTGAAACAGAGTTTCTGTAACAATTTATTTTACAGAAAAAGTTTATTAAGAGTCGATAAATATGATTGGCAAAGAAATGGCGAAAAAATTTAATTTTGTGGGATATTGTAAAAACTAAATTTAAAAATGATAATTTATCCCAATGTAAACATAGGTTGATTTCAAAAATGAACCTGCGTTTATTTCAATTGACTTAATAATTGAATTTAACCTCGAGATATAAAATGACATTTCTTAATTTTGATTAAAAATTGATTAAGGTGTATAACCAGCATTTAACATTAAAATATAACAATAAAATAATAATAATATATATAGCACAGCAACAAATAGATAGAGTACAAACTATCTTAGGGACGAACATCATTGAGTCAAACGAATATACAAGGGAGAATGAGAATAGAGAAAGCTCGCCATGTAGCCGTCACTTGAGCTTAAAACTGATGGTTCGACTGATTAAGTGTTATGCATTCTCTGTCTTGTTGTAGGGAGTAGAGGCGTGCACGTTAATTAAAGCATGGATGAATAAATTGACAGCGTTTGAGATGCAGGAATATGGAAGAATATTGAAAATTTCCTGTAAGGACAAAATGACTAATAGAGAGGTACCAGAAAGGATGAACCAACAAACAGAGGTAGCATTGAGTATTAAAATCAGAAAGCTACAATACTTAGGGCATATCACACTAGGAAATAAATATCAACTACTGCAAAAGATTATGCAAGGAAAGATTGGTGGGAAGCGTAGTATAGGAAGGAGAAGGGCGTCCCAGGGAGTGGCTCCCTTGCAGTTTCATTCAAGAATGCAGGATAAAAATTGCCTTGATGATAGCCAACCTTCGCAGCGGAGGTGACACATGAAGAATAAGAAGTTTAAAATAATAGATTATTCATAAACAATTAAGCCAATATTTTAATTCAAATTGTTAGTGATAATATTAAACGTGGAAGGTAATGCAAATGTAAATTGAATCAGAAATCAGTAAAGTCTTTGTATCCCGAGAGATTGAACTTTAGAGGAAACTCTGGAAGGAAATATCTTTTAGAGTTCACGCTAAATTGGTACTGCTAGATGGAGAATCCTTTACTGCTTATAGTTAGATATATCAGATACATCATATTTTTTATAAACTTTCTTTTTATTTAATTAGGTGTAAACCATTGTTGCTAATTTTAAATTACTTATTGTTTTTTTATTTATTTTATTAACTTAGTAAAGAACCAAACAGCATGAACCATATTTATTTATATATTATCAATTTAATGTGTGATTTTGTAAAATTGAATATTTTCTTTACAAGATAACATAAATTGTGACACCAAATTCGAGTTCAACTGTTTTATACTTAATATAGCATTCAAGAAAGTGTGACTAATTATCTTAATTGAAAGCAAGGTATGATAAATATAATAATTAAGGAGTTATTATAACTAAATTTCTTAAGCATCAAAAAAAAATTTAAGAAAAACTAAAGTGAAATTTTAATTTTTACTGCACTGTGAAGCTGTATTGTTTTATTTAGGTATATAATTTTGTTAGATATATAGATATCTTCTTACAAAATTGTAACTGTCTTGGAATTTCTGAAATACGATTGCAGTTTTTAGAACAAATCATTTGAAAACTAAAACAACATTCTGTGTTTTCATGAATCTACGTTTTTGTTTAAGTGAGGATGTTTAAGTAAACATTCTAAAAAGTAAAGCTATAATACCAAAATTCTTTGCAAAACCCAATGGAGTACAAAAATTAGTGTTGTATTTTAATTTAAGGCCGTTAGATCTATTTAGCATCTTGATGCTTGATGATGTAGGGGAAAAGAGACTTGAATTGAATTGAATGACCACCTGAAATTTTAATCCTTTGTCATTCTTCTGAATTATTTACTGAATTGATTTCATTTGTTGCAATTGTTTGGTCATTCATATCTGTGAAATCCTGTATATGAATTAACAGCATTTGCACAACCCAGTATAACTATATTTTTTTAAGATTTTATTATTATAATTAAAATAAATACCTTAGCAGTAGTTTCTACTGTTCGAAAAGGTCAAAAAAATTAATTATTTAAAAAAAATCACTGTTATTCTATTATAAATGCCATAAAAATGCACGTTAACATAATAAAACGTTTAGGATGACCGTGTTAATTTATTTATAATAGAAAATTATAGATAAAAGTTTTGAGATTTACATAAATGCGTGTATGTATGTAATAATATTTTATTTTGGATGGGAAATGTTATTTTTATTGTATTTTCTTTTTGAATAAACATTATTATTATTAACTAAAAGTTTTGTAACAAAATATTTGACTCCAAATGCCAAGCCTGTGGTTTATTGACTGGCTTAAATTCAATACGCATAGGTGCTTTGGCCAATGTAGACGATCATAAAAAAGTATATCCTGGTCACCTACTGTTCTTCTTCAAGTTTTGCGTACTGATATGCAGGAGAAATTTTTTTTTAATAATCAGTGGCGGACAAGTGTACGTATATAACAACATACCACAAACAAATTATAAATCTGGGGCATTGATTAGAAAAGGTACCATTAAATTTTTATATAATTTATATATTATTTCATCTTTTAATTAATGATTTAATGGAAGTTGGCGCCTTAAGAATTTAATATCAATACTTCAGCAGCATTTTTGCAGTAAGAAACATCACAATTTACTATATATACTAAGTGACATAAAAATCCGAACACCCAGTTTAAATGATTTTATTTTAATAGAATTTGGTGAATTTATTTATTTTACTGAAATAAAATTGATAAAATTTTCAGCTTTATCAGTTGAAGATTCCGGAATGTTGTAGCCGTAGTAAAGATCCAAATTTTGCGGATTTTCGTTCTTAACATTCTTTACGATTGGTTACGATGCCTAGGGTACGGAGACCTGTACGATTTCGACAACTTAGTAAGTTTGATAGGGGTCGTATAGTGGGACTTCGGGAAGCTGGATTTTCTCTTCGGAAAATTGCAGTTAGAGTGCAATGAAGTGTAGACATCGTGGTTAGGTGTTGTCAGGCATTGCTTCGAGAAGGCCGTACGCAAAAAGCAAGGGACTCTGGGCACCCCCGTAGAACAACAGACCGTAAAGATCGCCGCCTAAGATTAGGGGACCGTGTCTCGACTACCAGGTCCATTGCAAATGAATGGTTTGCAGAACACGGAAGACCTATTGGCATGCGAAGTGTTTACCGACGCATTAGACGTTTTGGCCTGTTTTCATACCGACCACACTGGGTCCTCCTTTTAACTCCAGAATACCAACCTAATCGCCTTAAGTGGTGTAGAGAACGGTCACTCTGGGATCAGTAATGGAACAGTATTGTCTCTAGTGACGAGTCTCGATTTTTTTTAGGCATGCACGATGGTCGAGCTTATGGTTCGAGATCATCTTTAATCTTTATCTGAGGTAACATGAACGCGCTGCGTTATATCCAAGAAGTTTTAGAACCCCATCTCTTACCCTATTTTAAACCTTGGCAAATTTAATTTTCCAACAAGATAATGCCTGATCACATGTCGCAAGACTCACAATAGACTTCTTTCAACATAATGATGTCACATTGTTACCTTGGACACCAAGATCTCCCGACTTATCCCCAATTGAGCACGTGTGGGATATGATGGGTAGGAGATGCTCAATTAGCAACGTCCTCCTCAGACTCTAGAAGAACTTCGAGAGGAGTTGGTGGTTGCCTGGAATGAGGTACCACAGGAGGACATTGACCACCTGATTATAAGCATGCTTAGGCGCGTTGGAGAATGCGTAACACATCGGGGTGCATCCACACATTATTAAAGGTAAAAGGGATTTAAAGCAATGCAATCATTTTAAAATTTTTATCATTTACTTATTATGCTTCAATAAGTACTCATACAAAATTTTATAAAAATAAAATCATTTAAACTATATTAGTTAAATCAATAAACAAGAAAAACCAGCGTAGCATGGTTAAACTGGCTATGGTCAGTGGTTGATACTTTTGTAGTTTGTAACCATGCCAGATAGGATTTCCAAATGTTTCTAGCATATTTAAAGCAGTTAAGAAAGAAAAAAACAAATTCAAATCAGAAACGAACGAAAGCATTGGCACACAAGACACGGTTGCCCAACATATGTTAGGTATTTGAAGAAAATCACAACAACCTGTTTGAAAATGATATACAGTTGATGTCAATTAGAAAATGGGAAAAAACAGCACATAATCGAAAATTTGGCAGAAATTAAAAGACTGCTGGAGAAAATAAACTCACAAATTGCGAGAGAAGGTAATAAATTAGGACAGTTACATATTGTTAATATTTATTAGTATAATAAATAATAAAGAAAAAAGGAGTTGGAATACAAGTAGGACAACTTCAGGGCAAACCTACTCTCTATATTGGCATAAGTCTGGAGGTATGAGGCCAGACAAAGACAGACCTTTGTAGGTTCTGTATGGAAGAAGAGAAGAAGAGGAAATCGCAAGACTACGGTTTCTAAAACTTGGATAGTTAAAACCGGAAGCAGCAGACTATATGAAATGGCCTCTATCAAGGCTGATGAACTTCATACGAGAAATAGGGCCAGACTAGGTGCTTTAAAATATAAAGTGGATAAATATTGGATTGACCCAATTTAATCAGCGGATCTACAAGCTCAATATAAACGGATTTGGCTCCGCTGTACCAAAGCACTAAAATAAACATTATATTTCTATGACTATACTGAAATATTTCAATTGTAAATCTCTCACTGATTGGTAAATGCTTTATAGTGAACATAAAACAAACTTAAAAATACTTATTTACTATAAAAATGTTTGTAGGGTGATTGTCGCCGAGACGAACTGTATAAAATGAAAATAACTGACTTCAAAGACTTAAATTTGACAATTTTAGTTGATATACCCAACACAAAAGCAAAAATTTTCATAAAATTTACAATAATAGGAAATTTTTATAAAATCTACTTTTAAATGAAATAAAGTTTTTACTGTTATTTTACTCACCTACTAAGTTCCGCCGAAATCAAATTACTATGTGGAGTAAATTTCACGGGATTCTTATACATGCTACAAATAAGTCTTTCTCTGCAAGGCTCTTCGTTGAAATTCAATTCGTTCAAGATGGCGTCTATCTTGTCTAAGATTGGTGTATAGAATGCGTCATACGTAATTGAAGCAGCTTTATAAAATTCTTCTTCCGGAGATACATGGTCAGACTTTCTGTTGCTTGCTGATAATGTTTGAGTAGACACTGCAGATTTATTTGGAATCGTAGCAACTTGCGATTGGAAAGAAACGGTGTTTTGATTATTCGAGTAGACTGGATATACCTTTTGTTCTTTTTGAGTTATCTTCTGGTCTATGAAACCTAGTAAAATATAATTTAAATTAATTAAAACTGTAAAATATTAATGTTTCTAGAAAAAGTAATATTAAGGCGTTTCTTATGTCACTTTATAAAAGTGTAACAAAATAATGATGGATTTGAAATAGTGAGGCCTCGTAACATTAGGAAAAATAGCTGTTTGGTCGAAAACCAAAATTTTATTTATCATTTCGCCAGGCCTGTCTATTTTGCCAGTTTGCTTCTGAAAGATTTCTTGCTGAAATTGCTTTTGTTACACCCTATATCCATGTTGTTGGTGGTCTTCCTCTTCTTTTCTTCTCTGGTGGTATCCATCGAAAATTCTTTTGTTTATAATGCAGTTGTTATAAAATAAAAAAAAAACTGTTTTACGTTTTTTTTTTTACTTTTTAGTGGAGTTGTATCCCTCTAATAAAGTTATTGTACTATAAGACCTAATGTGGGATATTCAATAACAACCACAATACTATTTCACTTACAAAATGTATTTAACTTTTTTATTCATAATTCTCTTTACAAATACAAATAATAGATACATCTATGTATTCAAACAAAATGGTATTTTAGATGCAAACAACTGTCATCATCAGGTAAGCCTCCTTCAGGCTACTCACTGGTGGTATTACTAGTATGCTTTAAATTTTTATGTCGCCTTCGAAAACCTTTAATCTCCTGGTTTTCATCAGCGAAATTACTTTTCAAAAATAGATTTCCCATGCTGTTCTGTTTTACTTGCAGTTGATCACAGGTTAACAGAAGAAATTGTTCTTTGTTTACATCTTTTTTTTCTGTTAATAAAGTCAAAAGTACTCTTAGTTCACTAACAATCCGCCAGGCTATGTAGAGGTATACAACACTAGTAATTTACACGGTTAAGAAGGATAAAACACCAAGTCCACATGGTGTTCTATCCCTCTAAATGAAAGTGGACTTGGTGTTGTTTTAAAACATGCTATATCCAGTTCTAACTGGTTTTGGACAGAGTGTCCTATTCCTCTAAGAAATATGAGAAAAGCTGATTTTAACTCTGTAATAAAGTCAATATGGAAAAAAATGGACGTAGTGTTGTATCCTTCCGAGGTGCAGATATAATCCTGCGGTAGTAGTTGTTGGTCTAGCCTCTTTCTAAATAAATCTCTTAAAATCTCTTCAAAAAAGTAATTTAACTTATTAAGCAATCATTAAGATTGTTAATAATTAAATTCACAAACATTTATTTTTCTGGGCTTACATTGTTAACCATATATTCACAGTAACTAAACAGTTCAAATAAAACGTGTAATTTACTGAAAGAACAAAGATAGAAATCTAGGAAGGATCTGGTATTAATTATGAAGTACGGTTTACTTAAATTTTCTTATAAATTATTACTTGTGGAAGAAACTACTAAGTATAATAACCCAGATAAAAAAATGATTTTATCAGATAAAAATATGTTGCATTAAAAGAATTAGAAAAGATAACTTGATAATTGTCAAAGTTATAACTAAATAATTTAAAAAGGTGCAATTTTTTTGGCTTTATTTGTTAATGACAAAATAATAATTTGCTTGTCCAAAACATACCACAAATCATGTGTTATTAACCTTTAGTTTAATAGCACAGTCGGTTTTCTACTATTTTTTATGGCAGAACAAATGCCCTGTTGCTTGACCAAAATAGTTAAAGGTGTCTTATAATTTGGTCTTCGATGTAAACTTTTGATATAAAAAAAAGTTGTTACGTAAACAATAAGGATATAAAGAAAATTTGGAAAGCGTCTATACGATTAAGCTGAAAAACCAAACTATAGGAAACCCTGATCTTTCTTTGAAACTAGTGCATTATCAAATATGCTCTTTTGTCCCTAGAATACTTTATATTTTAACTCGCAAAATTTCTTTCTTTCACAATTGTATGTTCTTGGTTCTACTCTCACACAAGAAAAGCGTTTAGTATCAAGATGTGGCTAGAAACTCATTCAAATACACTGCTCAACAATTGAGTGGATATTTTTTAAATTTCAGAAAATTGCGTACTAAAATAATATTTTAAATATACGTTTTATGATATCACTAAACTCTGTTTATAGCAAATTGTATTTGTAGTTTTCTTTTCTTTTTATACGCTGTTATCTCTTTCACCAGAATTGTAGGAATTCGAATTTAAAATACTAACATTTTAGTTGCGTAGAAGTGCTTGCAGTGACTTTAACATTGTTATTGTAGCCTATAAATCTGTTTACCTGAAAAAAATGGCGCTACGGCGATTAGAAACAGTGCAACTCGATCAATTAGTACGTTGGATACACGAAGGCTTAACTCAAGAAGAAGTTGCTACACGGCTAAATGTGTCCCAAAGTGTTGTCAGTCGTGCATGAAATCTATATTTACTAACTGCGTCTGCAGCGTACAGGCATGGAGAAGGACGAGAACGACCTTCAACTCCTGCTCAAGACAGCTTTAAAGCTGTAACTGCAAGAAGAAACTGCGGATCAGTGTGAATGCAGATATCGGTGGGCGAGAGAACACAGTCGTTGAAATTTTCAGAACTGGAGGTACTGTATGATTACGGATGAGTCCAGATATGTCTGATGGTGTGGAGAGAAAGAGAACAGCGATACAATGAACGTTTGAAAGCGCCAACCACTCTTTTTGGGGGTGGCTCAGTTTGCGTGTGGGGAGGAATATGTTATGATGACCGCACTGATTTAGTGGTGTTAATGAATATGACAATGATGGCTGTACGATATAGGGACATGGTTATAGAGCCAATAATTGTCCCATTTTTTGGAGAAATAGGCGAACAATTTGTCTTTATCGACGATAATGCGCGCCCGCACCGTGCGAGAATTGCACAGTTATACTGATCTTGGAGGGAAGTACATCCAGGATAATCCCTTAGGGCTCATAACATCTAGGCTTTAATATTGTTATGTCTTATTACTTCCATACTTGGTCTAGCCTTATAACTACCTAATAAACATCAGGTACCTAGCTACAAACAAACAAAATGTAACTTCAATATGTCAATCTGACGATGCTAAGTCTAGCGAAACGGCTGTCATTAAAGTTAATAAAGCAATTTTTTTAAATAAATATTGGAAGTTTTGGTAAAACGAAGAGTTTTTCATTATTCTTAATAAGATGGACTTCCAAAAAGTAAGGGTTAGTACAATCAATTTAAGTAAATTATCGCATTTAATATCACGGTTTTATAAGAATGAACTGGCCACCATGTTCACCCGATATGAACTTCATTGGGCCGAAATGTCTAGACAATTAAATCGATTCGAACAGCCCCCCACAACCCTAAAACAGCTCGCCAATGCTTTGCAGAGAATATGGGAAAACATACCACATCAATTTATTAATAATTAAATAAGGACCATGCCAAATAGATTGACAGCACTAACGCAAGCTAGGGGTGGACCCACGTGATATTAATTTTCGTGAAAGGACTTTATGACCTGCGCAGTAAATGATTTAACATTTTTCAATTTTTTCTGTTTTATTGTAACTGTTTTTATTTCATGAAAAATTTGTTTAATTTATTTTTTTGGGTATATTGTAACGTGAAAGAATAAATATTAACTTATTTTATCGAATTTTGATTTACTATTCCACTTCAATTGTTGAGCAGTGTAGTATATAATTTGCACCACACCTTACTTCTAGTAATGTTTCTGTTTTAAGAGAAATTTAAAATATTGAAAGTTTAATTGTATTTTAACATAAATTTTGGATTAATAATAACAATAAATGAAGGATTTCCTTTAATAAACGACAACCATTCCTTGTTTTTGAAAAATTAAGGATAATAAATTTACGTTGATATTATGGGCGTAGATTGAACTTTTAAGAAAAAGATTTTTGAAACATAGCAGTTTTAATTGTTATTACATTAAAATCCAAATATAAGTGTTAAAACTAAGATGTTATTTTGTGAGTGAAATACTTCCTGTTGTAAAAACTAAGATTAATTTTAAAGTCGTCTAATTTTCCTTGACATCGAGACAGTTTCGTATTGATAAAAAAATGTTTATTTAAGTACCCTTCATCGTTTCTGAATATTAGTAACAGTTATTCAGGTATTTCCCAATTATTTTGGACTAGTCTTCTTTCTTTAAAATAAAATTATACCTTAAAGCTCCATCTTTTTGTTGCCAAAATAATTGAGACCATCGAATGCTCTTTTTCCTCTTGATAATGATTATTTTTTATCTTTCTTTCTTCTGCATTCTTCTTTCATTTGAGCATGAAATAGATTTGATTGGACATTTCATGAACAGTAAAGTTGAATTTTGATTAAAAAGAGTTTTCATTGGGGGCGTTCAGTAGAAAAAAACGATTGCAAGTGCTTGTATTTTCCTCTAGAACGCTAAGTTTGCGGTTGCCAAGAATTCTAAACTATTAAGAATAATGAAAAACTCTTCGTTTTACCAAAACTTCCAATATTTATTTAAAAAATTGCTTTCTTAACGAAGAGTTTTTCATTATTCTTAATAAGATGGACTTCCAAAAAGTAAGGGTTGGTACAATCAATTTAATTCTAAACTAAATTTACTAAGTTTCTAAAGTATAAATTCTTAATTTTAAAAAGATACTTAATAGTATGTGCGTGGCAGAAGCAATAATTTCCACCTTCGCGCACATATTTAATAATTTTTCGGGCGGATATAATTTCAATAATACCTACTATAAGCAAAGTGGCGGATTGTGTCAGTTATTTTTTCATCTGAGTATCAGTTAGCAAACGTGTCCTGTCCGACAACTGTTAAGTTTTTAAGCGCTGTCAATCGCTTCTCTCGCAATTTTTACTTACTTTGAATAGCTTGTACTGTTTCTCCCGGCAATCCACTTCCAGTCATGGCAGGGTAACCTTCTAACGCTTTTGACGGTGACGTAAGTGGACTTGCAACATTCTTAGATGGATCCACAAAAGTTTTTTCAGGCGGTACGTAATTTATTGGAGGTTCTGCAAAATCTCCAGGCTGAGAATTGGGATCAGGCTGTGTTAGGAAACTAGGATTTAATAAATCTGGAAATTGGGGTGATTGTGGGTAAGGATTTGCTGAAGGTAGCGGGGGTGGTATAAGAGGAGTTATCAAATGAAGCGGTTTCATCTTGGTACTTGGTTTCTTCTTGGAACCCACCAAAGCCGCATGGTATTTGAGCTTTTGTTGCATTTTGATAGCGGCGTTAAGTTGATCCTGCAGTTTTAAGTTTTCTTCGTGAATTCTTAACCTTTCTTTCTCTAGACGAGACTTGATCTAAAGAAAATTATAAATGACAGTAAATTAGTTAATGCAATAAACGCTAAATTAGCACCGGAATAGTTATTTATATACCATATTATAGTAGAGTTTATTCAAAGCAAACATGTGAGATAATATAAACAGTTTTGGTCGAGTTGTATATTAGATTTTTTCGTCAATTTCTTCTTAGAAGAAATTCTTATTGGAATCCTTATATGGAAGTGTAACAAATTTTTATTTTAATTATACAATGTGGAAACCACTTATGGAATAAAATTATTTGTGGGGTTAGTTTAGAAGTTCATAAAAAACGCTGGGACCCGTCAACTTTGAAATGTGAGCTTTTCAAATATAAATTTAAAAGTACAGGGTTATACAAGCAAGTCTGGCATAGTCCATGATCTATATTTTTAATGAAACACCCTGTATATTTTTATGATTTTAAAAGCTCCTTAATAATACGATCTCAACGAACTATACCATGTAAGGTCTATAGGTCTATTATGAATTGTACCTACTGGGTAAAATTTTGAAATTATTTATAATTTTGTTCAAGATAGTAAATACATAAAATAATAATGTTTCACACTTTAAATAATCCTCATTGGATACCTGAGATACATACTCAATATCCTCAAAAGTTGAACGTTTGGGCAGGTATCATAGGTGATCATATTATTGGTCCTATTTTTGTAGGTGGAAATTTGACAGCCGAAAAATATTTAAGCATGATTAGAGACGAAGTTGTTCCTGAGTTGACCAACTTATCTCCCAACGCAATAGATCCTAACCTACCAGATAAAAATATCTGGTTTCAGCAGGACGGAGCAACACCCTATTATACTTTAATTGTAAGAAATTACTTGAATGAAATTTTCCCCAATAAATGGATTGGACGAAGAGGTACTATCGAGTGGCCAGCTAGATCACCTGACCTTACGCCCTTGGATTTTTTTCT
The DNA here is from genome assembly GCA_035357415.1 of Ophraella communa. Classification (NCBI taxonomy): domain Eukaryota; kingdom Metazoa; phylum Arthropoda; class Insecta; order Coleoptera; family Chrysomelidae; genus Ophraella; species Ophraella communa. The sequence continues at coordinate 18,126,953 of CM068987.1, forward strand.
GTGGCGTTTTTTACAATCTTCTAAACTAACCCCACAAATAATTTTATTTCATGTGGTTTCCACACTTTATATACTACAAAATTAAAATTAAAAAAAAAATTAAAAAACAATCTCGAGAATTGCCATTTTTTATAAAAAGTATATTGTTTCGTACACACAGACTATGAAATTACAAATAAGTAGAAATGTGCCCTTTATAATGGCTGTGTTGGCATAATTTGCGTATTTTATTTAAAGTATGTAAAAATTAAATCATATGCGTATAGTATTGTCCACAGTTAAATCTAGTTGGTATTTATTTTAATTTCTTAGAAATTTATTCTAATTTGACGATTCACACTCTATAATGCAAAGCGGTGTTAATTTATAATTAGACGGGTTGACAGTATTTACACTTTCACCATAACATTATCTCATTGGACGTACTTTTACTAGAACATTTTCGGTCTATTTGAGGTTTGAATTTGATTTAATTTATTTTACGTTTACCTTGAAATAAAAATTTGTTTTGTTCCAATGACATTGGATGTAAAATTAAAAGTTTTCACTTTAATTATTCGTACTTAAAACATCAAAATAATGGTTATTATTTTAATGACAAATGGCAAGTGGTAAATATATTAAAGAGACACTATACAGGATGTAATGACGAGATTGGTAATAAATTAGATTTTACTGCCCAAACTAGGTTAATTGAACCTTACTCATCTATATACAGTGCATACAAAAATATACAGGGTGTTAAAGATTTAAAAAAATTGTGAAAATGTACTTTCATTATTATGAAATTGACATTTCAAATGGTGGCTGTATATTCCGAATAAAAATAGTTACGAAAATACAAAGAAACACAAAAGCTTAAGAAAAGCCGTCAATTTCAATGTCGTTTCATATATCGTTAAATTATAACCCTGAAAAAAGTTGGGGGAAAATTCATAAAAAAAAAATTATTGAATACGACTGTTTTCAAATTATTGGTTATATACGAGTAAAGTAAGTACTGTTTTGATATAAAAAAATCAACAAGTAAATTTTTTAAACAAAAGTTTATTTACCTCAAATAGCATTCTTTCTTCTACTTCCCTACATAATTACCATTATGAAAAGGCACTTGTCGTATCTTGGGACCAGCTTTTGTATGACGTCGTCAAGGAAGCTTGCCGCCAGATTGGGCAACCATTGCTGCATAGACGTTTTTACTTCTTCATCATTGGAATGACGCTTCCCCATCAAATGCGTCTTCAACTACAGAAACAAATGGTAGTCGCTATGCGCTAGATCGGAAATGTATGGAGGATGGTCCAAATTTTACCTTTCAAGTAAAGTGAGAAACTCTTTAATTCGATTTGCTAAATGTGGGCGAGCATTATGGTGGTGCAAAATTATGCCTGCACTCAGCATGTCACGCCTTTTGTTTTGAATTGTGCGGCACAGTACGCGACTGCATTGATCGTTTCACTGCGAGGCAGAAAATTCACCAACAATACACCGTCTCTCCCAAAAGACAGTGCACAAGATTTTCTGGGCAGGAATTGTTTGCTTGAATTTGAATCCCCCCCATTTCCTGGGAGATGTTGAATGCCGCCATTCCATTGAATGTTGTTTTGATTCTGGTGTAACGTATGCTACCCACGTAACGATATGGCTTAAAAAATCATCGCCCTCGTTACTGTTATGGAGGCAGGAGCATTAATGTGAACAGAGGCTGTCCACAGGGAGGAGTTGCATCCCCACATCGTCGAGTGGAAGGCAGAGGTAACATATCTAGGGCTAACCCTAGATAGCAGGTTACTCTGGAATAAACACGAAGACGAAGTAATACACAAGCAACCCAGAACTGGGGATGCAACCCACGTATTCTGCAATGGATGTACACAGCAATAGTGGGCACATACCCAAGCATCTTTCAAGCAGAAGTCCGCGCCATCGAAAGATGTGTGGAATTCAATATTGGAAGAAACTACCGCAAACAAGAGATTGTGATCATGTCGGATAGTCAAGCAGCCATCAAAGCGCTGAGCTCAAATATAATCAGTTCCAAGATGGTTTGAGAATCGAGTAATAAATCTGAATGGGATGAAAACACCATACAGAATTTAAACCAGAATGCCATAAAGTGGTATACGGACGGTTCCAAGCTAGACGAGGGTTCTGGGATAGGAGTTTTTGGACTTGAATTCCATGTATGGAATTCAATATTGGAAGAAACTACCGCAGACAAGAGATTGTGATCATGTCGGATAGTCAAGCAGTCATCAAAGCGCTAATCAGTTCGAAGATAGGTTGGGAATGCCGAGGCAAACTAAATGAACTAGGCCAGAAGAACACTGTCACCCTCCTATGGGTCCCGGGACACATAGGAATAGAGCGGAACAAAACAGCAGATAAGCTGGCAAAAAAAGGAGTTGAAACCCCACATTTGGGACCAGCACCATCTTGTGGGATCAGCAGTAGAGTAATCTTAGGAGAACTAAGCAAAGAAATGGAGAAGGAAGAGTACTGAAATCAGCTGGAAGGACTGAAATCTAAGATACTACTGGGGAACTATGACCAGAAGAGATCTCTTAGCTGCCTTAACCTCAGTAAAAAAAGGCTCCGTATTCTAATGGAAATATTAACTGGGCATTGCCGGTTAAGAAGCCACATGAAGGAACTAGGGTTAGCAGATGAAGCAAAGTGCAGATTCTGTGAGGAAGAGGATGAAACCTCAATACACATACTCTCAGAATGCCCTGCCTTGCAGATCTCTAGGGCCAGATACTAGGAGCACATGAAATAGAAGAGAGGGATCTACCTGATGTGAAGCCCGACGATGTCCTCAGGACTCGAAGAGCTGCTATAAATCTGAGAAAACATCAGAACTTGGTAAGTAAGGGGAGACACAATAGATCCCATAGGTCGCAGTGTACTTATCAACCCTAATTTATACATACATACATACAAACATACATACTGTTATGCTCGAGAAAACTCAATGCACTGCCCAATCGTTTGGTTTTGTGCTCATCATTCAACATTTTCGGTACCCACCGTGAACACAGTTTCCGATAATTTAAACATCCGGACACAATTTCATAGAGAACATTTCTTGATACAACAGGAATTTTTTCAGTTACAGATGAAATTGTGAACTGTCTGTTCTCTTTCACTTTACAGTCCACTTTTTGGATCATCGATAATGACTGAAAGTCGCCCACTTCGTTCCTCATTATGAACGTTTGTGCCGCCACCTTTCAAGGTTTTAACAGCAACATTCCTTTACTCAAAATGTTTTACCATAAACTTTACAGATTTGATGATGAAAGTCAAATGCTTTTAACCCCTAGGACAAAGAAAACGATTCACACCACAAACTCGATAGTCGGCTGCATTTTAAAATCACGTAAACAAACGAAGACTCGATCAAACCGCGTCATAATGGCGTCTGTGGCTTCTCAACTGACGTAGCTACACTACGTGCATGCGTTAAACATCCAGGATAATCCCTTAGGGCTATTACTATCTAGACTTTAATATTGTTAGGTCTTATTACTTCCATACTTGGTCTAGCCTTAATACTACCTAATTTCAAAACGGTACTTACTTTAAAAACATGCCGCGTATTCTACTAGTATAAATTTTCATAAATTAACGTTAAACCTTCTAAACATGATTTAAATTTTTAATTTAAGCTTTCTGTAACATTTTTTGTGTGCACTCTTGTATATAGTTAAGTGTGCAATAATCATTAACGCCTACAGTTTAAGATTTAACACAGATGTTTAGTATTCATTATTCTTATTTAAAATAGCTTCAAATAAAAATTATTGTTCATACCAGTGCTTCCTTCTCCGCTTTTAGTACCATATTTTCAATTTCTGTAGCTGTCAAACGTTTCTTTCCATGAGGTTTTTGTCGCGTAGGATGATCCCAAGGATCTACATCATTTACATCTGGATCTTTATGATATACTCTAAAAACAATTTAACACTTAAAAAATATCTAAAATTGCTTTTATTACATTTATTAAAAAGTTTAAACACAAATCAAACATAAAACAACTCTACGTAATGATATGTTAGCATTTCCAACAGATTTTTCTATAACATGCTGAAACAAATATTTCCCAAAACAAAGATAATTCTATCTGCAATCTAAATTATGTATCTACCTACAACAAGGTGTAATAGTGCGTTTCTATTTTTATCTAGTGGGATTAACATATTTAACATGTAAACAATTATCTAAACATTTATTTAGAGTACTCCTTACATTTCATGTGCTGTTTGTAAAAAGTATACCAGGATATTTATAATGTTTCTAAATATCCTTAATCCGATTGTTTGAATAAACACTCGGCATTCACTGGAACAATAAATTATGTTAAATTAAAAAAAGAGTTTCAATACTAATTTGTTCGTTTAAGTTTATGAACAATTCAACTGGGGGAGGGATAAACCCTTTATTTCATAAAGGAAAAAGCATAGTAGCAGGTAGGTAACCTCAACTAAAAAACAATAGATCTGTATAATAGGTAGTGTTATAATAGTATATTACGTAACTAGAGTTGTAAGTAACCCATTACGCACGAAGTAAAAAAGCGTAAATTTTGTAATGGGATTACAACTCGTATAACGTACTATACTTTTTCTCCGCCCATCTATTTTTTTCTATGAAATAAAGGAAATCGCAATTATTTAAACATTATTATAATAATTATTAATAACAACCGAACAATTATTGTAAGTTGTTCCCTTATGCATTAACGGTGATGAACACATAGCCTTCCGCTACTGTAGAAGAATGCCAGCCACCTAGTCGCTTTAATGATAGCATATCACCTCCTGCATCAACAAATATAGTGGCTGCCGATCTCCTAAAACAGTGGCCAGTATATTGCTTTGGTTCCGACAGCTGAAGGTATTCAGCAATTTTATGTGGTGTACTACCGATTGTGTTTATCTGTTTAGTACATTTTCCATTTCTGGAATTAACAAATAAAGGAAGTTCCATTCAAGAAGGATGCAAACTCCAATGCTTTTGACATATGGTATAAAACATATCTGGTACTACAAATGAACGTCTCTTTTTAGTTTTAGAATCTGGAATATTAATTATAAAAGAATTTCCTGTATACAGGGTGTTTCATTGGGAAAGGGCCTAACTTTAACTGTTGATGGGGATCACTTTGGTGGTTCCAAAAACCTATATTTAATGTGTCTGCTGTACTTTATAACCGAGATACAGGGTGTTTTATAAATTTATCCTATTTGTTTCGAACCTCATAACTTCCGAGTTACCCTGTATATTATTTTGAGATTTGGTACACGTAATAACCATTACCTAGAGACTCCATCAAAAGCATCTCCAAAAAGATAATGCAGGTCCGGCTTAACAAAAAATTTCAAAACTCGTCTTTCCTAAAAACAACACCCTGTATATAGATTTTATGAAAATTGCTCTTTATAACAGAAAAGGGTATGAAAAATCGAATCTACTTATTTCTTTTTTATTTTTCCGCAGACAATTTTACTACCAAAAATTCACCGTCAAACTTATAATTTATGCACGTTTTGGGGGTTAACAATGGTATCGGAGAGGTTTTTTTTTATTTTTTAGCTTGAAATGGAATCCATTCAATGCATCTAGAGAAGCATCCTAGAAATTCAATTGAGTGTGTATGTTTACGAGTACAGACCACAAAAAATGTGATTACAGGGCCGTACTTAGAACATACTCATTCAGTATGTTTCGAATATCTCGAACACCCTGTATAAGGATATGTATCTGGAAACTATGCACTTCTACATTTAAAATAACAAGAGTAAAATACGAGGAATAAATTTATACTTCAAAAAATGTTAAAAGTACTCGTATAAACTAGCTTCGTTGCATTACAGAGTAATAGTGAGGAATTTTTTAAATGAAAATTTTCCTAATTCATGGATAGGCAGAGGTGCGGTCCCAATAACTGGCCTTCAAGGTCACCTGACTTCAATCCTGTGGATTACCATATTTGGGGATATCTAAAATCAAAAGTATATGCTACCGACATCAATAGCAGAGAAGAACTTCTTCGAAGAATAGAGAATGCCTGCGGAGAAATCAGAAATAATCCAGATGTGATTAGAAGGTCCATTCGCAATATTACAAAAAGGGCAAGAAAGTGCATAGAGCAGAATGGATGTCATTTTGAGCAATTTTTGTAGGTTGGACTTTTTTTGTTTGAACAATGTTGTTAGAATTTCTTGTTTTCTGTTCATGTTAATTATTTAAATTTATGAAAATCTCTTCGTTTTTTGAAATAAATAAATTTATTTCTCGTATTTTACTTTTGTTGATACATATCCTTATACAGGGTGTTCGAGATATTCGAAACATACTGAATGAGTACGTTCTAAGTACGGCCCTGTAATCACATTTTTTGTGGTCTGTACTCGTAAACACACTCAATTGAATTTCTAGGATGCTTCTCTAGATGCATTGAATGGATTCCATTTCAAGCTAAAAAATAAAAAAAAAACCTCTCCGATAGCATTGTTAACCCCCAAAACGTGCATAAATTATAAGTTTGACGGTGAATTTTTGGTAGTAAAATTGTCTGCGGAAAAATAAAAAAGAAATAAGTAGATTCGATTTTTCATACCCTTTTCTATTATAAAGAGCAATTTTCATAAAATCTATATACAGGGTGTTGTTTTTAGGAAAGACTAGTTTTGAAATTTTTTGTTAAGCCGGACCTGCATTATCTTTTTGGAGATGCTTTTGATGGAGTCTCTAGGTAATGGTTATTACGTGTACCAAATCTCAAAATAATATACAGGGTAACTCGGAAGTTATGAGGTTCGAAAGAACTAGGATAAATTTATAAAACACCCTGTATCTCGGTTATAAAGTACAGCAGACACATTAAATATAGGTTTTTGGAACCACCAAAGTGATCCCCATCAACAGTTAAAGTTAGGCCCTTTCCCAATGAAACACCCTGTATATTCCATTTTTATATTTCTAAATTCTTGTTTACGGCAAGCCCTGCCTAATCCAATGATGAAGGATAACCTGAAAACCCATTATTATGTGATGATAATTACACAATATTTTAATTCTTTATCTTTGACAACAAAATGCTTATCGCCTGGAGCATATTTCTGATACGTATCAATTTGTTCGTTAGACAGGATTTTCGATTTTTTACTTTTAAATCCATCCGGTCGGCGTTTCAGTGGGGTGATTAGTTATTATCAATGTTTAGTGTAGTTCTCAGCATCGAATAAATGGCCCATAGTAAAGATGGTTTCATAGTTTTTGATAATTCTTCAAAGTACGCAAGGAAAACATTCTCCGAAAATGATTTTACCTACGACCACCCCTCTAAACCGTCAATAACACACAATCTACAACCTATGTAATGCATGGTAAAATAAACGCACGGCTTCCCTAGCAACCACTTAGCAACAATAGACGTGGCTATTTTATTCCAAATTTCCTATTTACATATTTGAAGGTGAATTTTATACTACATATAAATGGCAGATAACATTTATTGGTTATAAGATTGCATTTAATATATATATTTAGAGTTATTTGAAAATATATATTTGATTCGTTTCCATTAACCCTGTATGTATGTAAGTATAGGGGTGATAAGCACACTGCGACCTATAGGATCTATTGTGTCCCCCCTTACTTGCCATGTTCTGATGTTTTCTCAGATTTATAGCAGCTCTTCGAGTCCTATTTTCCTGAGGAAGTTTAGGACAACATCGGGCTTTAAATCAGGTAGATCTCCTTCTTCTATTTCATGTGCTTCTAGCCCTAGAATTCTGCAAGGCAGGGCATTCTGAGAGTATGTGTATTGAGGTTGCATCCTCTTCCTCACATAATCTGCACTTTGCTTCATCTGCTAACCCTAGTTTCTTCATGTGGCTTCTTAACCGGCAATGCCCGTTAGAATTCGGAGCCTTTTTTCACTGAGGTTGAGGCAGCTAAGAGATCTCTTCTGGTCATAGTTCCCCAGTAGTATCTTAGATTGCCTCAGTCCTTCCAGCTGATTCCAGTACTTGGATTTTTTCTTCTCCATTTCTTCCCTTAGTTTTCCTAAGATTACTCTACTGCTGATCCCACAAGATGGTTCTGGTCCCAAATGTGGGGTCCATTAACCCTACTTTCTGTCTGTATAAATGGATAATAATATAAATGTACTTAATTACATTTCCAAGATAAATTTACGTTATATTTATGTAATTATGTTAACTATTTTAACATTTGTAAAATTATTATTACCGAGATACTTTTTAAAAATACTTACAAAGCTGTTTCAACTTGTGGATACAATCGTAACATATAAAAGACACTTTTTACTCGTTTTTTACTATAATTTCACTTCAGTTACTATACGAAACCGTTTTAAATACCACGACGTTTATTTCCATAACATACTATGAGAAAATAAGACTTATTTTTGAGAAATTATATAATGTGTTGCCGACATTTAGGCGCATTACTCTTTTAATTTAAATGGAATGTCCTTAATATTAATAGTTTTTTAACGTTTTTCTATTTACTAAAAGTATGTAAATCAACCAAATAAAGTATTACGTAGATAAAAATTTTATTGCAAGAATATTAAAATTTTCTTATCTAAACGCACGTGTATGTTATGAAATCTTATTATGCGCATGTTATTGTAAACAATGCAATGTTGGCAGTGCGATTTTTGACGTTTACAGGCATGGGCGTAGAAAAAATATATAAATTAATTGTCTTGTATAAGTAAATGTCTGGATTAGGCAGTTTTCTGCCTTGACTTTTCTAATAGACGCATTCAACTATATCCCCTTCTTCTTTAAGTCTCGTAAGATCTTCCCATTCGCAAAGAATATATTTAGAGGTTTTTTAAATATTTTATCAGTTAGTTTATACTGGAAAATTACAGAATTATATATTTTTTTTCAAATGTGTTTTATCTATTATTTTCGTGGTATTGGCACCAATAATTGGCCAGTCTAAAGAAACTCTTAGTATCTGTAAAATATTTATATAATAAATAGTATATTGTGTCACCAGGGCGAAAAGTGGGCAATAGCAGTCCGAGGTTGTATTTGCTTCCCGAATATAAGGAGGGCAGCAAATACCAGCTAAGGGGTGCTAATGCATTTATACACGTGTGATACACAACCCTTAAAATCAGGAGTTGTAGGAAACGCTCATATTGTAGAGTTTATACTATTATGTATTTGCTCGCCTTCATAATGAGGATTTCAAAATCGGACGCTTCTTTTAAAAATCGAATGCACTCTTCTTGTGAAAGTGTTTTAGATTTTTTTGCTTTATAATTTAAAGAATTTTGTTTAAGAAAAGCTCTTTTGTGGAATTGGTCGCAATTTATACTACTTCTGATTTAAAAATGTCAAATACAAGACACATTTTTTCATTGCTTCTTCTTCATTAGGTGCCGTCTCCTCAGCGGAGACTGGCGTTGATTTTAAAAATTCTTTTCTATTCTGCGCTTTTTTTTAGATTTTGAAGGTCTAAACCTGTCCATTCTTTGATGTTGCGCAACCAAGTCATTTGTCTTCTGCCAAGACCTTGTTTACCTTCTATTTTTCCCTCCATTATTAACTGACGGAAGTTATATCTTTTATTTTTAAAGATGTGTCCCAGATAAGAAATTTTGCGCTTTTTGACGATTACAATAAGTTTAGTGTCTTTCCATGCTTCTCAGAGCACTGACCATACTAAAGATTCATGGAATCTTTAGCACGCCACCAAAAACCCACATTTCAAAGCTTTCCAAACGACGTGACGTACCGACAGTCAGCGTCCAAGTTTCAGCATCAGCACACTGTAAACACATCATTTTATCATGCGGTATCATAGGTTGCGTATGGTAAAAAATTGTCTTATTTAAAAAAGGTGTTTCTGGGCTTCTACATTTAATTTCTTGTTCTGGATCTAAGGTTTTATTTACCCAACAGCAAGACTTGGTTTAGTAGTGTTTGTAATTCCTGTTCACTTCCCGCGATCAGTACGGTTCGTCAGCATATCAGATGTTGTCGAAAACATTACTTTACGTCCTATTTTTGGTGTTTAAATGGTTGGTGTTCCGGTAAGGTAGGCGGAAAACATATAAAATGTTTTAAACTCTGCCTATTTTAATTGTTTAACTCAAATTGCAGCACGAACCAAGGACAATTATTCTGCACGCACAAAATGACAGTGAAAACATACTTTTATAGAAACACTCAGTAGTTATGTTAAACGTCGCGCTTATTCACAATTATCATTTGAAAACAATTATTAGAGTTAAAAAGTGAATAAATATTTAAGCGAGGAGGATTTGATATACTTGAGTAATTCACGTGTTTTTACGTACTATTTACTGTAAATAATAAACATTATAAAATTGCATCCTATTATTTTCTCGGAATAATATTCATGCAAAGGAAATTGAGAAATCAGACTGTGTAATCATGGCTAAATATTTGCCGTATCCTGGTTAATAGAAAATATACTGCTGGACCAAATTTTCAGTAAAACCAAACAATCTTACTGTAAAATTATTTTAATTAATTTTTTAGAAAAACTAAACTGAACTTCGGCATTTTTGTTATTTTTCTTGACCAACCTGTAGATCTTCTAGGCTAAACCCATTTTTTGAAGTCATGGCTGGAATAAAGTCAGATATCTTAGATTCAGATTATATATTCTTCAATTTCTTCCATAAATATTTCTCTGGCAAAAAACTCCTTGTACTAATATGCTTCTTTCTTCCTTATTCCTGGTTCTGAGCCAATTTTATTGCCGCTTTATTCTTAACCATTAACTCAGGTGTTCCTGTGTTCTACTAACTTAACAGTATCGTCGTAGCGTCTTTCCATCAACATTAACTCTCTTGCAGCAGCTATTTGTGCCTCAGTTGTTGATATTGCAACTAACTTAGCCATGAAAATGCTGCCCCATTATAAAGGCATTAATTTACTCCCAACCATGATCTGCATGGCTATAATTTTCTAACCACTTTAACATTTGGTTTAAAAAATATACGAAAAATACATGTATCCAATGAAATGTGTTGCTACTCCAATCGCGTAAGCAATATTAGGTCTAATTAAATTGTATTTTCTCGTCGTATTTTTGGTTGCATGTATTGTAGGATTTTTCAGAATTTTTATTTTTATTAAGTACCCTAACTATGCGTCTTTATGTCAAATCTTCCGTCAGTATTTATTCAAAATAAATTTTGATACATTTAACTTTCTGCACGACGTTTGAATTGAATATAAGTATTTTAATCTGTTAAGATGTATTTGATGCTAAATTATGGGGTAAACCTTAGCAATCATTAAATATAAAGTGATTTTAATGCTAAAAAGTGTATAATTAGTTTTGTATTTTTAAAATGAAACATAGAGTGTGATATAAGCCAAATGGAATAAATTCATTATTTCGGTTACTGTAGGTATATATTTATAGAAAATCCTGAAACACGTCAAATTTAAATTATAAATTGACCTTCTTTAAAGTGAAAATTTAATCCCTACTTTCAACCCCCTTTGAATGACAGTTACAACCCACAAATTATTAAATGGGCTTGTGATATATCATTTGAAAGGTCTCTTAATCTTCTAGCGAAAAATGTTATTGTTTTTAAATTTATTGCCTAAGCAAAAACCATACCAATGTCCTTTTTTAATATCAATTAAAAAAAATGCATTAAAAAACTATCATAGCAATGTTAGTTTGTAAAACGGTTTAGCAAACTGGTTTGTAATAATTATAGCTGCAGAATATTGTCGATATTATAATTGTCGTGACTGCAATTCATAAAAATGTTTAGCTTAACAGAAATACATCAAAAAACAGTTTTACAGATGATTGGTTACGGAGATAACACCCGAACACAAATGGAAGTTGCCTATTTCATGAAAAATTTCCGAATTAGAACACATTTTTGCTAACAAATAATGAAAATGTTAAATCTAATTAGAAAATTTAAAGTGCGATAATTATTTAGCACTACTACAAAATAATATGGTGCCAAGTTTGGCAAATTTATTTCCTACTCCATAAAACCTTCAAGTTCCAGCAAATGCCATATGGTTTCAGCAGGATTGAGCACCTCCACATTACCAACTATATGTTCGCCAGTTCCTCAACTTTACATTTCCAAATCGTACTTTTAACTATGCTAGTAGTATTTGGGGATTGCGCTACCTAGACCAAACTGAAAGAATACAATCTAGTTTCTGGAAAAATCTTCTCTTCCTACAGCGTACAACTGCTTCTTACATAATAAGACTAGAAATAAACTTGTGCAAACTGGAATATTACACGATAAAACAAGCTATCGATCTAATAATTAGAATAAGCAACCAAGATAATACAAGATACCTTCATAGGGCACTGGAACGACTTAAAAAACTTCAAACATCTAGATGTGGTAGTCTTAAATATAATTGGCTTGAACAGTTAACCTCTATTGTTAGCAAATACTATCCTAATTTTAATCCAGAATTTATCAATGAAAATATAAAACAAGATTATATTAACCAAATATATGGTCACAAACATCCAGGACGACTGAAACAAAGTATTACTTAGTGTTCATCACCCAACCTATAAGTTTTTACTTGAAAATAACTTTAACAACTACATCTGCGGACCATCTCCATTGCATGTTAAACGCTTAATTGCCCAGGTTCGCACAACAAATAATAAAACAATATACCTGTATGTCAATAACATCTCACACAAAATAAAACTGGACGAAATATGTACAATCTGCAATAGACAAGTTATGGAAACACTAGAACACATATTTCTGGATTACCCAATGTACTATCGGCTTCAGAATAGCATATACATTTTCAAACTAAAATCGTTTACATTGAATAGACAGCCTTTTTATTTTGTGTAACCAATCACGGTTTAAATAATAATAAATTTGAAATCAGTTAAACAGTTGTCCACGCCCACATCTTCACTTAGTTTGGAACCCTCGATAATACATGTTTGTTTAGGATTAAAATCCCTTTTTTTTATTATATTAGTGCAAAAATGCAAAAAAAAACTTATTTATTCGGGACATGACCGACCATTGTAAATACACTTAATCTCCCAAAACCATTTAATGAAGGCGTTTTAAAAATTGCCATTCCTTTGTTGTTCAAGAAGGGCGTTTTTATAACTTCGGTAGGTAAACGAAATTCACATTTAACATGTATATGCTATTCTAGAGCCGACTGTTCAGTCGGCTTTACAATGGTCGGTCATGTCCCGAATAAATAGGTTTTTTTCGCATTTTTGTACTGATATAATAAAAAAAAGGGATTTTAATCCCAAACAAACATTTATTATCGAGGGTTCCAAACTAAGTGAAGATGTGGGCGTGGACAACTGTTTAACTGATTTCAAATTTATTATTATTTAAACCGTGTGATTGGTTATACACATAAATAGGGCGTCTATTCGATGTAAACGATTTTAGTTTGAAAATGTATATGCTATTCTGAAGCCGATAGTACAACAGCTTAAGACCAACAATTCTAGGAAATCAATATCATTCAGACGCGCTGGATACCTTACTTTCAACAACAAACACTAGAACTCTCCAACTTATTTATAACTTTATAGGGGGTGCTATGCGAATAAGATCATTTATTATCAACGAATAAAATGCACAAGGCTTTTCTACCCATGTACAACTTCTAATACTACTTAATGGTTATCTTCTTAAAAAGTCATCCAATGTTAGTTGTTTATATTTGTTCGCCACTTTTTTTTTGTGTTAAATTTGTTTATTCAACTTATTTGTTTATAATTTATACCGTTCTCTTGTTCATGTACCTTGTATAAAAGAACAATAAATCGATCTATCTATCTATCTATCTACATTTTCAAATCGCTGTGTAGGGTCCTACCCCACTGGACTTTTTTTATAGGGCTATGTCAAATTTATTAATTACAAAACTAAACCACATTATTTAGATGCCTTAAGAGAACGAACAACCCTTGCGGTTAGATCGGTTACGCCTGTTAATTAACGTTCATGGTGAGCACTTTGAACATCTACTTCTTTGACCAAGTTAATTATAACTAATGATTTTTAAACTAGTTTATGTTGATTTAAAATTCCATACAGTCAAGATGAAATCACAGAGAGAAGCACGAATAATCATAACAAACTTCACAACCGCGTAAACACATTACTCCATCCACTTTTAAAATCGCGAAAATAAGTTGGCCAGCTTACCAAACAAATGGTTGAAGTTAAAATAAATATATAATAAAAAACAATATTCTCAACTTGATTTCTCGCATATTTTAGCAGCTACAGATTTTAAAATATTTTGATAGTATTGCAGATCCTGGTATGGGTGATAGAAGAAAATGTATAACAAATGCTCTCCAGGTGTGGTTTTTCACCCATCATTATACCATAAGATAGAGTTCTTACATATCTGCAATATTACTATTCCCAGGAAAAAGGGACTCGGACATCTTCTTTAGTTTTCCTTCACTGATCATTCTGTGAAAGGTTCTTCTTCTTAAATTTGCTACGTAATTGTGTAGATGAGGTGTAAGATTTAGATTTACTTCTAATGCTAACGTTAGGCTAGCCCAGAGCTATTGGTCGTACTATAGATAAGTAAATCCAATCCTATATTCGTGTAAAAACTCCAATGTCTTAATCTTTGCAGGAGTAAAAAGGTTTTCAAATCTCTTATGTTATTTTTGCAATAAATTTAAAAAATTTAAAAACAATAACATTTTTAGATAGAGAAACGATATATTACAAACCCGTACTTTACATTTAAAAAATTGGGGGTTGTAACTGTCACTCAAAGGGAGTTGAAGGTAGGGATCACATTTTCACTTTAAAGAATGTCAATTTATAATTTAAATTTGACGTATTTCTGGATTTATTGTATTTGGCTTTTCCACACTGTAGTATATAACAAACTAGAAAAATAAAATTTAGAAACTTTAACAAAAACTACTTACTCGTTATTGTAAGATGCAGCCGGATATGCATCATCGCCTCCGGAATAAACATCATCTTTGTGAGCAAAATCAGAGTAACCCGGTCCGCTGTGGTGATAATCGTGATTTCCGTGGTGATAGTGTGAAGGATTGTAAGGAGATTCTTCTATTTCTATATGTGGTTTGTGGTAATAATGTTCTTCAATATGAGGTTTGTGATGATGGTATCCAGGAGCTACTTGATGAATGTGCGCAATTTGATGTTTATGGATATGATGTTTTGCACCGTAGGGCGTGTATTCACATAATTTGAACAGATGGTGTAAGGCGGGGAAAAAGAATAGGAGAATTTTGACTATAAGTTTCTTTGCAGCCACTACTCCCAACATCGATGGTAAGAAGAAGAGTGCGTTTACAGCTAGAAGTTTGATGATTACCAGGGCAGCTAGGAGAGCATACAGTAATCTGTCTGTGATAAATTTTTCTGGAAAATAGAAAGAAAAATTAGTATTATATAATATTAAATTATTGTTTGTGTTATAGAATTTTTAAGTGAGCTACAGTGTTAAGTGTACTATAAAGAACTTCGTACTTTCTACTCTAAATTACGCAGCAGTAAATTATGCAAAAAATACAAAATTACTTTAAGGATACAAACAAATTTTCCGATAAATATTGAGTTTTATCTATTCTTCACCTTTCTACAACATTCTATGGTACATTAAATACAATTTCACATCAATTTGAATATAAATTATTTAAAAATAAAAACAATTTAATTTAATAATTAAGTAGCGGTCAAGATACTTTAGGTCAAGTTCAAGATAGTTAAGCATTATACAGAAAATTATAATTTTAATCGTACATATTTCATGTCCAATAAATTTCCAATTTAGTGTGTTAATTTAATTAATAGTACGATAAAAGTGGTACAAACAATATGTAAATACACTGCTCAACAGTTGACGTGAATATTATAAAAATTTGTAATTTTCTTTTGTTATTGGTTATTAATAAATCAAAATTTTTTTTTTTTTTTTTTATTAAAATTAACGTGCTCGGCTACTAAGGCCACTTGCACACAGCGGTTACATTGTTTAACATAAATACAATAATACATTAAATTTCATGATAAAGGTTTACTTCTTTGAGGAACTTCAATAAGCGGTTAATTTGCTCTGGATTATTAAGCATATAACGTAGGCTTGATGAGAGATGATTCTGTTGCCTCCTGACTGAGTATTGGCAGCATTCAGTTAAAAGGTGTTTTATTGTCAAAAATGATTGACAGCCTTGACAATAGGTTCGACTGCTAGATGTCATCAGGTAACCATGAGTTAGTTTGGAATGACCGATGCGAAGTCTTCTTATTATAATTAGATCTCGTCTTGAAAGTTCAGTACGGACAAGGAGAGGGCTATTAATTGTCGGCTGTATTTCATGTAAAAATGAACGGTTCGTATCCCAGTGCTGTTGCCACATAATTTTTGTTCGTTTTTTTATGTGAGCTTTTAGGTCGTTACATATTTGAATATTGTCGGTAATATTACTGGAGTCTGTGGCAATTTTAGCGTAGTGATCTGCGAGTTCATTGCCTGCTATACCAATGTGTGATGGTATCCAAATTATGGTAACTGATATATTTTGGGAAGTGATAAGTTGTTGGTAAGCATTTTGGATATTTTGGACAATTGGATGTTGGGTAAAAATATTTTGGATAGATTGGATTGAGGCTAGTGAGTCTGTGCATATAGCTACGTGCTTATTTGTTAGGGTAATATATTTGATGGCTTGAAGTATGCTAAATAATTCACCCGTATGAACGCTACTTAAAAGAGGAATCCGTGAGGAGCTAATAAGAGAGTGGGAAGTTGTAACACAGCAGCCCACTCCTGTTTCACTTTTTGAGGCATCAGTATATAGAACTAGATCGAAATTATTTGTAATTAAGATATTATTAAAAGCTTTTATTATGAGTTCCCTAGGTGTTATGTGTTTATCGTAACGTGTAAGAGATGTGTTAAGCTGTGGAATGGTAATGGCCCAAGGCGGAGACTGGGGTACTGTTGGTAGGGTTGTTTGTAGTAAATTAATATCATTAAGTAGCTGTGATAACACTAATGGAATGGGCTTTATTGATAAAACTGGGTGTTCTTTGTGCGATATGGATAAGGGAGATATGAAAAGGGGGTATACAGGATTATAGGGGTTCGTGGATACTGATGCTGCGTAGGAGAGTAGCAATTGCTGTCGTCTTAACCACAGAGGAGGTTCGTTTGCTTCACAATAAAGATTTTCCACAGGGCTTGATCGAAAGGCACCAAGGCAAAATCGTAGAGCTGTATTGTGGATTGGATTTAAGAGGTCAAGAAGTGTTTTCGAAGCTGATATATATATGAAGCAACCATAATCTATTTTTGAGCGTATGAGTGATCTATAAATTTTAAGGAGAGAATTTTCGTCGGCACCCCAATGAAGATGTGAAAGAGTTTTGATTATGTTGAGTCTTTTACTACACTCACCTTTTAATTCTAGTAGATGTTGTTTCCAGGTAAGTCGTGAGTCATATGTTAAACCGAGTATTTTGCAGTTATCAACTACAGGGATACAATTGTTGTTAATCACTATTCGAGGAGATGGGGACGGAGAAAGTCGGCTGAATTTTATGATTTTTGATTTTACATGGGATAAGGATAAGCCTAACTGATTTGTTCTGTTGCAAAGTGTATCGACAGCAGATTGAATTAGCTTTGATATGGTAAGTGCAGAACGTCCGTGGCAGTATATTATTAAATCATCTGCATATAAGACATGTTTAATGGGTGAATAAAGATTAGAACATAAATCATTTATTACCAAGTTGAAGAGGGTTGGACTTAACACCGAGCCCTGCGGAACCCCATCCGATTGACTGTAGGATGATGAAAGGATGCCATTTACTGAAACTCTGTACGATCGTGACGATAAAAAATTCTGGATAAAGTGAAATATGTTACCATTGATGTTGTGAAGGGTTAGTTTATTTAATATAGAGTGTCTGCTAATGGTATCGAAGGCACCTTCAATATCAAACACAGCGGCAATACAGTCTTGTTTCTTGTTTAAAGCGTCGGAAATATTACTTTGAAGAATTACTAGGTTGTCGTGGGTTGAGCGATTGCGTCGAAATCCTGATTGCTCTTTGGCAATTATATTATGTTTGTCAAAATACCACAAGAGCCTTTTATTAATCATTTTTTCAAAGATCTTGCACATTGTACATGTTAATGATATTGGTCTGTAAGCACTGGGTGAGGTAACTGCTTGATTTGGTTTTTTAATGGGTATAATAACTGAGGTTCGCTGGCCTTCCATGGATAGTTTTTTTAAAAAGATATAAGGAATATCGTCAGGACCGGAAGCCGTGTTTTTGCAGGATTCAAGGGCCGAAGCTAGTTCTGAGTAGGAGTATGAAGCGTTTAGATGGTGAATGTCTTCGGTTGTTACGGTAGAAGATGGAGGAGAAGAGGCCATCAGTGGTTCATGTAGATTGGGATTGATTTTGCTTTTAAATTTCTCAAAAAAATGTTTGGCCAGAGTTTCGCCGATTTCTTGATTCTCGCTAATTACACTGTTGTTAGAGATAAGATTGGTTATTTTAAGACTGGTGTTGTTCCCCTGTATTTGTCTAATTTTCTTCCATAGAACAGAAGGATTAGCATTATCATTGAGTGAGGACACATAGTTTCTCCACGAAGATTTTTTACTTTGTTTTATGGTAAAACGGGTCTTGGCCCTGGCTTTTTTCAGTTTTAAGAGATTTTCTTGACTATTGTTCTTTCGGTAATTTTTAAGTGCCAACTTTTGCTCGTCTACAGTAATTTGGCAAGAGGCATTCCACCAGGGAACGGTTTTGCGTTTGGGTGATATTACATTTTTGCCAATGTGCGTATTGGCGGCTGAAAGTAAGGCGCTTATGAATAATGACATGTTATTATGTATATTGTTAGTAAATGTGAGGGTTGATAAGGTGGTATCCGTCTGGGTTGTGTAACTGGTCCAGTCAGCATTTTTTAAGCGCCAGTAGCTCCTGGTTAAGTTTTGTTGAGTATTTGGTTTATTGGAAGATATGAAGATGGGATAGTGATTACTGTCATAAAGATCATCGGCCACTTGCCAAGTTAGAAGAGAAGCTGATTTGGGGTCACTGAAGCTGAGATCAATAGAGGAAAAGGTTCCGGATGTGAAGTTAAAGTGTGTACTGGAGCCTGTGTTTAATAGGCAGGAACTTGTACAATTAATAACTCTTTCGATAGTTTTACCTTTACCGAATGTGTAGTTGGATCCCCACATAATGTTGTGGGCATTAAAATCACCTACTAGAATATATGGTGTAGGAAGTTGGTAAATAAGGTTTAACAGTTCTGTTTCTTTAAGAGGGTGGATTAGGTGGAATGTATATGCTACAAATAGTAAGCTTATTGGGGCACCAAGTGGTTATGGCAACAGCCTCAAGATCTGTTGTGAGTGGAAGGTGTGATGAAAATAGTTCTCTGGAAATGAAAATTGATGTGCCGCCACTGGCACGATTACAGTTGGTACGAATAAAGTGATATCCTTCAAAGTTCTTCAGCTTGGGGAGTTTGGATATTTTAGAGTTAGTTTCTTGAAGACATATGATTTCAGGTTGTTTTTCTGCCACTAGTTGTTGGATTCTTTCCAATCGAGGAAAGAATCCATCGCAGTTCCATTGTATTATTTTGAAAGTGGCTCTTGGTTAAAAGGGGTTGAGGATGGCTGTGAGGATTTATGAAGGTATTCAGAGGTATTAAATTCTTCATCAGTTTGATATTCAGAGGAAGCGCTTATATCAGAGTCCTCGAGATTTGTTTGCTGCTTTATTTTTTTTTTAAGTCTAGTGAGGCGGTTTTTGAGAGACCTTTCCTTCGTTTCTGAATAGAGAAGAGATATGTCATTTAGTAGTCCTTGGGTATTTGAAGTGAACATTAGAGATTCCTTGAGAGGGTCTATATTTCCATGTGTATTTTCTAGGAAAGCT
Source organism: Ophraella communa (assembly GCA_035357415.1). Lineage (NCBI taxonomy): Eukaryota > Metazoa > Arthropoda > Insecta > Coleoptera > Chrysomelidae > Ophraella > Ophraella communa. The sequence goes on from CM068987.1 coordinate 18,146,955, forward strand.
GTGAGCTGGGTTTCGGTGAGAGTGAGGTTCGATGAGTTTTTTTCGTAAAGTGCGTGTATTGCAGTTTGAGTGCTGGGTGTTAATTTATATTGGTCAGCGATTATAGTTTTAGATTTTTTCTTTTGATGTTTAGTGGTGGTAGTATGATTTTTATATGAAGGGAAGCATTTGATTTATAGCTGTTTCAGGATTGATTTCCGGAGTGAGTTGGGGAGGAGTTTCAACATTGCTATCGGTTGATATGGCCCTTTTTTGTCCAAGCGTTAGAGGAGTTGGTAATTGTGTTATCTCCGTTTCATTCGGGGTGTTTGGTAAAGTGAGTTGTATAGGATCACTGTCAGGAGAAGTGTTTACTGTAAGCTGTGTCTTAGAGCTGGAGGGAGGGGGTAGGTCGTCTTGTGTTAAGGAAGTAGAGATATTGTTGCAGGAGTCGGCAGTATGGCCTGCTTGCTTGCATAAGAAACATTCAAGTTTGTCAGATGATACAAATATTCTATATTGAGTATTGTCGTGAGTTATTAAAAGAGATGTTTGTATAGAGAAGTTTTCATTGTCAGGGATAGCGTAAGAAACTCTACGGAAACTCATGATGTGAGCATATTCATCACTTAGTGCGCCACATTTTACAAACGAAACAGGAGAGGCTAACTGCAGACCAATATCTTTTAAAGCTTTTTCAATTAAAACGTGAGGAATGGAGGGGGATACATTGGAGATGAGAATACGTTTGGCAGGAGTAATGAGTCTTCGGATAGGGATGATTGTGGAGTTAATGGAAATACTTTGATGTGTTTTAAGAAGTTCATTGACGATATTACTTGAGGATAGATAAATACAAATACGGTTATTTGATATTCGGGACGCAAAGGTAATGTTTTTGGGAGTAACGATGTCCCCTATAGCTTTCACATATTCGAAAAGAACGGCGTTAGGTATAGCATGCAAGATAATGGCTTGATCTCTATTTGGAAAAGAGGGAGGTGGAGGTTTGCTTAGCGTTGCGGCAACATAAGATTTAGTGCGGTTTGTTGTGTTAGGTTGTGATGACGACATTTGATTTTGGTTGTTATTGGTATTCATTTTTGTGAGAAGCCTTGGTTACCAAAGCCACTGCACAATAATTTGTTAATGCAACAGACGTCCCAATAGGACTGAGGAAAATATAAAAGGAAGATATCAGTTACCTGTTGTTTATAATGCTGCGCCACTGGAAATAGTCCAAAAAACTAAAAGTAAGCACTTGTAGTGAATAAAACCATAACACTAATTGATTATTAATTATTCCATGTTATAATAGAAACTATTGATAATAATGGAGAAAAACACGTTGAAAACGTAAAAGACTGCCCGAGTAGCAAATTAACGATGTTAACTCGTTGGCTGACAGTATTTTGAAATCAAAATTTGATAAAATAAGTTAATCTTTATTCTTTCACGTTACAATATTATACCCAAAAAAATAAAATAAATAAATTTTTCATGAAAAAAAAAAAAAAACAGTTAAATTAATACAGTAAAAATTGAAAAATGTTAAATCATTTACTGCGCAGGTCATAAAGTCCTTTCATGAAAATTAATATCGTGTGGGTGCACCCCTAGCTTGCCTTAGTGCTGTCACTTTATTTGGCATGGTCCTTATTAAATTATTATTAGATAGCTGAGGTATGTTATCCCATATCCTCTGCAAGGCAGTGGCGAGCTGTTCTAGGGTTATGGGGTCTGTTCGAGTCAGTTTAATTCTCTATATTTCGTTTAATTCTCGATATTTTGGTCCAGACATGCTCAATGCAACTCATATCGGGTGAAAATGGTGGCCAGTTAAATCTTATAAAACCGTGATATTCAATGCGATCATTTACAATTCTCGCACGGGTCGGACGCGCGTTGTCGTCGATAAAGACAAATTTTTCGTCTATTGCGCCAAAAAATCCTACAATTATTGGCTCTATATCCATGTCCCTGTATCGTACAGACTTCATTATTATCTGTGGCCATAATAACATAGGTCTCCCCTGAGCAACCACCAAAAAGAGTGGTTGGCGCCATCAAATGTCCATTGTATCGCTGTCCTCTTTCTCTCCACACCAATATTCGACCATTATACATTATCAGCCGAAATTTTTTTTCCGGTATATGGACTACAGTAACAATGTCACTGCAGTCACTGCAAGCACTTCTGAAATTTAAAAAATATCCACTTCAATTGTTGACCAGTGTATTTACATTGCTTCAATACCACAAATTTCCAAATATTTAGTTTTCTCTCCATCAATTTCTAGTCCATACCGTTTTGCAGTATTAATCTTCTTAAGAACAATAAATAACTGCACAGTTAACTGAAGATGAACTTCCAAAAAGTAGAGTTTAATACAATCAATTTCATTAATCTTCTTGTTACTTCTATCAATTCAAAATTCTCCCTCACTATTAACTTTAAGAAATATTCAATTATTAAAGTATTGCTCTTCTATCAAACAAAAATCTTTCATTCAAAAAATGAACAACATCCATTCACCTTCGCTTTTAGCGAGAAATCCCCAAATGTGTGACTCCAATGATCGTCTAAAATTACTTCTTGAACAAGCAAATCTTTCTGTTCCTGAATTTGAACCTATAAACAGTGGTATCTTTCCGCCATGGACCATATTCATCACAGTTAACCAGTCCCTGCTCAGATTTGACAAACACTTTTATCCCATTCTTTCATAATAGCACACTTGTCTTAAATTACAAAAACAAAATTCAATTACCATACAAAAATCATTACAGTCAGATGCAGGAGTTGGAGCAGCTTTTCTTTTAGAAGATTTCCTAAAACAATTTAATCTTCACTTCACAATTCAATATTCTCAGCTGAACGACTTGTTATTCGGGAATCCATCAAATAATCCTTAAAACATAATCTTAAACCTACCCTCAAATTAACAGATTTGTTAAACTCTCTTCAAAGCATTTAAAATCTCTTCAATGACCACATCAAAATCAGGATCCCAACAGAGAAAATGGGAAATTGCTTTTCAGTGGATTCCTAGCCACAAGGGAATTGGATGAGGGAAATTAAAGATCTGATTTATTACTTAAGGGTCCTATTTAAGTGTTATATACATCCAAAGAAGCAAAATAATTCTTCTGTTCTACACTACATAATTTAATGTAAGAAGACTGGACTAACACCAACAGAACAAATAAATTACGACAAATAAAACCAAACTTTTTCGACAAAGTTCACTTTCAACACGTAAAAGCAATGTTATAATAAAAATATTATACATTGGCCATTCATATCTCTAATCAAAAAGTACCCTCTCCCAGTTTGTTATTTCTGTAACAACACCGTATCAATAATAGCAGAATGTATACCCCTCGAAACAATTAGAACAAAAATCCTTACCTTAGATCTTGATAATGTAATTAGAATTTAAATTTTATCAAAGAAAATTTAATATCTGAAATACGGCTAATAAATATACATGGGTCGTACATGACCCAGCTGTCGGTGCACCCTGTCTCTCTAACATATCTATCTATCTTTTTTTTCTTGTTATCATCAGCATAAGGATTAAACGATCTAACAAAAAAACAATGGACTTGTAGGACAGCGCACATAAAATTACAGGGAATAAGATCGCTAGGTCAGCTGCATAGACTTTCAGGAAGATGGCGATGGGGAAGAACCAGAAAAAATGAGTACAGATAGTGGAAGAGGACCAAAAAAGATTAATCTAATGGACTGGGAAACGAAAACTTTAAATAGAAGAGAATGAAGAAAAATCCTTATTGTACTTGCTAATACACTGGCTATTTAGCCTTACATATGCCTGCAATCAACCAATAATGATCGGTATTTAGTGACCAGATGTTTTGCTTTAAAAACGGCTGTTGCCAATTTATTATTATTTGCATTAAAATTATATTTTCTATTAATTGTTCAACAAATACTTAAACTGTTTGCAATAAAGAGAAACTATTTACAACCATTCTTTATCTGCTTAAAATCCGCAAGATGGAAGCCACTTCACCAGTAATAAAAAAAAATTTAAAACTATCGCTCCCTGATCATTCACAAAATCCAACTTGTTAGATTGTTCATTAAATCCCTAAAACATTGTTTCTAAAGGCACAGGTCCATTTTTTGGTTATTCTCATGTTTTCTCGCATTTGTCAAGAACTACCAGGGTCAGTTGCAGGATTTTGCGTAATCCTTTAATTTTGAGGTTTCTATATCAGCTTGTAGTCAAAGTTCTGTCTAGATATTTAGCCCGATATTATTTTAAATTACAAAATGTTTATAACTAGAGGATATATTTTATGGTGACCGCGGTAAACGATTTTGATCAATTTTAGAGTAGCAAAATTAAGGACAATAAATCCTTAGTCAAACTACAAGCTGGTATATTTTGTTTATTATAACTTAAATATATCCATCCACAATAATTTCTAATTAAAAATATCCGTAGACACGTTGAACCAGATAACACTACTATACATTTTTAAATGATATGCCACTAACCTACTTTTTATAAATTCGTATGTAAACCACGATTTTTTTCCATTTCCGAACAGCCGCATTTCAAATTAGCGGTCAACCAATAATTGCCGATAAATATTAAACGATTATAACATGTCTTTTTACCTTGATGTAGGTAAGTTTTGGTGTAAAAATTCAAGATTTAGGAAATTTGTTGTATTCACCCTTATTATAAACAACAGTACAACTTTTGGTACTACTCAAAACATAAACTTTACTCATCAATGACAGCTAATGTCAATCAAACTAATCTTTGTCTGATAATGTTAGTTCATTTTTTTATCAAAGTAGTATAAAAATTGTAATTAATATTAAACAACATAGGATACTAACAATTTCCTTTACTATTTAATTGAGAGAATTAAAATTTAAAACATCCAAGGAATTTTTTGTTTTTGTTCGCCAAGAATGGACTGGGTACTAATTAATTGATAAATCAAATAAATTTTGTTTTTGTTAAGAAATAGCAATCTCCATTTGTTTTGTTGGGAAGTAACTTTTTGGTACGATAATTCTGCTGGAAAATACAGTTGTTGAACTTGAATCGTCAAATCATGAGATTCACCGTGCCAAAATAATAGGTTTAATTTAAGAAGGTCATTCTCAAAGGTTCGTGGCTTATAGAGTTGGTAGATCGCAAAGCGATGTATCTCGTACATGGAAGCGCTACCTCCAGACCAATTCTCTTCGTGACAGACCTAGGAGCGGTAGAAGGCGTGTTACTAGCACTCCAAAGAGATATGAAACTTGCCTTGGGAATTCCAATATCGGTCTTTACAATCTTTTCGACAGGATTGAGGTGTCGTTGACCAATAAGAGTATCTCGACAAGTGGTCCACATATTTCGCCGTTTACAATGGGCCCAACAGCACGCATTTTGGAATTCTGTGCTTTTTTCTTAAGAGCCAGGAATTTGTTTAGTATATGATAGCCATCTCCATGTGTGGAGAGAGCCGACGAGGGCAGCCCATCTCACACATGCCCACCCTGTGTTATCCTTTAGAGCAGGAAGTGCTATGTTTTGGGCTGGGATTATGTTCAATGGTTGTACAGAATTAGTTTATGTTCAGAGAACAATTACTGCTGATGAATACCTCGGAGAGATTCCACTTCCTTTCGTGAGAGTATGGCGAGCAGCTCTTGGCGACGCTCTAGTTTTTATGGCCTCATCGCACCAGAGCTGTAAATGAGTATCTAGAAACCAAAGGCATCAATCGTTTGGACTGGCCCAGTTTATTGCCAGACATAAATCCAACAGAACATGCTTGGAACATACTTTCCATGATAGTGGTGGCAGCACACAGAAATCCACCAAGGACTGTACAACAGCTTTTTAATAACTCTCAGGAAGAATGGCGGAATATCCCGCAAAAGCATACTAAAAATTTGATCAACAGTATAGGTAGACCTCTCCAAGCTTGTATAGATTCTAGAGATGGAATAACTTATTACTAAACAAAAGTCTTAATTTATAATTTTTCCAATAAAGTCATCAATTTGTAAATTTAATTATCTTTCAAAAATACTCCTATATTTAAAACACATTTATTAGTGGATAATAAATCGTATATATAAAAACCCTTGATGTTTTTTTTACATACAATTAATCAATTAATTAGTATCCAGTTCATTCCTGATGAAGAAAAAATTACTTTTGGACAAAAACTTTTTAATCTTTTTTTAAACTTTTTAATGTGTATTTACTTGTAGCATTATATTTAACCTAAAAACTCATTAATTCTATGTTGTTTTTATTTCTGTATCCTAAATTATTAAACTTTGCTTGATAAATAAATCAATAAAGAAAATACACACTACTTACCAGAAAATCAATTTTCTTTTTACTAACATTAATTGTAAAACAAACACAAACATTGAAAATTCAATTTCAGATAGATACACGCTTAAGCTTTCACCTTAAAGTTACGAGACTACATGCAAAGATAAACTAAAAAACAATTATTAGAGTTCCTATAAGCTTTCTCCAAAAATTAATGTCTAATCTAAGAGGGAAATTTGAATAATTCATCCTTGTCAGTAGCTATTGAAAGAGATACACTCTGTTTAATTGACCTTTTATAACTGTATTAAACATCATATCGCATATCATATGCGCGCGTATGCTTGATAGGTAAAATGCAAAAAAGTGAAATTGAGAGAATCAATAAACCAATAAAAGATAACATTTGGCATTGAAGTGCAATTAAATCATCAAAAATATAAAAGGTATAAAACACTGCTCAACAATTGTGGATATATTTTAAATTTCAGAAAATTGTAAACAAAAATAATATTTCAAATATACGTTGTTTCATGCTATCAGTAAACTCTGTTATTAGCAAATTGTTTGTCGTTTTTTTTTTATTTTTACATGCTGTTATCTCTTAACCAGAATTGTAGGAATTGTGTCCCAAAGTGTTTCCAATATTTGGAAATTGGGTCTGCAGCGTACAGGCATGGAGGAGGACGAAAGCGAGCTACAACTCCTGCTCAAGACCACTTTATAGCTGTAACTGCAAGAAGAAACCGAACATTTACTGCTTCGAGAACAGCATCTTTAGGCATGCTACCGGAATAGTGATATGGGAAAACATACCTCAGCAATTTATTAATAATTTAATAAGGACCATGCCAATTAGAGTGACAGCACTAAGGCAAGCTAGGGGTGGACCCACACGATATTAATTTTCGTGAAAGGACTTGATGACTTGCGCAGTAAATCATTTAACATTTTTCATAGTTTTCTGTTTTGTTGTAACTGTTTTTTTATGAAATAGTTATTTACGTTACAAGTCCAGGAAGTGACTTATTACGGTACGAGATAGATATTTATGGACGAGGCGACGAAGGAGCCGAGTCAAGAATATCTAATCGAGTATTATTCTTTTTCATACTGCCTTTGGTTTTAAACGCAATAAAATATGAAACTGAAATGACATATTTGATCATTTTATTCGGAAGTCATGTAGACTGCTGTGAAAAAATTTTGTTACTTGATTTATTCTTAACATGGTTGATTTGCTTTATAAATAAAAAATGAACAGCGGTTACCAAGTAACAATGTAAATAAAGGCACACATACTAAATTTTTCTGCACACACGAAATATCTGCGGAGAAAATGGATCTGAAATTAGATTAAATTGCTGAGAAAACTGCGGAAGCGATAGGGCAAATATTTTCAGTTAAGTCTGCGAAAAGATATCAAAAAGCAAATGCGCTATTTTGCAACTGGCGTGAACACAATTTGAAAAGTAGTGCCAATGAAAACGTAATGTTGGCTTACTTTTTGTGGTAAGAACAGTTTTTTTAAAGAATATTCTTTTCAACAGTTTAAATTTTTAGTCAAAAACATTCCACCCTTCTTCATTATGGTCCAAATACTCGAGGCTAAAATAAATGATTATGGTTAATGAGAATGTCAACATATCAAGTTTCCCAAAGTTGATAGCTTTTTTGAAAAAAAAATGTAGACCATCAGCCAAACCAGTCGAAGGTGCTGACAAAGGAACAAACTGAAAGCTTCATAAGGAACGCTCCAGATAAAGAATATCTATTATTATTCAAAGTGATAGCATTACTTGGAGTTGCTGGAGGTTGCCGAAGGGAAGAGATCTATAATTTAGAAGTTAGTGATGTGGAGGATACGGGTACTCAGCTGGTAGTTAAGATTAACCAGACAAGAACGCATAATCGACGAGCTTTCACTGTGATTAACAGTGATGAGGTTGACTGTTTGGATGTGTTTAGAAAATACATGAATTTACGGCAACACGTCTCCATGAAAGCTCTTTTGGTGGGTTATAGACAAGGAACATGTCTGTCTCAAAGAGCTGGTATACATACTGTTGGCGGAGTACCTAAGAAAATAGCTGAGTTCTTAAAACTAGACCAAACAGAAAAGTATTCAGGTCATTGCTTCAGGAGGACATCCTCAACGTTGTTGGCCAATGCTGGAGCTGACCTTAAAGTTCTAAAACAGCACGGAGAATGGAAGAGTTCTTCAGTTACAGGAAAGTATATAGAAGAATCGATTAAAGGCTAAAACAAGATTGTAAGAATGATCCAAAGGGACGAAATTTTTGTTGAAGTGCTACATCACAGTCACACGTCTTCCGCGGTTACAGAAAACACTGTAAATCCATCAACAACTCCATTAATACATATTGCTGGCAACAGCAATTGTTCAATTAATGTCAATCTTCAAAAACTAGTATAAAAGCTTAGTTTATGTTGATTCACTTATTATTTCAAACAACATTGAGAGAATTGAAGATTGCTGTAAAGTACAAGTGTATCGTAAAGTGCCATTTCTCGGACTCAAACGAGTCCGTACAGTACGAAAAAAAAATTTATTTATTTTTTTTTGGTATGTTGTACCGTGAAAGAATATGACAAAAGAAAATTACATAATTTTGTAATGTCCTCTTTAATTGTTGAGCAAATCCTAATTTATTTGAGAAGTTTCTGTTATACAAAATTTTAAATAATACTTTCAAATTCTGTTAAATGTTTAAACAAACTTAAAGAATGATTTATTAAGCATAAAATTAACACGTTTAAGGAAACACTATAATTAATGGAATAATTATTTGGATGCAATAATTGTACACTTTTATGACAAAGTAACTATTATCAACAAACATGTTTATTATTAAGTAGTAGTGCTAACTGAACCAAGGAAGAATGAAATCTTGAACATAAAATACAGAATTTTAAAAATTAACGATGTTGTTCTACAAATTTAATAAGCTAGTATCAATCAAAATAATATTGCAAAAATATGTACATTTTGTATTAATATTAATCCAAAGAGATGATAATTATTTCTAAAAATATACCAGCTGTAAGTTTGAGACGTGAAATTCAGTCGGGGAAAGAGTTCAAATATTTAGGGGTAAGATTGGCCAAGTTCACCTAAAATCGCCACCTGACGCACTCAGATCATATTAAAGATGGCGCGGATTCACGTACGGGCTATCACCTAAAGTGATGAGCTTCCTGTACACTGCAATGTTGGCGTATTGAGCGATGGCCCAAAGTATAGCAGACCACTGCTGTGAGAACCCAAAAGGCTTGCCATGAAAGAAACATCAACTGCGTCAATAGAAGTAATACTTCTATCCTCCCAACGCTAGACATCTTAATTAAAGGTGAAGTGAGGATGACAGCCTACAGACCGAAATGTAAAAGGAAGCCAACGGGAGTTGGGGCAGGAATATTTGGGATCAGACCCAAAGTGCAATTTAACGTAAGCTTGGGAAAGCTGGCCATAGTGTTTCAGGTAGTTACGGCTCTGGCTGAGTGCACGAAAGTATATATAGGCAGAGGAGGTCCACGTGGTCAAATTATTTATATAAACTCAGGCAGCAGGGATAGCGATGGCAGAAAAAGATTTCACCTCAAAGGCAGTATGAAACTCTCACCAACGTCTAAAAAATCTGGTGGAAACCAACAGGTTGACACTGCTGTAGGGTACAAAGGGGTTGCTAGTAATAAGGGGGTGGACAAGTGGGCCAATGAAGGAGCTGAAAGTCCCTTGGTAGTACCAGAACCAACGTGTGGGGTAGCGTACTGCCTTGGACGAAGAAATGTCACCAGTTGGTGGCAAAAAATACTGCAAGCAGTCTAAAAGAATGATGCAGGCTCAATAGTATCAGATGCTCTAGAACTGAATAGAAAGAAATTGAGAACAGTGGTCGGTTTTATTATTGGTCACTGGTTCAGAAGTCCTCTGAATAAGATGGAAATACAAGTCCCAAATCTCTTATGAAGGAAATGTGAGAATAAAGAAAACGAACAACATATAGTATTAAAATGCCCTGCACTTATTGTATACTTTTGTATTATTACTATCAAACAAATTTATTAAATTCGTACAATGAAATAATTTCGTTTGTCATCTCTTATCTCATCAAAGTCGTACGAGCGTAAAAATTGTATCATATTTCCCAAAATTGTTTGATTGTTATTAAATGGAAAGTTAATCTGCAGAAATACTCGATATCAAAGTCAAGGTATTCGACAGATTTGTAAGTATATAATGCTGTGAAATAATTAGAAACACGTACCAGGTCAATAGACGTGAAGTAGATAAAATTCCATTCAATGTTTTTCCATGTAAAAAGTTATTTCCACAGTAGAAAAGTATTTTAAGAAAAATACATATATATCTGAATAAGTTAAAATTTTAATTTCGAATTTATAGTTATTTTTTGCTCTAAGTTCGTAATTTTATTAAAAGGTGTTTAATTTGGAGAATAGTTAAAGAACTTTATTTATACAGGGTGTGTCGAAAAGTTTGGTGATACGTTAAACCACATATTCTGGGGCTTAAAAAAGGTTGATTTAGCCTTACTTACATACAATAGTGTACACAAAAAAAAAGTTACAGATTTTTAAAGTTAAAAACCTAAATATTATATCAGATATAATTGACCTATTTAATGTATGCATTAGTCAAAATTATTTTACTTTTTATAACAAAGTATATATTCAAAAGGAGAGTCTTCCAATGGGAAGTCCTATTTCTCCAATTTTAGCAAATATTTTTATGGATAACTTAGAAAACATAATCTTCAATTCTAGTTATAAAAACAATATTGTATTTTGGTATAGATATGTTGATGATGTGTTAGCAGGATTGGTAGGTAGCGGACGACAGTTATATATATTTTTTAATTATATAAATACCTTGCATCCTAAAATTAATTTTACTTTAAAAGTTGAAGAAAATAATTCAATAAATTTTCTAGATTTAAAAATTAAAAAAGATAGTAATTTAATAAATTATTCAATATACAGAAAACCAACACAAACAGATGTAACCATACCATATAATTCAAATCATTCTATAACGCATTCATTAGCAACTTATAATTCTATGATACGTAGGGCATTTTCTATTCCAATGGACAAAATTAACTTTGATTAAGATATTGGTATCATAAAACAAATAGCTACGTCTAATGGCTATCCAATTCATTTAATAAATAAATTAATTAATAAGAAAGAACAGAAAGTGTCACTACAACTAATATTTCCTAAACAAACTAAAACAACATCAGCATTAATATCATTTAAACCACAAAATAATGTTGGTACAAAATTGTTAAATGTAAAAAAAATTACCCAAATTAAAAAAAATCTGGTGTTTACAAAATTAATTGTTCAAAATGTAATGCTGTATATATAGGTCAAACACAAAGAAATTTTGATGTAAGATTCAATGAACACTTTAGAGCATATAGATTAAAACAATCAGGTAAGTTAAATTATGCAAAACACCTACTTGAACATCCAACCTCACTCTTACACACCAATGACATCCAAATACTACACACTTGTGATAAAAAACAAAATTTAGATTTCCTTAAAGAACTTGAAATAAAAAGACATCTAGCAGATCCACAATTTAAAGTTGTTAATGAACAAATAAATCTTGGAAGTTCTCCACTATTAAAGTTTAAATTTTATACATAAATAAGACGTAATTGTAAAACACAAATATATTAAGTTATTGTAAAGATCAGCATGATATAGTTTTTTCCTGGTTTTTCTATATCATTGCACGGTTATACTGATCTTAGAGGGAAATACATCCAGGATAATCCCTTAGGGATAATAACATCTAGGCTTTAATATTGTTATGTCTTATTACTTCCTTACTTGCTCTAGCCTTAACTAATTATCAACATCAGGTACCTAGCTACAAACAAACAAAATGAACTTAAATGTCAATCTGACGATGCCAATCTTAGCGAAACGGCCGTCATTTTCATTTAAAACCTAATTTTTTTAAATAAACTTGGAAGTTACATTCAAAAGAAGAGTTTTTATTATTGTTAATATAATATAATTGGCGTTTACAATAGACTTCATTGTAACATCCAACGGAGTGTGGAAATTAAATCTCTTTCCACGCTCGTCTAGTTATTTTTTGTGACACAGTTGGTAATTGTGTGCTTCTTCTTCTATTTTCCTTTAAATTGCTTATATTATATTTTCTTATATTATTTTTCACTTCAATTTAATATTCAAACTAAATTTAAATTTCATAATGATATATCTGACATATGTCATTTTAGTAAGTACCAACATAATTAAATGAACACAAGAAGTACCTACTAATTGTTGAAAACTAATTTAACTAATTGTTTAAAAAACATAAATAAAAGCTAATTAATAATAATAACTATTGTAACACTGAAAACAATGTCACAATAAATCAAATAAGACGTTTTAAAAAAGGTGACGTTACCCATGTCAAGGAGCAACTTAAATTGATTTGAGGGCGCAAACGACTCCTTTTCAACTGCAATAGCGTGTGACAAGATACTACTTTTCCAGTATGAGCAATACAAAACCTTAAACTCTTTTAGCAGAACAGATGATGCTATTGATATGTTGAGCAAAGGAAAGTTTTTTATTGTAGCTTACCCCTAAATCTTTTATTTTGGTTTTTGTATGAATTTACAGATAAATAAAACTTACAAGACAATAAGCAGAAGTCGGAGTTTACTGTACAATAAACAGAAATAGAACAGAAAATAATTATTTACAGTTGGCTATTGTAATAGTGTATTACCTTAATAAAGATGAAAGATCACTTTAAAATTATTTGTATTATTTGAAATAAGAAAACACTTATTCTCATATTGGAACTTAAATCTCTGTGACAATGTGGTTGGTGTGGGAAATCTACCTTATATGTCCTCTGTCACCTGGGTTTTCAATGTTTTCTTAATATTTAATGATTCTAGCATTGACGTATTTGTTCTAAGTTTAATAAAGTTTATTTGCAACTAATACAACTTTAGCAGAATACAATTAAAAAAAAATAGGACGTTGTAATAAATAATAGTAGGAGTTGCAGAGAGTACTGATGAACAGTGAAACTGATCAAAGCACCAGTGCTTGTTCACTATCGCTACATACAGCAGAATAAACAAAATTAATACAAAAGATTAAATAATAGGAGATCGTAGAAAAAAAAACGATTAATATTTATATATTCTTAAGTCGCTGTGTCAAGATTGTGTATGATTTCTTGAAATTGTTATAAGATAGCTCTTTATATTGCTCAGGAATCCCATTATACGACCGCACAAACGTAAATTTACATTGTGTACATCCGATCTAAACTGAATCTTTTCGAAAAGGTACGGAGGGGATTTGTATAACAATATGTAAAGTATATCTGAAGCAGGAGTTTTGTACCCTCTGAATTCTATTTATATCTAAACTGTCTAAACAATGTCCGTAAACCGTATCGCAGCAATTAAAATGACTGAGTACTAAGGATTCCATCAGCAACAGTTTCGTAGAAACTGAAAGAATTTGTCTATGTGGATAGAGCATTTTAAGATTTGCGTAAGCTTTCTGAAATCCAAAATTCCGAGCAGATGTAGGGAAGTCCAACATTTGACCGTCAATAAATATCTCCATTCCATTTTGCTAATATTTCCCGAATAACATTATTACGCTTTTTGATGGATTAATACTAAGCTGATGATCCTTCGACATTTGAACTATACTGTCGAGATCTTGATTAATCATGTCACACGCTTCAACAGAATCCTTATAATAAAATAAAAATTTAATCTGAGTATCATCAGCATAAAAGAACGGTAAACCATGCTTTAAGCTATTTTCAAAATTTACAGTATATAATGAAAATAATAACGGCCCTTATGACACCCCACAGGAAATCTCTTTTATGTTGTGCTAAGTAATTCTAAGCTTACGTCTTCAGCAAAACATCTCGATGCTCTTTTTTCCAATTTCATTGACAGTCTGACATAGCTGCATAAAGGAAATTGGAAAGGCTAGACATCTGATCAGTCCTATTTTTGATTCTCTTCATATTTTGATTATTTTTTGCCACAACTGATATGTGCTATTCAACCGAATTGCTACGGTTATATAATTTAATTTCCGAATATGGTTATTGTTATTGTGCACTACCCATTATCACAATTCTGACCTTTGATTTGTTTATTCTGAGACCAGTTACATTGCTGACGTTTTCCTTTGTAGGTAATAGTTAACACAGTTCCTCTTCAGATCAAGCTAAAACTGTTGTCTCATCTGCAGATCTCAGATGAAAAATTTGGTACAAAAGTAAAATTTAATTTTCTTTTTAATAAAAATAATAAAAAACTCTTCATTTGAACGTAACTTTCAAGTTCATTTGAAAAAATTGGGTAAGCAAAACGTCCGTAATTGTAATTTAAAACCTAATTTGTTCAAATAAACTTGGAAGTTACGTTCAAACGAAGAGTTTTTTATTTTTATTAATAAGATGGACTTCCAAAAAGTAAGGGTTAGTGCAATAAATTTTCTTTTTAAACTAGGTATTTTATATTTCTAGTCATAACGTATTATACTGAAAATTATAGGGATAATTTGATAACTTTTAACTTGTATTATTTAAAAAAACTTAAAAGCAGTTAAATAAAAGTAAAATTTATTGTCTTAACCCTTACTCTTTGAAAATTCTTATTCTAATTATTTTTTATATAGCAAATAAAATCTTAAATTAATTTTGATAAACATAATCATGAACTTTTATGCTTAACGGAACCACATATCTTAAGAATAAGACATTTTAGTTCAACTAGAACCAGTTTACTGGAACCAATTTCATTTTTTATTTCCTAAGAATAATAATGTTAACCTATATTATCTCATTTGTATGCATTAGGCATACAAAGTCGTATAGTTTTGTTACCAAAATAATTTAAAACGAAAGTTTATAGAATAATTGTAACATTTTTAATATTTTATATTATTTCTGCTACTGCAGTATTTCTAACTTTACTAAATATAAAAGTATACTTTTATAATTTAAAGCAATAAATACTGTACATAATATACTGTTTATGCTTTGTATATGTATATTATTGTTATTTTTCTAATATCTTAGACATGCTTCTAATAATAGAAATAATGCATATTTCTTCTTGGATAAAAATCCTACAAGTTTTGTTAAATATTCTTCCTAGTCATAAACCAGACGCAGGTATCGTGCTATTTTGAATTTATGTTGCTCTTGCCCCTCCATTTCTCTGGATTTACCCTCAGCAGGCAGTCACTGTCAATCAAGAGCTTCTCCCTATGAATGTAGCAATCCTAGTTTTCATTTCGCACCTTAAGAAGGCATATACATGCAATTGAAGTCGACACAGCGAAGTATTTTGTGTGCAACTGACGAGAGCTCGACAAAGTAAGGATCAATAAAATTTGTCAGCATCAATCATTTATAGAAGCTTCATTATATGCTGATAGAACCACTGTAACTTAAGGGGAGCGATTATAGATATTTTTGATTGCAGAGGAACAGATCGGACTTTTAATTGTTAAGTAATGTCCTCGGCACCAGGAGCCGCTACATAACTAACTTAATGTTTAGAAAAACATGAGACGATACAGAGGGCTATAGACTTTCAAAAAAAGGCCAACATAAGAAAGATCCTACTAAAGGACGTTGCCGACTACTTCTAAACTTTAGGTTGGACACTGAACTTAAAGGGCATGCTCAAGAGAAAGCGCCATGGACCTAAGGTTAGTTATTTTGATATGGTAACCACATGGGCCAAGGGCCCGTTTTGATGCCGGTTTACAACCCCAAACATTACCATGAAAACCAGTGGCTGTTGTTGATGAATAATATAATTAGTAATAATAATAATAGTAATATCGATTTTATTGAATGCAGTTGAACAATGTATCTACAAGGAAGAAAATAAGATATAATGTTTATAAAAAATAAGTAAATACATAAAAGAATACCCAAAGTAACCGCAACTCAAAGGCAAAGTTCGCTCACAAATAAACGAGTAGCGTTCTTTTACTTAACCGTTAAATACATCCAATGTACATTGGTAGAAATTGGATATTTGTAGAATAAAAAAACCCTTATAAGTACATTGAAATGCATTAAAACTACACAAATCCAAATCCATACCAAAAATCGTGCACAAATAGTCATGTCGAATAGCCAAATTATCTTCAAAAATTAATGTTTTCAATCTTTCTTTAAAATTTCTAACTGACAAGGATTTAATGGCATCAGGCAAAGAATTATAAATGTGGGTAATATATGTATGAGAACGAACAGGTAAAAAGAGCAGTTTTATGTTTAGGAATAGATAATGTATTTAAAGAATGAACTGCAAAACTTAAAAAACGATAGTAATGGAGAAGAAATTGTGGAAAATCTGGAGCTACAAGACTTGGAAGATGATTTGCCATTGTCAACCTTTTGCGAAAGTCATGGAGTTGAAAATTTTTTGAACTACGTGGAGATTGATGCAGCCGTATTGACGGAAAATCCTGAAGTAAATTTAGCTAGCTGTATTAGTGATTTTAAAGAAAACGTACAGGTGTCCAATGTTTCCGACAATGAGAGTGACGATGAACTAGAGCTTACCACAACTGTAAATAATTTGAATGATGCTTACCTAAAATTAAAAGACTTAGAATTATTTTTTATATATAAAGGTGATGCAAGGGTAAGTCAAAAAATATCTGATGTAATTCTAAACGTTGAGTCAGAAATTGTAAAAAATAATGTCCAAAACAAAAAACAAACCAAAATTGATGATTTTTTTAAGAAGTACCTACCTTTTTGATATTAGTATTTTATTTGTTTTATTTGTGAAAATTGCTTATGCAAATACGAATATATGTATAATTAAAGATCAAGCAAATCAAAATCTCTTTTTTATTTTAATTGTCTAAGCGATAACTCCCCATAATAATAATAATATTTTATTTCGACCAATATAAGTTAACAATAAATTTATTACAAGCTATTAAATGGTGTCAGGCAGCAGACACCTCATTTATGACCGTAGGGTTGCGCATGAGCTGTCAGCTACCATCACCAAACATTTACACAATTTTTTTTTTTTTGAGTATACAATATTATAATTACCATATCTATTTATTGTTAACAAACGTAATTTAAACATATAAACATGAATATCTTAATTTCAAAATACACATAACTCTATTCTACAACTCATAATGAAAAACACAAAAGGTGCAACGTAAAAATACAAAGATACAACGTATTTAATACAAATGGTACAATGTAATGAATAATAAAATGTATAATGCAAACAAAAACAAAGTGCAAATACGGAACAGATAGCTGGTACAAAACAATGTAACGAGGTTAGATGTGAAGCAGTTTTTTTTTTTATTTTTATTTTTTTTTATTTTTAAATAATAACTTGATAATTTTATTCTATTAATTCTCGGGTAGTCTTTCTGTCGTTATTTATAATAAATCTCTTCATTATTTGTTTATATAGATTAATTGAATTTATTTCATATAAGTATAACTTATACATTTCTGGAAGAAAGTTAAAAATTTTTCCACTTAGATAGAGATAAAACCGATTTTTTTACAAGATGAGTGTATACGACTCCTCTATCTTTACCCCTTCTCTGATAGTTGTATGTCTTACCCTTTAAAATATTTTTTTTTTATAGATAAATACAATAACTGAATAGACGTAGAGTTGTCTTAAGTCCATAATTTTTATTTCATCGAATAACTCGTCTGTTGGATATCTAACCTTTTTATTATGTATTATTTTTAAAATTCTTTTTTGTAGTATTTCCAATTTGTTTATATGATTTGGTGTTGTAGCACCCCAACAGATGATTGCGTATTGAAGTCTGCTTTGTACTAATTGATAGTATAATATTCGTAGATAAGTAACATTCAATATATTTCTAAGATATTTAAACTTAAATAAGAACATCCTCAATGTATTAGTTGTATTTTTTATATGCGAGTCCCATCTTAAGTGGCTACGACTATTTGGGATCGGTGAGAGAAGTAGTTTTGAATAAGTGCGAGAGAAGTAGGACTGAAGCCAGAGTAATGTAAAATTGACACTAGTAGACCATCAAAAGCCTTACTGTAGTCAATAAGAATAAGCAAACACATCATTTTGTCATCAATCGCTCTGTAAATGTCATCAGTAATATATGCTAGAGCTGTAACCTGAACGAAAACCAGATTGATTGGTAGGAATGATACCACAGTAATCAGAAAAAATTTGCATTTGATAATCTATGACCTTTTCAAGACAGAGAGAGAGTGCTGATCGGGCGAAGATCAGAATATTCTTCTGGATTGTTCTTTTGTGAAAGAGGAATTACTAAAGCTTCCTTCCTTAAATCCGGGAAAACACTTTTGCTCGAGACAAAAATTGAAAGTAGCATGATGTCCCAGCATCTACAGAAGTATATATGCTTTGTATTTTTATGCTGGAGCATAGCACACTCTAAGCCAGTGTCCAGCGATGGCTACAATAGCGTTTCCCATAGAGATTCTGGAAAGGAACCGGGTACTCGCAGGTCAAGCTCTGGTTATAACTGTCTTGACAAAATACAGGAAGATTCCTCCCGCTAATTGGTTTGGCGGAGTTCTTTTACAATGGACTTAGGTCCACCTAAGTAAAATAAGTGCGGATGAAACTTTTAGGTTATACCTTTCTTAATTTACAGATACTGGCAAAAATTAGCCCATTGCAGTAAATATAGAATAGAATACACAGTTAATTAATTTGGTGAATTGTTTTATTGCTTATACTCTTTTATTATAAATTTATTAGTGTAATTATTGTAAATGTTTAAGAAAGATTTAACAGCGAAACGAGAGCTGTATTAAAAGTTAATCCAGTACACAAAAATATATTTAACTATAAAATTTATTACTATAATTTTCTGTGAAAAGTAAATACAAAGGTATAAATAAAGTTGGTAAATTTGTTTAATGACATATAATTAAACTAAGAACATTAAAAATAGAACTTTTTAAATAAAATTTTTACTATTTATTTAAAAAATTGCTTTATTAAACTCAATGACAGCTGTTTGAGTCATTTATGTCAATCTGACGATGCTAGTTTAAAAAAAGCAAGTTTTTAAATAAATAGTGGAAGTTTTATTTAAAAAGTTCTATTTTTAATATTCTTAGTAAGATGTACTTTCACAAAGTGTAGTTTACTAGAAATTACATATTATTAAATTTTATTAATGTAAACAATTAATTTGTATGTCACATCGGCAGACACTAAACTACTTTCACGAATGCCCTCTATCGACAAGCGATCTAGCTATTTCCCCCCCACCAATATGTAAATAAATTTTACGAATAACAGTGATACTTACTAATGAAGTTTCCTATTAGGTTACCGAAGACTCTTCCTTGACCTACAGATTGTGATAATTCTTTAGGAACCAATTCCACTTTAAATAACGTACCATTATCATCTAAACCTCGAGGGGATATCTTTAGAGTGCTTCCAAGGAAAAACCTTTCCGGAAGTACCAGTTCCAGATCGTGTGTCATGAAAAACTTTTTAGAATTTTCCTTTAGCGATCTAGATATTTCTTCGAAAGGCGTTTCATCTTGTATGGCATTATTAGAAATCGTAGCAGTTTGATTGTCGGTTTCGTTATAGATTAAGTTGTTTTTTGGAAATTTCAAAAAACTGGTAAAGTTAACATCGTGATCGTAATCGAATGTGTCTTTAAGAAAATCGTAGACGGTGTTTTTGATACATATAACTGTTGGTTCTTTGCAGTTCGTCACTAAACCGGACCACAGTTCGTTACCGGAAGTTACATTTTCTATGGTCTTGTTTAATCCGTGGATTTGAACGTTACAATAGATTAACAGAAACAGAAGATACTTTAACATACTGTATTTGGTTTAAGAAAAAGATATTCGGTTTGTCAAATTCGTTGGCACTTTCGCTTTACGCTCGTCACACTTTAATTCAGGGCATACTTTGGCGCGCTCTTTCACCGACCGGATCGTTTCATAAACTGAACCATCAACGGCCATTTACTTTTATCAATTCATGACACACTTCTGGCATAGTACGAGTAAACCCCTCTCTCTGCTGTACCATAGTAAGATTCCGCGTGTAAAATTTGCACTGTGTTAATAAACAAATAGGCCTGTTAACTAAATGTTTTACTTAAATTAAATAAATAACTATTAAAGAGAAAAAATATTCCGTACCTATTATTTTATTTAATACTTTAAGACATAATTCAATTACATAAGTATCTGTGGTGGTTATGAAAAAATGTTGCATTAGATCAATAAGTGGCTAATAGATTTACTTGGTGGCAAATTTTTTGACATTGTTTACACCAACGTATTCATAGATTAATATACAGTAAAATCTATCAAAAACCGCCACTAAAAATGAAATAGCTATTGACCGATATATAAAGGTGGCCGCTATTGTCTGGTTTTGCAGTCGACAAATAAAAAATATTTGGATTTTTGTTTATTTTATCAATTAAAGCAAATATAATTCTATACATAAACGGAAAATTGCTAAAACTACTTTAATTTATGTACTACATAATACAAAGCATAAACCTACATACTATACTAGGAAAAAATCAGATGTTAAGCTTTTTAAAAGTAGGTGTCAATTTTTGTTTGTTTTACATTTTTCAGCTTTGATTTAAGAACCTCAGCTTCACATTTAAGTAAAATTCGAGACAGATCCATAAATATTTCACCATTATTTTTGCACAATAAATAATTTTCTACGTTCCTCAATTTTTCACACACTTCGCTCATATTAGATAAAGTGGATTTTGGAGTTTCACATTGATCCACATCACTATTGTCAGAATTGTCTTTTTCATCATTATCGCACATTTCTTCAATAATGTCCGTAATACTGAAGTTAGAGATCTCTGTAGGTTTATAATTATCAAAGGAAGCAAATTTATCCAAATCTAAAATTTCGTTACGTGTAGGGAAAAGATGGGCAAGGGGTATATTATCCTCATCATCAAAATGTGGATCTTCTTGGATAATATCGGAAAATCCGGCTTTAGAAAAACATTTCTTAACTGTAGCAGGAAACACTTTTTTCCAAGCAGCTGTAATCCAGATAAGTCCATTGTATAAATTTATGTTTTTTTTTCGTAATTCTCGAAATCACATCTACTGTCAATAAACGCTAGAAGTCTTCTAATGAAAAAATTTCGGTTAATCAATTTTTAATTCTGAATTATTCCTTGATCTAAGGGCTGACAATGTGATGTGGTGTTGGGTGGCAGGAAGATTATTTTAACATTTTCTAATGAAACTTTAGGATGTGACGTGGCATTATCCAGGAAAAGAAGCACTTTTCTATTCTGTTTTTTCATTCTATTCTCAAATTTATGCAGCCATTTTGTCATAATTTCTGTTGTAATCCAAGCCTTTTTGTTAGAAACCCATTCTAAGGGTAATTTATCAACATAACTACCCTTAAAACAGCGGGTATTTTTACTTTTTCCAATTAATAATGAATTTTCTTTCTCACCTTTCATATTTGCACACAGCAAAATAGTCAAACGTTGTTTTGCTGCCTTCTTATCTGCACATTTTTCATTTTTTAATGCAAATGTCTTGTTAGGCATGGCTCGGTAATATAGTCCTTTTTCGTCAGCATTGTGGAGAATAATTCCTTAATATCAATGGTAACTTGGTTTTCCGATCCTCTATGTCGTCCAAATTAACCTCTGCAGACTCACCACAAATTGATTTAAACGTTATAATATGACGCTTGCAGAAACTTTCCAACCATCCATTTGATGCTGCAAAATTTTCCATCTTCAAACTGCTTGCTGTCTCAAGTGCTTTTTCTTTAAGTAGCGGCCCAGATATTGGAATTGCTTTATTTCTGGCTTTGCAAAATCAATTGTAAACGATTTGATGCACTGCCAATCCATCTGATTTCGGAAACTTTCGTTTTTGCTCCAAGTTAACTCCTTCCTCAACATTCTTTTTTAGCTCACTTTTATTTCTTATAATATCGTTAATTTGAGTTTTTCCAACCCTATATTTTTCGGCCAACTTTCGCGAATTTAAACCATACTTTTCACTTTCGGCAGTTATATTTATTTTGTCTATTAGCGACAAACGTTTCCTCTTTGGCAACATATTTTTATAGCAACTTAAGAACCTTTCGAACACGGAGAAAGCTTTAAAATAACGAAATATTTATGTAACAGAAAGACCGAGCTACTAATAATGCAGATAAGTTCATTCCTTTTTAAGTAGGTAGATACCTATTTAAATATCCAATAATATTGGGCATTTCCATCAACAAATAGACTAAAACATTTCTATGAATAGGGCTTTAAAAAATTGAGATTATTTGGCCGCGGCCGCATTATAAAGGTGTCCGTTGACACAGGTTTTACTGTATACAAAAAGAATACAAAATACGATTTTGATTGTGTCACCTTTATTTTGTGGAAGTCCATCTTATCAAGAACATAAAAAATTAAACTTTTTATTCAAAAACTTGATTTTTTAAATTAATGACAGCTGTTTTGCAAAAAACTAGCATCGTCAGATTGACGTATTGAAATTACATTTTGTTTTTCTAAGGTAGCTAATTGATGTTGATTAAGTAGTGTTAAGATCAGACCAAGTAAGCCTAAATGTTATTAGCCCTAATGGATTATCCTGGATCTATTTCCCTTAATTATTTGCATATTAAGCCTTTGCTGGAAAGTGTAAATGCTTAGATGTATCAGTAAACAATTCTAAGTAAAAAATGTAAATCCATACGCTAAAATATAAATATTTTTTAATTTACAATTGAACGTCGTCCTTGGTAAATATCCATTATGAATAATTTGGTGGAATTGATTTGCTGGAATTTGGGAAAAAAATAACTTATATTTATAATATAAATAAATAAATAAATAGCAAAGGATATCGGTTATAAATAAAAAAATTCATATATTCTCAATAATTTTTTTTATATATGCAGCATTTGGACAATTAATTTTGTAATCACCAGATTCTTTTAATTGTAATTTTGATTTCACATTTAAGTATTTTGTAGCAATGTTAATTTGTGTTTTAAATGATTAATGCTGTAGAAATTTTATTGGAAATATTTCCACAATTTTTAATATTTTTATAACTTTTAATTTGTTTAGTTTGTTTAGGAAATATTAGCTCTAGTTTTACTGTTCTTTTTTATTAATTTATTTATTTATTTATCAAATGTAATGGATAGCCATTAGATGAAGCTATTTGTTTTATGATCTCAATTTCTTTATCAAAGTAATTTTTTTCTATTGGAATTAAAAATGCTCTATGTATCACAGAATTTTAAATGTAACTTTAATATGTCAATCTGCCGATGCTAGTTTTTAGCGATACAGCTGTTATTAAGTTAAAAAATCAATTTTTTGAATAAAAAGTGAGGGTTTTATTTTTAATGTTTTTAATACAAAATATATGCTATCGTATAGTTCATTTTATAATAAAAAAATCACCGAGTGAATAGTAGCCATTCTACGTGAGTATTATACTATATTTTATCCACGGCTACTAAATATTTTTGTTGAAGGTTTATTTTAAGAATGTTGGTTACATTACATACATACTTGTAGAAAGGCTATTATTTTATTGTAAAAAATATTTAATACAGTACGTTATTGTTCATTTGTGCATGGTAGTTATAAAAAATTACAATAATTAAAACAACAATATATTTATTTACAATTGGTAGTTAATCTTTGGTCTAGAATTCACATCAATACTTATGCTTTTGTGAGTTAAAATATTTGAATTATGCTTGCATTTTACTAATCGTTTGGTTTACATTTGGTTGATATTTTGTTGGCCGTATCGATATTATTTTTAACGGATTCGTCTATGTATTACTTTGCTACCGTTGTAGACTTCCATTCACCATGTCTTTTGAGAGCAGTAATATTTGCATAAACCCAAAGTGAAGCAGAAGATCTGCGGAAACTGTACCTAGAACATTGATCTGGGTTCGGTAATTTAAGGAAAGCAGCTATATCCCTTCCCATTTAAGTAAATTTGTTTATACCAATTGTCTGAGTTGTACATTTTCTATCTTGGTAATTTAAAAAGAATCTGTCTTCGGTTACGTGACTTGGTCGAAGACATATCGTTACAGGCGATGAAATGTGGGTAGCCTACATTAAACTAGAATTAAAACAACAGTCAATGGAATGGCGGCATTATACAACCCCTAGGAAAGTCAAATTCAATGTCTGCCCAGAAAATCATGTGCACTGTGAAACTTAAAAAAACATACTGTGAAACTTAAAAAAAAATACGCCGCCCAATTCGAAACAAAAAGTGTGACATGCTGTATGCTGGTGTCGTTTTGCTCCACGATAATGCTCGTCCACGTTCAGCAAATCTAGCGCCTAGAGATTACCATTTGTCCAGTCTGGCGGCAAGCTTCTTTGACGACTACATACAGAAGCTGGTCCCAAGATACGAAAAGTGCCTTAATAATAATGGAAATTATATAGAGAAGTAGAGGAAAGGATGCTCTTTCAGGTTGTTGATTTTTTATATCAAAGAAACTTTAAAAACATTCCTCGTATAAAATATTTAGATAGATTGTATTTGTTATTCTGACTTGTATCTTTTATTTTTAGCTAGATAATGGTCTAAGATCGCAACTAAATTTAAATATTTGGTGTTTTATTAAAATATATGTAGTATCAGCCACAGTTGAGATATGGTTCATTCTTTAGATTTTACACAAATAAAGGTTGAAATGATTGTTGATCATGAGGTTGTTATTCATTTAATAAACTCATGTGCATCTTTATAATAATGCATTCTAATAAACTTTCACAGAAAAAATGTTAATTTATAAACAATAATATTTTTAAGCAGTCTGACAACAAAATAAATTATATTGACGTGATACTTACCTGCTTAGTCAGTTGGTCACTTTCTATAGTGACTCAATAGTTACGCATCATTTTGTAATTTATGGATTCATGACAACAAAAAGGGGATCAAATTATTGTCAGATCCAACAATTGTATATATTAGTAAAAGAAATTGAATAAAGTAACATTTTAATCATGACTCTACACTATAGTATGAAGGTGGATTTTTTCACAATAATTTTTAAACTATATGTTTCCTTTAATAACCTTTGGCAATACGTTTGTGTTTGAACAATAATTATTTTGTGTATATACCTATTATCTAAAGCTCCAGCGCTTCGTTAGGAGTGTGAAACATGCATGGCCCAGATTGAAAGGGGTTGAATTTGTGGAAAAGTAACCTCCCCTCTTTTTTAGATCTTATTATGTACCAACTTTTCAACATAGAAATAGACATCAACGTGCTAACATACAAAGTAGTGACTGTCCGGCACTCTCTCTAACAAGACTTTCTGTATTCGGCGAGAACTGGCTAACACATGCCAACTTGAGGGAGCTGCCTACAGGCGACGTCATCACCTACTTTAAACAGGTAGGATGGTTGACGAGCCAATAGGTTAGGCTCAATCTCAGAAGGGCGCACAATGGGCCAAATGTGGCCTAACTGCTGTGGGGCGACCCACCCTTCCAGAATTACAGATACAGATACAAAGTAGCCTGTGCAAAATCATAAGCCTACATTGTTGACCCAGAACCAGCTGTTGATAAAACATAAAAAAATAAGTTGGGAAATGGATTAACCTAAGATACACCGAATATTGGAAACCTTAGATCAGGTTCAAGCTAGGACGGCAGCTAATTATGAGCTGTTGTAGTGAACGGACTGAGTAGGACTAAACAATAAAGACTCGAAAGCCAAGTTCTGCAACAGAAAACCAGAATTAATCATACTCATTCAGTCAGACTATATATGGACAGTTTAAAATTAGAAAGTATTATTATTAGGACTCAGTAAAATTTGTACAGGGATTTGTATCTGTAATTCGGTCTCGTTTTCCTGGTCAAATCTTCTAAAAATGGAGTGTCAGATGTTTTCGTAGGTGACGATGACCCAGATGGTCATGGCTTTTAACACAAGGCTTTATTCTACAAAAAACTGACATAAATGATTGTCAACCTAATATAACAACTGATAATGTTATAAACGTAACTAAGGGAGAGTAATATCATGGCAATTTTTTCCGCCTTCTTATTTTCCGAGGTAGTGTTCTAAGTATTGTGGACGCCTTCGTGTCCTAACTGGCCTATCGATATTCAGTATTGCGTCTTGATTGTTTTGGTTTAAGTTGTCTTGAATTATATGGTCTCGATTTTCTTGAACGATTTGGCCTTGGCTTTCTTGACAGCTTTGGTCTAGATTTTCTTGAATGCCTTGGTCTCAATCCGGTTTCTCTTGATTTTGAAGCTCTTGATTTAGATGATCTTGATTTTGATTATTAGAACTTTCATGGTAATGCATTAATGATGGGTTTCTATTTTGATTATTAGAATTTTTATTGAAATTAATTAACGATGTCTCCTTGAGGGTCTAAATGCCGAGTGGAAACTGTCTTTTCTTCTCCAATTTTCATTCGGATATGGGCGTAATCCGAGTTGGCTTCTATAAGTTGGACTTCATCAACTAAAGGTTCGTATTTATTTATGCGGACAAATCTCTTTAATAGCACTGGTTCTGGCCATGTAGGAACTGACGATCCATAAGTTGAGCGCCTCACATAGTTAAACAGGCGTTCATGTGGGGTCAAGTTAATAGCAACGCATAAAAGAGATCTAATAGAGTGCAGAGAATCCACTAGACCCTGCTCCCACTGGTTGATTTTCAAATTTTGAGATTTTAAAGCCAACTGGATTGTTTGCAATATGATTCCATTAAATCGTTCGCACTGGCCATTACCCTGAGGATTATAGGGAGTCGGGCGATTTGAAGCAATACTATGAGAAAAATGACTTAAGTTCACGAGACATGAAAGAGGTACCTTGGTCAGAATGAACGTATGAAGGAGTGCCAAATATAGAAAATAATTTATTTTTTAAAGATGAAGTCAAAGGACCTTTAAATTCCAAATTAAGACGATCAAATGGTGAGTTGGCTTTTATTAATGTTCCTTCATTTTTGTGAAATTTTGGTTTAATTTCAGCACAAACAGGACACAGAATAAGGGAGATTTTTGCACCGTATCCAATGGAAAAACCGAGTTATACCAGGGTGACACAAAGAAGAATGTAAATTAAATAATTTATTTTGATCAACCGATGACAAAGTAGCATTTTTGATTTTTAAAGAAGACTTGTTGTTAAACATAAATGCCACTGACTTCTGGTTCGTAACGAGCTGAAAATGTCTGCCAATTAAAATATGTCGCCACTTTTTCAATGCTTCTACTATTGAATATGCTTCTTTTTCAACTGAAGAATGCTTTTGTTCCTGAGAGTATAATGTTCTTGAAAAAAATGAGACTGGTCTATTTGCATTAAAAAACACTGTCAAGAAATACCAAAATATTAAAGTACAATCAAGTCCAAGATGATATAAAAGAGTGTCTATAGAAACAGGATGATTTAATAACAAATGGTACAAACAAAACAACTCCTAAATTCGTACCACTTGTAAACTCCAAGCAAAAGCCTACAGGTCATGGAGGATCAACGATACAAGAGACCAGCAAAGGGATTAACATAAAAGGTAGTAAGGAACCAACATACGCCGATGCTGTTACAAAAAAACTTAAATTAGAACCGACATCACAAAAATCAAATTTGATCACAAAAACAGATACCAGAGAAGTCATGAACGACATAATATATTTAAATAAAGATAATAATGATGAATATCAATTTCCTGGAAGAAGCAGAAGACAGAAGACTGGGTCTGTGGTGCAACGTTATGTTTGCTGGTAGCAATGGAAGCTGGTTTATTGCTTTGCACCATGATGTGCGGAGAAGTAGCATATTTTACCTCTGCAGACAAATTTTATTATTATTATTATTATTATTATTATAGAAGATTAAAGAAGCCGAGGTCTAGGACCTATATAGCTCCTATAAAAAAAAACATGTATCGAAACAAATGAAATAACCTTATAGTACATAGATAATACAGCAAAATAAAACAACATATTTTCCACAAAAGTACAATAGAAAACTAGATGAATATTTCCCTCATGTATAATATATGTCATAAGAGGAATGTAATTATCGAAAAATTACAGCGGTAATTGCACTCCGGAGCGATAATTGCACTGCGAAAACATCCCGTCGTCATGACACCAAGCGAAAACATCCCGTCGTCATGACACCAATAACAACAACACTGACTGACAATACTGATAAATGTCAGATATACTTCAAAAAGTGAAAAAAAATGTTTATTCGTGAAATATTCCATTGAATTACACTCGTGCACAAAAATAACCAGATAATTTTACATTCAAGCGCGTCATCTATAAAAATTGCACTCCGTCCCCCCCATATTTTGTAAAAGAGCCCTCCTCCTTCGGAGTCGGGCTCCTTCGGAGTCGGGCTCCTTCGCCAAAACATGAAAAAAATCTTGCGCAATTCCCAGACAACACGCTTTTTTGCAAAACTTTTATGCACTTGTGCAATTATAACCGATAAGAACACAACACGAAAACACATTTATAAATACAAAGAGATCAGTTGAGCATAGTTAATTTATAGGCATCATAGTTGTTTTTGAAAGAGTTAACACTCAAAGCGCTGACAACGTTTGGTGGAAGAGAGTTCCAACTGTCAAACACTCGATTTGACAGAAAACCCTCGCGGCACTTTGTGTGAAATTGTTGTTTTTTTAATTTAAAGCAATGTCCTCGGAGCCTTGGATCAGTATTTAATGGAAAAATGTGTGACAAATCACAACCAAATTTATTATTTATTGCTCTGTAGACTATTATTAAATCGCCGCGAAGCCTTCTATCCTCGAATGTCGGACAGCCAACCGATCTTAAACGTTCTTCATAGGACGGACGACGTATCCCGTATGGAATCCTAGTTGCCCACCTTTGTACCGATTCAAGACGAGAGGAATCCCGTGCCCAGTCCGTATTCCACACAGGACCAGCAAACTCCAAAGTTGGTCTCACGTAGGTATTAAAAATATTCGCAAAATTTAATTCAGTTTTTGGAAGTTATGGAGTCTAAAGGATCATAAGCCTCTTTTTGCCTGTGAAAAGGACCATCTGAGTTGATAGCAGTGATCTTCCCACCAGTGTTCTATGATATTGAGAGCCCCTTGTATTCTACCACAAAGTGTTTCTTCAAAACAGTTTGCAGATTCACTAGGTATCTCCGTACGTAACTTATGCGGTTGAGTAAGGGCTCTTAGACTGCAGTAGTGGTGAGAGCACCACTCCCTTTGAACATTTTTTGCCAATTAGGCTTCTTATAGTGATATAATCCACACTGATTTTTATTGCTTTCTTGGAAAGCCAGTGGTATAACTATTTATCATCTAGATACTGTTTGGGGAATGCCCTTCTCAACAATGGTTATTTTGGGAAAGGTGGTTGTATTGAACGCACCTTTGATATCTATAAATACGTCCAAGGTAGACTTTTTTGTGCAGTTATCATTGCAGCTGTCTACAAGGTGGAGGGCTGAATCTGTAGATTTCCCTGGGGTGCATACATGTTGATTTGGATGTAGTAGATTCTGCGTGATCATTACATCTATTATGTACCTTTCACATAATCTCTCCAAATTTTTCATTGTCGAATCTTCCTGGTTTTGGTATAAAGATTACCTTGACTTCCCTCCAACGTTTTGGAATATACCTCAGTACCAAAGAAGATTTGAGGATTCCTTAATTGCGGCAGTAAGATTTCCAGGTCCAGCTGAAGTAAGGCTGGATAAATGCAGTCAGTCAGGGAGGAATGTTTTAGTTTCTTTATAGAATTTTTCCTTAATAAAGAATATTTCATAATGTAATTTATTGTACTAACCCTTACTTTTTGGAAGTCCATCTTACGAAGAATAATAAAAAACTCTTGTTTTAACTCAGCTTCCAAGATTAATTAAAGAAACAAACAAAAAAATAAATAAACAAACAAAATGTAACTTCAATATGTCAATCTGACGATGCTAGTTATTTAGCGAAAGAGCTGTAATTGTAATTTTAAACCTAATTTCTTCAATTAAACTTGGAAGTTGAGTTAAAACAAGAGTGTTTTTTATTATTCTTCGATTTCATACTGTAGTATGCTTAGTAATCCTCTCATGCAACAAAAATACGCTAAAATTAAAAAGCAAGAATATCTTTTATGCCTTAAATACGCTACTTTCTTCAGTGAAACTAGAAATAACTAATTTTTATTCACATATGGTAAGAACCTATTAGTCATAAATCACTAGAAACAATATTTGACTAGAAACAGCGCAAAACAATTAGATATGCGTGTTACAAGAATCTAAGAAACATTAGACAAATGAACATTCTTTACTCTAGAACAATGATTTTAATAATTGTCATTCAGAATTGCTTACAACTTGCTGATAATAATGAGTGATGAAGGATGTAAGTACCTGATGAATTTTAAATTGACAAACCGTTATGTGGAAAGCGGGGCAATACCTACTAAAACAACTCATTATTCGAAATCTATAAGAAAGTAGTAAATATTTTTAGATGTTGTTAAGGTGTAAATTGAATTCATCTTTCATTTTATTCTTAACCGGTATCGAACACTTTATTGTACTCGTATATTCAAATATATGTAAAT
Source organism: Ophraella communa (assembly GCA_035357415.1). NCBI lineage: Eukaryota > Metazoa > Arthropoda > Insecta > Coleoptera > Chrysomelidae > Ophraella > Ophraella communa. The sequence continues at coordinate 18,178,006 of CM068987.1, forward strand.
TCAAAACACTGGACCTGCTACAGGTACAATTTTTTGATTTTTAATATGATCTTAGATTATTAAATAAAACAGAGGCACCATTTAATTCATAAATAACCTTTTGTTTTGTCTATGAAGGTTCGTAGGAAGAAGAAAAAATTAAGATGCCGCTATAGTAGTAAGAATAAGGATTTTAAAAACAGCTTCATGAATTGTTAGAGTAAGAAACGATATTACCAATAAACCAATTAACCTAAAATCAACTATTCGATTGCCAGTATTGACCTTGAACAGCCTAAAGGCTCACACTAACCAAAAACACAAAGTGCATTGACTGGAGGTCGCTCAGAAAAAAATGGAAGGAGCTGTGCTAGCAGTTCAAGCCCAAGACTACTTAGAAATATTATGTACATATGGCAAAGACATGATAAAGTAAATCATGACACTAAAATTGAAGTAAACAGGTTCAAAGATGTTCAAAGACGATAGGGGGTCTTTAAGGATATTTAACTGGAGTAGACGGACACTAAATTCAAACAGCTTAAGATAGAGCAGCAGAGCAGTTTAATGGACGCCTATGTTCAGTAGTGGACCCCCCACACCAGACCGAAGTCCGTGGGTTGCAAATTAAAACGGAACCCAGGACTTTGACAAATATTGTCGGGCATCACCCAGCCCGCCCAATATATTCATTAAACAAATATTATAACATACTTGAAAGAATCTACTAAACAAAAATAACAACCTCGTCCAGAAACCAAAGTTGAATAATCTCATTTACTTAACAATTTATAATTAAAATGATGCTGAAGTTTAAGGTTAAGTTATTTATTTATTAATAAAAGAAAGTATTTGTTGTAAGGGATTTAACTTGTATTATTATTAATTATAAACAAAATAATCTTAGCAATATATTCATTAAACAAATATTATAACATACTTGAAAGAATCTACTAAACAAAAATAACAAACTCGTCCAGAAACCAAAGTTGAATAATCTCATTTACTTAACAATTTATAATTAAAATGATGCTGAAGTTTAAGGTTAAGTTATTTATTTATTAATAAAAGAAAGTATTTGTTGTAAGGGATTTAACTTGTATTATTATTAATTATAAACAAAATAATCTTAGCAATATATTCATTAAACAAATATTATAACATACTTGAAAGAATCTACTAAACAAAAATAACAAACTCGTCCAGAAACCAAAGTTGAATAATCTCATTTACTTAACAATTTATAATTAAAATGATGCTGAAGTTTAAGGTTAAGTTATTTATTTATTATTAAAAGAAAGTATTTGTTGTAAGGGATTTAACTTGTATTATTATTAATTATAAACAAAATAATCTTAGCAACTTTTTATATATTCTAAATAATTACCGCCATCTATATTCAAATATTTGCCCTTTTTATTTTATGTATCCATTGTTTAACCTGACTAAAGAAACCTATTAACTAAATCGTTAGAATCAAAGAAAGTTACCAAACGCTTTAGTAAAACATGCATAGATGGCGATACAATTTAATTCTAAAACAATAACGTCACCCATCAGTTTTATTAGTAAAAATAAAATATAGGTATATCCAATGCTTTTACTACATTTACCTGCAGAAATCTAGCAACTTTAATAATAGCTTTTCTTGGTTTGAATCTATTTCGCAAGATGCCAATGCACTTTACATAATGTTTCAAGAAAAGCTAAGGTGGATGTATACAAGTAGAAATTAAAACCGACATTAATTTAAAAATAAAACTAAGAACAACCATGTAATATAATGTTTATGAAAGGAACTGAGAAGTGGCATATTTATAAGTATTATTTTAAATCTTAGTTCCTGGCATAAACATCTACATTACCTTACATGATTTTATGTTCTAAGTTTTATTTTTAAATTAATCTTAGTTTCAATTTTTGCTTGTATGAATCCACCTTTAGTCATCCAGCTAAATTTGATATATTTTATTAAATATGTTCGGGTAATAGGGAAGTCAATAGTATGATCTGTTTGAATTTTAAGTTGGGCTAGAGCATTGTTTAAGTCTAATTGTTTTACGGATAGGGAATGTTCCAAAATTCTTGTTTGGATTCGATGGTTAGTTTGACCTATTTAAGTTTGAGAACAGTCACTACAGGGGATCTTATATACACCATGACTTTCATTTGGAAATTTGTCTTATATAGACGGGACCAATTAGGAGATTTTTTGGTGATGGTGATAGAACTGCTGAGTGAAAGATTTTGGAACCAGATTTCGTCTGATACATCTCTGGATATGATTTTTCTCGAACCCATTTTCTAAGAGGGCATTTTCAATAGAAAGAAGTTTTGTGTGTGTTGGTTTTCGATATACAGAATGGGATAAACCATTTTTAGTATTTTTAGAAATAAGAATATCTTGAAACGGTAAACAAAGGTTTTCTTCTACCATTGTGAACTGAATACTAGGTTAGATGGGTTTAGAAAGAGTCCAAAGCTTCCTTTCCATGAGGCCAGATAACAAAAGTGCCATCAACATAACGTAGCCAACAAGTGGGTTTTTAATGGGAAGGAGTTCAGAGCAATTTGTTCAAAATTATCCAGAAAATATTGGCGATAAATGGTGAGGGAGGAGACACTATTGGAGCTCTCTTCACTTGCCGGTAAATATTGTTTTAATTACTGAATTAATTTTGTTTATACATATGTTCAAAAAAAAGATCATTATAGTACATTAAGACAATTGTTTGGAGGAGGAGCGGAGCGACGACTCCAATTATTGTCTGAGATCGGTTACCCTTAACGTTCGACATGCTTATAACGTTTCTTGCACGATTGATACCATTATAAATTTCATTAATTTTATCAAGATAGATACTTTGGTTGTTAGGTAGTAACTAAGGTGCATAACAACAATGGAGAATTGAGTTTTTATTTAGTTGTCAATAATTTTAAGTACCATTTTGATTATCGGTCATAATTATAAATTAAAATATGAGCGAAATTGAATTTAAAGAAATTGAACGGGCTTGGGAAGAAGGGTGTTCCGCAACTATTCCCGAAAAATCCAAAATCCGTTATCAAAATACCTACCAAAGTTTTAAAAAATTGGTGCAAAGGCAAGAATTTAAGAATAGATGAAAAGACTCTACTGGCATATTTCGTTCAAAGACATATGCTCCTGGAAGCCTCTGGGCAGAATATTCAATGATTAAATCCACCGTTTTTCTTTATGAAGGCATTGATGTTTCCAAGTTTTCAACTTTGATCGCGTATTTGAAGAGAAAAAATGTTGGCTATAGTCCTAAGAAAGTGAGGATTTTTACATGGGAGCAATTTGAAAAATTTCTGATGGAAGCACCGGATGCAGAATTTCTAATTCGCAAGGTAATGTAATCTAGTTTAGGTAAAAGAAATACTCTAATGAAGATTTTTTCATAATTTGTAGGTATTGCAGATATTGGGAATATCTGGTGCCTGTAGAAGAGAAGAATTATACAATATTACTCTGAATGACAATCAACAAACCGATGGTTTAATGATTGTAAAAGTATCCAATACAAAAAAGGGAACATCCAGCGTAATTTTACAGTCATTAATAAACCAGACGATAAAATTCCATATTTAGGAATTCTGCAAAAGTATATAAAACTTCGTCCATTATAAGTGAAATCAAATCATTTGTTCTTAAGATACGCCAAAGAAAAATGTTGTGCTCAAGTAATAGGGAAAGGGACAATCGGGGACTGGCCTTCTCAAATTCTCAAATTCTTAAATTTGCCTAATCCCGAGTACTATTCTGGTCATTGGTTCAGGAGGACATCAGCAACGCTTTTGGCTAATAAATACTACTAATATATGCGATTGTGCAGGAGTTTATGTTAGAAGTGAAACCACATCGCAAACAAGTGGGATTTCAATAAATAACAAATTGAACCATAGTTTCAATATTAATAAATAATTCGTTAGTTTTCCTTATTCTTTCAAAAAATAAATTAAAATTAAGAGATTTTTTAACCTGGAGTGCTTACCGTCGAGTTGATAGTAAATTTCACCTACTGACGTAAAATCTGTCACGGTAAACAGTCAAAAATGATAAATCGTGCAAAAAATATATTTGAGAAAAGTGGTTACTGCAAAAGTGGAAAATAAGTTTTTATCTTTTGCCGTAGTTCTTCAACAGTTTCTGGCGGATTTTCCGAGCGGCATCACATTAAAACTCTGACAAAAGGTTTCACAATATTATGCTGCTTATTCTCTTTTTTAACAAAATAAGGATTCAAAAAATGACCCATTACCATATACAGCGACCCAAACCTTGGAAAGGCTATTCAAACCCAGGGAATCTATTTGCTTATCGGTTTCGCCAAAAAACCATAGTTTCTTGAAAAATTGCTAGGCTTAGTACTTGTCCACAGTTAATTTGATAAATATGATGAAGAATTTTACATGAAGACTTTTACCTTTGTATATTGCGTTTTCCATTAAAATATTAATAAAAATGTTACAGATAGTTAAGCAACTAAAATAAAACAAATAGGGTACTAGAAATAAATAAATAATTTATTAAAAATAAATAACAATAATTATTAACCAAGTAGACTTTATGCTGGTTTGTACTCTGGTTGTAGGCCAAGAGGCAAAGGCATGTCAAAACTTCTACCATATCCCGAATGTCCTCCGTGATGGTAATCTTCATGACCCGTGGAATGAGAACTAGAATGTGTATAAACAGGCTTAGAAACCACTTCATAGGTAGTTTTTCCTCCACCTCCAGATAAAGATTTAAGTCCAATAATGGCAGACAATAACAGAGAAATTAGACCGGTCATTAAAGCTTTACCAGCCAACGCAGCTAGAGCACCGAGCGCCAAAGCTAACAAAGTACTTTTCATCATAGCAGCCGCCGCAATTATTACACCCATTCCACCCCCTTTCTTGCCACCACCACCTCCACCTCCGCCTCCACCCCGAGCAGATTCCACATTATCTTGATCGAAGAGATTAAGTTTAACGGAATGGCTACTCAGGAAGCCTTGCAGTTTTTTCATCAGAAAAGCATCCAACCAGGCATCAGGTTCGTTGGGAAAGTTCCTCGCTAAATCGGATACGATATTTGCCGTATTTATTCGAGCACTTGCATTTTCCCGCACTATTGAAACTCCTGGGAAAACGTTAAAGTGTTCATTTTCGTTTAGTCGATCCACCCAACTAACAATGTCCAATTTAAAGCAGGTAACCGAATAGGAATTTTCACAGTTCTTGCCCAACGAACGTTTATAATCACTCCGGTCACTTTTTTGAACTTGATCTTCGGCAAAAGAGCATGTCGATAACAATAGGACCGCGAAGGTTGATCGAAAGAACCACATTGTTTTGGTCTAAGTGCTCGACGTTGACTGGTATCGATGTCTGATATCGGATTTACTTTTATAGCTGAACGTTGAAGAAAAAAATGATTTTGTTTTTATTATTTCAATTATTGTCCGGTACTGAGATGAATGGAGTTAGTGGAGCACAAAGTAATTGTGTGCTCAAGTGACGTTTCGATAGAATTTTTTCAATCAGAGGCGGACTAAATACTTGCTAAAATAGTAAATGAAATATGCTTTTGTATCTTATAACACAAACTATAACTTTTACAATAACTGTCATTAATAAAAAAAGTTAAATGGACCCTGGAAGTTTTGTTACAAAAGTTATTTGTTTAGTTTTTTAGGGTTGGTGCAATAAATATTAATATTAAACATATTATTGATTTAATAATAAAAAATATCTAGTAAGCAAAATCCTTTATATCGAAAACTATCTGAAACTTTTAATTTATAATTAGACCTGCAGTTTCGTATGTTAACATTCTCGCTGTCCATTCTCGTCTTCAACAAAGTATCCCATGGCCAGACATGGTTACTGGAGTAGGCACTGCCTAGAGGCTTTTCTGCAAAGACATTAGGACGTTTAAACCCAAGGAATCAATTTGTTTGTCGATTAAGGTAACCGTTGAGGTGAATGTGACTTTCATCAGAACCTCGTACGTTTCTTAAAAAATCGGTACCTCATACGCTAAACTCAGTAGGTACGCGTTCATAGAAAATTTCTATTTCACTGTTTACTTTGGAATAAGTTCATTTTTTACCAAGATCTTGCCTAAATTTAACTTCCTCAGCGGAAAATGCTCCTTTAAACTGCTATGGGTTCGTTCATTTAACGTATTATTACAATATTTTTCGGGACGTGTTCTTGGCCAAGGAATTCTTAGGGCTTCGATTATTTGATTGTATATTGTACTAATTCATTCGGTGACACTAAGGGTAAATGTATAAAGTTCTACTACCAGAATATTGATCTAACTACACACTACAGTATTACAAATCAATCTGGACTAATTTAAAAATCATGTTTTCCAACTTAATTATTTTTTTCTACAAACGTGTTAAAAATGCCATTTTTAGCACTCCATAGAAGCCTTAAAAATGCAACTTTAAGGCACTGAGTGCCTTAAAATCACTTATGGCACTGAGTGCCTTAAAATGTTTATGGCACTGCTGCCAAAAGTAAATTGTAGCTATTTATGTATAAAGGGCTTTGTAAGGACGATAATGCCTGGTGGAAATAGAAGCCCGAGGGCCTCTGACCCGAGGGCTAGGTTTCCGCCTGATAGGTATTAGCCAATGCCCGTGGTGCATACAATACTTTATGTTTTACCTAAAAATTGATTGTCATGAACAAAAATAATTCTACAGAAATTTATTAAGTGACTTGCAGTTATTATTTAAGTTTGACTTTGTCAGATAGTCAGTTTGCATTTTTTGTTTAAATATTTGCTTAAAATGGAAGAAAATCCACAAAATATAAAAGAAAAGGTCATAAAATAAAGGTTGAATTTCAGTATTTAAAGAAACATTATTTTTTGTATAAAATGGATCTTTATTCTTTATTATATGAGAAATAAAATTGGATAAGCAATAAAATTTCCGGGCATTATCTTAATTCCCTAGGTGTATTAGCAGGTATTATTGCTACCATAACATATTCCATTTCTAAGGTATTATAAATCAATAATAGATAGGTAAAACATAAAAATGTTTATAGCACTGCTGTCAAAAGTGAATTGTCAGATTTTGAAAGCAAACGTCAAAATATTTAGATTTTATTTATTAACATTAATATTAATAGTACAATTTGTGCAATTACTTTATTTGAACGTTTGTAGAAAAAATATTGTATGATATACTTGTTAAAGGTACCTTTTAAGACACTCATGTGAATTGCAGAATGAGCGAAGCGAATGAGTGCCTTAAAAATTTACTTTTAACACTTATATCATAAATAACTATTTAAATCTGTATTATAATAAATGTATGACCGCGTGAATAAAACATGTACATAAATTAGTTATAATTAATTTGGTGCTGCAAACCTCGCTTCGCTCGGCACGCAGTGATAGATTTGTAATAATACCTACTAATTTAAAAAGTATTTTGACTGCTTAATTATGTTTAAATTTGGTATTATTATAAATGAAGCACTGCGTGCCGAGCGAAGCGAGGTTCGCAGCACCAAATCAATCTTAACTAATTTAAAAATCATTATTTTCAACTCAATTTTTATTCTATGACCGCGTGTTTATAACATGTTTATGAATTAGTTATAATTAATTTGGTGCTGCGAACCTCGCTTCGCTCGGCAGGCAGTGATAGATTTATAATAATACCAACTAGCAGAAATATCTAATAACATCTATTTAAAGCAGGTAGTTCATTGGTGATTTTAGTTGCTTTGTCAATTTTTCTTCAAACTCATATCTAATATCTACCTCCTGTTCGAGTTCGTCATCTGGAGTGTCTAATTCCATGCTTTCTTTTAAATTCTGAAGTTTCCCTAAAGTTTCTTTAAGAGATTAGCGTCTTGTTTCTATTTCCTCATGGGAAAAAATTTCTTGTGAATTCAGGTAGTTTTCTAGTTTGGTAATTAAACCTCGTAGTAAAGCGCGGGTTTTCTTAATATCTGTTGTTGACATCCTCGTTGCCAATGTGTTATTTACACTTTAATTGTTAAACATACATTTTTAATATCTTGACAATCAATCACAATTAATATTATATCTCTTAAATCACATAGCAACTAAAATGAGACGTTCAGAAAAATTTTGCTCCGCTGAAAAATGGGCATGGAATCCTCAATCTCTGTACTCAAATCTTTTGCTTTTATACAGTAATTTCTTCTCAGATTCGACTCAATAGTAAACTGTTTGAAGGTTTAGAGACTACTACACTTTTTTTTATATATTATTACTTTTATTGCGGAATTTTGGCCCTACACACTTCCAGAGGAACAAAAAAGAATGGAGGGAAATAGGGGATTCAATTGATTAATATTAGATTGTAATTAAAGGCGAATTAATAAATAATTAAATAATCAATGTAAGAACAATAAATAAATAATTTATTAAAGCAATCAATAAATAACAATAAATTAACAATTATTATTTTAAGCTGGCTTATATCCTGGTTGTAACCCAAGTGGTAGTGGCATTGTATCGAAACTTCTACCGTAACCAGAATGTCCTCCATGGTGGTAGTCTTCATGCGCTGAAGAATGTGAGCTGGAATGTGTATACACTGGTTTGGCAACTACCTCATACGTAGTTTTTGATTCACCTGAAGTTAAAGATTTGAGTCCAATAATGGCCGACAAAACAAGGGCTATTAAACTGGTCATTAATGCTTTACCGGCAAGAGCGGCCAGAGCTCCTAAACCTATGGTCAATAAGGTACTTTTCATCATGGCTCCAGCGGCTAATATCATCCCCATTCCACCGCCGCCTCTGTTTTTCTTCTTACGTCCAGTTACAACATTCTCATCATCGGGTTCCTCAACAGGAAAGTTCAGTTTAATGGAATGGCTGCTAAAAAATCCTTGAATTTTCTTTATAAGAAAAGCATCAAGTCTAGCGTCTGGATCGTTGGGAAATTCTCTGGCGAGATCAGCGGCAACTTCTGCATTGTTAATGTTGGCACTGGCGTTTTCCCGCACTAAAGTAACCCCGGGCAGCACATTCAAATGTTCATTTTCGTTAAGTTTATCAACCCATCCGACGATATTCAATTTAAAACAAGTCACTGACAATGTATTATCACAGTCTTTGGCTAACGTTTTCTTAAAATTGATTCTGTCACTATTTTTCGCAATATCTTCGGCTAGAGAACTGGAGATCAAAAGGGCGATGGCGGTTAACACGCGAACGAACCACATGGTCTTTACGTTAATGAAGCTGGTCGTTAACTGATGTCGAATGTTTAAATCGAATTATATTTATACTGGGTTAGTTTAAAAAAAATTGTTATTATTTAAATTGCAATGTGCTTAGAGGATATACGAGTTAGTAGAACACAAAATTTGAACGTAAGTGACGGGAGCCAATTCTATCATTTTTTTTCCTCAGAGACGGACTAAAGTATAACATTTTTTTTGGCATATGTGTATCGCCTTTCACTAACTTTTTACGCCTAAAAAGAACTCGTTAAGATCATTACAATGTGCACTTCGTAATGTGAGAAATAATAAACATTAGTTCATGTTCTATTCATAGAAGGAAATTATAGATTAACAATTAATTTAATGAAGGATCTAACAGTAAACTGTATTTTGTCAAACAAAATTATTTGCTTGCTTAAAAAAATTAGGTGTCGTAATCTGTTCTGCTTTAGAATCGAGGGATGATAAGGTAGGTACGTTTATTTGAAAATTTCTGTCATTTTGTCATTTTGGTTGACAAATTTTCTGTTAGTGATACAGAAATAAAAATACTTTTCTACGCCGATGATGCCGTGATTTGTGCCGAAAATGAGGATGATCATTCAAAGGTTACCAAATACTTTCAATCTCACGTGAAAGAAGTACATGACCATCTCAAGCTAAAAACTAAACGTATGACAACTTCAAAAGAACCCCTCAGATGCAAACTAGAACTAGATGGCCAATGATATTCAGATACCTAGGAATCGATATAACTAGTTACGGCAATGTTGAAGAAGAAGTTACAGTAAACAAAGTAGCGGGGTGCCTAACGACGTAATCTGGCGAAACAAATACGTACAACAAAAAACAAAGGCTCGGATTTACAAGATCACAATTAGGCCTATCATGACAGAAACAAGACCAGAGACAGCAAAAACGATACAACTACTGGAGACCACAGAAATGAGAATAATAAGACGAATATCCGGAAAACCGCTACTAGATAGGGAAAGAAGCGAAGACATATGACAATCATACAATATAGACAGCATAAATAAATGGGTTCTGCAACGCAAGAGACAATGGATTTAATAGAATGCTAGAAAATAGATTGGTAAGAATCGCTCAAGATAAACCTCCCAGTGGTACACGCAGCAGAGGCCGTGCTCGGAAAAGATGGAATCATAATTTAGATCTAAGCCCAGGATGAGAACAAGTCGAAGAAGGAACAGGTCATGGACTTATTATAGAAATTAAAAGAAGAAGGTTGACAAATTTCAATTTTTTTATTTGTAACTACATTTTAATTTATATCTGTTCAATGTTTCATTTATTTTGACAAATAAAATATGTCACCCAGCCCTGACTAAAGCAAGCGTGGCTATTTCAGAAGGAAACCACATCGCTGACTCAATGGCTAGATCCATGATGTTTGGACACGAAGCCTTTATAGGCCCAACAAAGTCGGCGATAACTAGCTTAAGTTTTAGGCTTTACTCTCCTAAATTTACAGATACAAACATGTATTTAGTTATTTATATGTCTTACCTGCAAGTTAACCAATAACTTATAATCAACTAACATAAGCAGCATCGTTTACAACTCGTATTTGATAAATGGTAATTGTGTAATAAATACACTATACAGAAAACGTATTTGTAAGTATAATATAAAAAGTTGGTATAAATTTAAGGGACGTTTATTACAAGAAATAATTAATGTGACTGCAAGCCATCTAGTTAAAAGAGTTTACAAACCCTTTTTTTCAAAATTACTGTTGTAGTAATTTTTTTTAAACTCTCAGGTCAGAGACAAGGAAAGTAGCTGTATAGATGTTTTCTTTTCAACCTGACAAAATCTGCTGTATGTGCCACTTTCATATGCATGTATACATTTCCCCAGATCTATCCCTAGGCATAGCGAATAGCGTAGCCAGAGGAACAATATCGAACTGGGTAGATCGGAGGAGACGTTCTTACTGGTTCGAGCTAGAGGGTTCAAGACACTCAAAGGAAAAGTTTCAAGAGCTGCTAAATATGAGTAGACATGACCTACGAGGTATTATAGGATTACTGACTGGAACAAAAATGTTTGGATAATATGACTGAAAGCAAAATCAATGACGTTCTTAAATCAAATTTCTAGACTGGTGGCAAATTTTCTCTTATGCCAAATAAATTCTTGAAAAGAATCCTTACCTTGACAACTATAGTGAGAGTTGTATTATTGAAATGATTAATGCTGCACGCTTTGGAAAAAGAACTGGAAAGATAGGAGTTTGCAGCTCATGGACAAGGCTAAGCTAAGGTGTAATCTAATCTTTAACTCACCTAACCTAACATAACTTTACCAACTAACTTAACCTAGAAAAAAGAGAGTCCACCCAAAATACCAAATGTTCATGGCTCCATTTGAAAATTAAATTGTTTCGAGTCGGTTTATGACATAAATATATGATTGATGATCTAGGTATGCGAATTTTTCAATACATCTCTATTCTTAGCACCAAATTGATTATAACTAATGATTTTTAAATCAGTTTAGATTGATTTGGTGCTGCGAACCTCGCTACGCTCGGCACGCAGTGATTCATTTGTGATAACTCAATTATCTTTAAATTTGATATTGTTACAAGTGAATCACGACCCTGATAAGCTTCATCAGAGGCCTAGGGCTGATAGAACCTTTAAGGTCGCTGTGAAAGAGACGTTGAACGACCACTCACATAGAACTTAAGCTAACCTAACCTTTCTTCTACAAATATAGTTTTGCGACGTTATATTCTGAACTATTGCATTTGTGACATGTACAACTATAATATTTCGCCCATACAAGCTAATGAAAGTCCTTTTTTTAAAATTGTCCATAACGCCGAATTCCTTTACCCAAACCAATTTCTTTAAACAAAGTTTTATTTAAATTAGCGTTTCCTTATGCTTTGACGAATCATACTATAATACATTTGGGTAATTTTTAATAGTTTAATTACTAACTAACTTGATTTGATCCCTATATATTTTAGTTTTTTGTCTATTTTATAGAACGTCATAGAATGTTCTCGAAAACCATAGAACCTTTCAGTACATTACATAACCTAGACCAACTCAAAATATTTTTATGTCTATATCTTTATATTTTTAATATAACCGAATATTAGGCAAACTGATAACTAACGTAACTGAAAAGGTCTTCTTGTTCGTAGCAATACACTTACATTTTCAAAGGCGTGGTTGACTTCAGTCTACTTTGATAAATGTAAGATGAAAAACCTTTTCCATCAAGGCACTGGGGAGTGCTTTTGGTACCCCTTCATACTTTTTCAGACTTAAACACCTACATTCAGCCTTATCTAGACAAGATTATATGACACATAAATCTTACAAACCCCAGAGTACTTCATCTGGATGCATACGGAATAGAAGGAGAAGAAGACTCTGAAGACATAGCATTATGAGCTTTAACGATGCTAGTTTTTAGCGGAGCACCTGTCATTGAGTTTAAAAAAGCAATTTTTTGAATAAATGGTCAAAGTTTTAATAAAAAGTTTTAGTTTTAATGTTCTTAGTACCTAAGTATTTCTCATTTTTCAGTATTCTAGTGTTTTGGGACATTTTTCTTGGTCCTTTTTACAGCTTCTTCTAGGACCACTGAAAAGAGGTTTGATCAGCACGCAACATGACGTTAAAACCTAAATTTCCGCACAACATCCAAAACAATAAACATTTTTTCCATACTTTTTCCTTATCCAGAATAGATCTGGAAAAAATCAAGGAAGGAAACTACGTGTGGATATATTCCATGCATATACTTACTTCCAATCTTCCTGCTATAAACATTTTAAATTAAATATTATTATTGTTAAAATATCTTCTTTGAATTAATTCTATTTTTTTATACAGCAAAAATTCTTACAACTCTTTAGAAAGACAGGCAAATAATGTTTCAACCAAAATCAAAGTCCGCTTCTGTAAATTCTTCCGGACATGAACAAGTAATATCAAAGTTTCTCCTAACAATTCCTATCACTTTTACGCGTTACTTTTTTCTATTACCCGATTCACATGAACTTGAACATTGAATTTAAGATACTTTTAATCAACAACAATAGTCTTGGCGTATAATTTTTAATTTTTGGGTTCCCAATTAGTCGAGTTTGGTCCGATGCACAAATTAGACGAGTTCGCTAACAAAAATTAGCCAAAAACATCAATCTTCTTAATTTAATGATGTCAATTTAAATTTAATTATCTATCTAGCGACATTATTTATGTTAATAATTAGTGTCTGAAAATATATATAGCCAATTTATAAAAATGAGTGAATATAATTATGCAATATTTTAAATGAATTCAAAATTTGTTTAATAATGTATTATAAAGGAGAATTATATAAAGAACAACAAAAGGCTTTTGATTTCCTTGAAAATTGAAATTTAAAAATTAACTAACTAAATATTTAGTGAATTTAGTAACAATCAACTTTGATTATTGTTTAAAGAAACTAAAAATGAGCTTAATTACTTGAACCCCATGAAATTTTATTTAATTGAGCTTAGATAAAATAACATCATGTTCTAATGGTACCTGTATCATATAAATGGTCCAGGATCGAATAGCAAAGCAGGCAATGGAATTAAAAAGAGATCGTGAAAAAAGAAAGAAAAAATAGATAGACCATATTATTGACATGGGAAAAATGTAGAGTAAAACCTTTTAGCAGATAAAAGAGGACCAGAAAAATGGAAGATATTCTTAAAATAAACATATAGGTATTGTAACTAATATTATGATTCTAATTATTATTGATAGTATAATTAATTAACTTGTAGTGATAATCTATTAATCTTTAATAGAATTCATCCCTTCTTAATTTATAAACTTAAGCAATTTGGATTTGGGGAAGTTAATAAGATACTATTTAACCAATAGATTTCAGTGAAAATTTGGTTTCATATGGTGTTCCGCAGGGTTTAAATTTGGACCCATTCATGTTTTTGCTTCTTGCCAATGATTTTTAAGATAATATTTGTACAAAGCATTTGTGCTAGGAAGATGATTTAAAGAAATTCATTTTAATTAATGATGTAAATGACTGTCAAGTTCTGCAAAACTAATAGACTTTTGCACAGGAATGGTGTAATTAGAATGACATTCATTTAAATATAAAAAAGTTGTAAGAATTATATTTTTTTTTTGAAATATCGTTTTTCCAAATTCTACAGAATTAACTTAACTATAACTTTATTGAATTAGACCTGAACAAAGAGTGAAAGTTTATGCATTATAACAACTAAAAAAATAAACACCTGCATCAAGACAAGAGTTCTGAGACGCTGTGATCGATTTCTGCAAATTCATTAGTCTCTTGATAAGCCTTAGATATAACTGTTATCTGGATCAAATACTATTTTGTTTTCTATTTACTATATTTATTATATTTGTAATCTAGACAGTCAAATTCTACAGAATGCATTGAATAAGTTAGTTCTAAATGAACAGTTTTAATGTAAATATCTAGAGAATCTCTTATTTTGAACCACATTCTACTTTCCTCTTTAATGGTCCGGCTACACACAACGTTTTGCCTGCAGTCCAAAATGCTGCAGGTATGACGGAACACCGTACGTTGGCTACACGTGAAGGCTTAAAGTAAAACCTGGACTGCACAAATTTCAGTGTTAAGAGCTCGCAAGTCATACACGATGAGGTGCACAGCAGAGCTTTTTTTAACCAAAGCGTTATTGTATTGTTTATTAATAAAAAATACTTTATTTTTATTGTTTCTATAAGAATATTCCTTACTTTTCACCTTCTACAATGCCCGTAAAGATTTGTACAGGTCTATAAATTCACTTAAAAATTGTTTTGAAAAGCTTCTTATATCGCTCATTTTGTCTATTTGGCTAGAAAACTTTTGCTGGACTGAAGAACGGATTGAATGACCGGCCACACATTGCAAGTAAAACCGTAGAACCTATAACCTCAGGAAAAATCTTCAGCAACTCGACGAGAGTACAGGCCGCGCTTGGAAGCACACGCGCGATACCGTCTTGCCGTCTATATGCACGCTCTTACCTGCGCAAACGGGTCTCTGCAGGCATGCTCTCAGGCAAAACGTAGTGTGTAGCCGTACCATAATCCATATTTGTTGGGCCTTTTTAATTACTTTTTGTTCTTCTTTTATTGAGTTTTACATTTTATATTTACATATTTGGACATTAAATTCTTTTTGAGACATTTTTGGTTAAACCAGATGTTTTGGGATAATTTACATCTTTTCTGAAAAATCATCACCCATTTTTGTGGTGTATAACCTATTCAACGAGCCCTAACCAAGTGATGATAGGTTTAAGAATATTAAGAACATTAAATAAAGAATGTTTTGATCAAAACTTCCATTGTTTCGATATATTACCATCGTCAGATTGATATGTTGAGGTTACATTTTGTTTTATGAGAAAAAACCTGAAATATGTCGATTATTATTCTTTAATTGACAATTTACCATATAAAAATAAACTTGCGTGCATAGAAATCGGCCCACTGTAAACTTTTGACTTTAACTATATATATTTTTAAAAGAATTCATCAGATCAAAAAAAATATATATGCTGTTTGTAAGACAATTTAATATGCTTCAATGTGAGTATAAATTTATCAAGACTGCTTATCGTTTATATGCGTAGCAACCGGTAAACATAATGAAACGTGTTTATGTGGTCATTGTAACGAAAATAACAAATTTGTCAAACATTAAAATCATTGCGTGCGCAACTGAAATTTGCATACTATTCGTTTTTCATAAGCTCAATGGTGTACAAGTGTGTCAGTTTAATGCATACTACACCACAAAAAACCACCCAAGTTATTGCTTTAATCGAAAATGGATTTGGTCAGCGAGCTGTTGCTAGACAATTGGATATGACACGCGCAGCGGTTCGAAGAGGAGACTCAATCCTTTCATAGGCGATCAGGAACAGGCAGAAGGCTATTTACAACTGCTTGTGATGACCGCTCTATTGTGTCAACAACATTAAGAAATCGTCACCTTAATGCTATTAGTGGCTATTAGTCAGTGGACAGTAAGACGAAGACTGCAGGAAAATAACCTGATCCCTAAAACAGCTGCGTTTGGTCCAAAACTTACTCCAGCTCATCGGCAAGCACGCCTGCGTTTTGCACGGGATCATCTGAATTGGACGTTGGAACAATGGGGATCTGTTCTGTTCTCAGATGAGACCTGGAGAGCGATTTGCTTTGAAGATCGGAGTGCTTATGGAGGTAGTTCCTGCATGATCTGGGGTGCGATTTCTATAGGAGCACGGCCCGACCTTAAGTTAATTCGTAGGGGCGACTGTGTTCACGGAAGAGGAGGTTTAAGGGCTGCCAGATATATCGAGGAGATTTTAGCAATGCCTGTGGTACCTTACGTCGACTACAGTGGAGACGGATTTACCTTTATGCATGACAACGCAAAACCACACACCGCAAGAATCGTGCTAGATTATATTGCAGAGGTCGGTTTGCGGGTTATGGAGTGGCCAGCTTACAGTCCTGACCTAAACCCTATCGAACATTTATGCGATGAGCTAAAACGAAGAATTCGAGCTAGACTTCATACCACAAACTCGATCCTAAAGCTTATTGTTGCTGTAGAAGAAGAGTGGTTTAACATCCCACAAGAATCAATAGCAAACTTCATTAGATCAATGCCTAATCGCATGAGAGATGTTATTAGGGCAAGATGAGATCATCCACATTATTATGAAATTGATAGTTAACTTTTAAATTGTCAACAACCTTATTTATGTTAATAATAAAAAAGCTTAATTTGCTTAATGCATTAATTTCACTATGTTAAACATAGGAAGTCAAAATAAGTTTTCATAAATTTATACTCACATTAAAGCAAATTGAATTGTCTTTCAAACAGCATATTTCTTTTTGTTAACTGATGAATAATTTAAGAAAAATATATACTTAAAGTCAAAAATTTACAGTGGACCGATTTCTATGCACGCAAGTTTATTATCTCTCTTCAGCACACCCTCTGAATTATAAGCACTCCCTCGAAAATTTTAAATAACAGAGTCGTGAGGCTTATTGTTGAAAAGGGATTTTAGTGCCCAGTTCAGTAATTAATTTTTACAATTTTTCCTATATGTTCCCATAAAAATGGGTAAAAAATCTTTGGATATACTAAAATATTATTCAAAACGCCAAATAATAAATTGATGTGAATCTAGTAGGCTATTGTCAGTTAGGTAACAAGAACCTAAAAGGAGGTTTGTGAATTTTTTTAAAATAAATACCGAGATAAATACCCTGGTCAACATGTTTCGCAGTCTACAGCTAGCGAAATTGTAAAAAAAAGTTTTGTGAAACTTCTACTAGGGCTTGACTTCTTGCCTGAGGAAGTAGAGCTTCAAGAGAGAACATATGATTCACCTTCACACAAAATATATCTTCTCTCCGGAAGCTTCACTCCCTTAGTCAAGAATAAGGGCCCAGGTAGAGAGTAAATAAAAATCCGCATAAGACAGCTCGAGAAGTCGCTATTTTGAGAGTGTTGCATACAATTTTAAATTTTCATAAAGTAATAAATTATAATTATCTTATAAAATGAACTTAATCATAGGTACAATATATAAGTAATACTATTTATAAATCTTTTAATCATTTATTTAACAAAAACAAATTTAATAAATATTAAAAATAAATAAATAAATTAAACATGTTTATATTGGTATTATTTATGCTGGTTTGTATTCTGGTTGCAGCCCTAGTGGTAATGGTGCATCAAAACTTCTTCCGTACGATGAATGACCGTAGCTAGGATGATGTTCCTCGTGGCCGATTGAGTGGGAACTGGAATGGGTGTAGACAGGTTTCGATACTATTTCATAGGTGGTAGACTTGTGACCATGAGTCAAAGCCTTGATACCAATAATAGATGAAAGAAGAAATGAAATTAGACCAGTTATTAGAGCTTTTCCGGCAATAGCTGCGATTGTACCTAGAGCTAGCGCTAAGAATGTTCCTTTTAACATTGCACCGGCTGCCAGTAATATACCCATTCCACCTCCGCCGCCGCCTCCTTTGTTGCCTCCTCCACCACCTCCACCGCCCCCTTTACGTGCACTATCCACAGCTTCACTGTTTATTAAATTCAACCGCAAAGAATGATTGTTCAAGTAGGAAGTAATTTTTTTCATGAGAAAAGCATCTAATCGTGCATCTGGATCATTGGGAAAGTCTCTGGCTAATTCCGTAACCATATCGGCAGTGGTACTATGATTACTACCCTCTTCCCTTATCACTGATACACCGGGTACGACACTATACTCCTCTTGTTCGTTTAACTTGTCAACCAAAGACACTATATCCAATTTCAGACATGTCGTCGAATAAGTTGAAGCACAATCTCGTGACAAGGATTTTTTAAACTCACTTTTCGATTTATCTTCGGGGATTTTCTCGTCCGCGAAAATGCTAATTACTAACCACAACACTGATAGAAACGTTAGTGTATGTTTAGAGAACATTGTTGTGGAAATGCTCTCAGATGCACTAATACTGATAACGTTGTACGGTCGAGTTTATATATACCCACTTCGAGGCATTTAGAAAAATGGTTTTAGTTGTTTACTGGGAATCAATGGTTACTACTTATCACGAATGGAAATTGCTCTCTAGACCAGTTTCATGAGAAGCAAGTGTAGGCATTAGCGTACCATCAAAGTTTTCATTTAATAAAATTATTTATCCACAACTATTAATTAGTATATCTGTTAAATATGCAATTTTTATCAAGTAATGCCATGCATTACCATATAGAATTGAATAATAATGACAGTTCGATGGAATAATATTACTCAATCGTTACGTCAAATTTGACAATTTGTGAATTTACTTGTCATTGTATTTGTAGATATTTGAGTTATTTGGTGTGTACATTCTCTGGTACCTATTATTAGAAAAATGTCTAATAGTGAATCAGATTTAGACGATATGTCTTGTACACCGCCAGACATTTTAAAATTAGCGGCTAGCGCTACAGAAACTCTCCTACCTAACAAATCAAAAGGTAAATATGATGCGGTGTACAAAAGTTTTATGGATTGACAACTGTCACAAAAAACATCTTTTTTTTTTAAATGTTATCCTAGTGTATTTTGTTGAACTTCCAAAAAAATACAAGTCATAATCATTGTAAGCATATTATTCTATGCTAAAAAGTACATTGAATATTTACCATAGTATCTACCTAGAGACTTACATGAAATTACAGGCATTCTTAAAACGTCAGTCCGAAGGCCATCAACCGAAAAAATCTAAAACTTTTACCCCCGAAAAAATCAGTAAATTTAATAAAGAAGCGTCAGATCATACCTATCTAGACAAAGGTATTCTTACAATAACGTAATTTTTAGCTTAGAAGTTTCCAATTTAATCAAATTATTTTTAGGGGGGCTAATCTTGGGGCTAATGGGAGCTTGTCGATCTAATTAATTATAGTCTATGAAAACTGAAGATACAGAAGATTACAATGGAGCTCTTATAGTGAAAATACCTTTCACAAAAACAAAGATTCCTAGATCATTTACTGTAGATATCAGGTGAATTTTATCAGGTGAATTTTTAAATCTTCGCTCATCTCATGCTAAATGCCTATCATTATTTTTAAATTATCAGAATGGCAAATGTACTATTCAGAGAGTAGTACTGTACACAGAACATTCGTTCCGAAGATCATCTGCAACCATTTGCGTAAGCGCAGGCGGTAACATTACAGCAGTAAAGTAGTTAAGGGGATGGAAATTAACCACAGTTGTCGAAGGTTATACAGATGACAACATAACCAATAAAATAAAAAGAGGAAATCAGATTTCAAACGAAATTAACAAACATACTTGCTCTAATTATAAGGAAAAACCTTGTACTAGCTCTAATGCTAGTCCAAGCTCCATGATTTTCAATCAGACTCAGATGGCAGACAAAGTTATCTCTGGCATGAATTTTAACAATTGTAATGTAACTATTAATAATTTTTATGTACGTAAATAAACATAAATTTATGGTGTATTAATAAGGTTACCATTAATAAAAAAATATTGTTCATTTGATATATATTTTGCATTTTTTTTTAAATTTATATACATAGTTGTGTTATATACATAGTTATATACATAGCTCGCGTTGCAATTTCATCTTCGTGTGTAATAGCCATCATTATACGCTTGTTGAATAATATATTATTATTTGATCAATAAAGTACGTGTTTATGATTTAAGTCACTGTAAAAGGTAACATCTTATTTCGAGTGAAAAAGTTGGTGAAAACAGCGCATCTAGTTAAACATATTCACAAACAATATAAAACTTAGTTTTAAATTAAATATCATACAAAGTTATTAAACAACTATTGTACACATATTGGAATCTCTTTTCAGTTAATTATTTTTATACTATTTCATTTGCCATGTCAGTTGACGCTGAATCAGCACACGCGTTTTATTTAAGGTCATATTTAAAATTCTGGCTGGTGTTTAATGTCTTGCACAATAAAAAAACAGAGTGAGGAATTGTGTATTCTTGACGATATTGAAGAGACTGCGCAAATTAGCTTTTATTGAATTGTTAATTAGAAAATCTGTCCAATAGTTCTTAGCCTAACTATAAGGGAAGTCCTTACACTTGCATAACGTTTCCTTATCAAGTTTTACCTAATAAATAATATTTTTGGGTACAGTTTTTTAACAGGGTCACTTCATGCCTTGAGTACTATTCTAAGAATCATTGTGCATCCTATCCTGCGAGATGAGAAGTACTACTTACTTCGTGCTGTTGATGACACCATGATGTCGAAACTAGTCTGCGAGTAGTATGACTTTCCTTTCAATTTTAAAACGACGGAGATGGAATTAATACAAAGTGTGTCCTCAACATTGGCTTATTACTGCTGTACATTTTTGTTTCATAGACAAAATAAGATTATTAATATCACTTTGAGGTGTACTCGCCCACTCTGCTTTCAAAAGTTTTTGAAATTGAACCGGTCCTTAAATCTAACTCATATGTTAAAGCATATGTGCTCGATAGGTTTAGGTCTGGAAACTATGCTGGCTATGGTAAAACTTCCATTCCCTCGCTTTTCAACCAGTTGGTCACAATACGTGCAGAATGTGGACGGGCATTATCATGCATTAAGATAAAGTTTTCACCAACTGCGCCTGAAAATGGGTGCACAATAGGACGAAAAATGGTTAGGAACGAATTAGGTACAACGAGATTCATCCTGCCTTCTATAATTATTCCACCCTATACCATGATTGTGCCACCTCTGTATCTGCTCACTTCTAGTCGTTCCACATATCCAGGTTGTCGCCACACTTTTGTCCGATGAGAAATCCAAACCTAGAATCGTCACTGAATAAAACTGTAGCCCAATCTTGAGTACCCCAATTCTGCAATTTTTGATCCCATTCCAGTCTTGAAGTGCGATTACCTCTAGAAAAAAGTGGACATCTCAGAGGCTATCTACTGAACAAGTTGGCCTTATAAGACGATTTTTCACTGTATCATTACCGATAGATAAGTTATGCGCTCTTTGTAAAGTTGTAACCAACTCAGGAGTGGTTATTGTTGGTTGCATCCTAGCTGTTAAAATTAAAAATCGATCTTGAGTTGCTGTTGTAGAGCGTCCCCGTCCAGGATGTTGGTCGTCTGGACTATCAGTTTCTCTAAAACGGATCTATAATCTACTGATAACGCTTTGAGAAACACCCATCCGCTTAGCAACTTGAGTTTTCCGCATGCAAAGAAAACCTACAGCTCAATTCATTTCATCTAACGTTAAATATCTCCTTTCCTTGATAAAACACAATAATTGATAGATAGTCACTAGACAATATCTTTATTAGATTGATCAAAATAGAACTTAATTAAAAATTTAAACAGTTTAGCATTTCTACTTTTTCCATATCTCATGATAGTTTTAATTTTTTCAACTTTTTTAAACGAACAAGTATATTTATCATTAAAAATTGAACTAATACATACATTAATTTTATTTGCAATTTTCTCGATACAGAAAATAATTCTATCTGCTTAATTACTTTTACAAAAGTAAGCCAGACTTTTCGGAGTTGTGAATTAAAGTAAAATAACCTTTAATTTCATTGAATTAAATCTACATTTGCTAGAAACTAGTGGATCCTCTCTCTTTCTCACTTGTGAACGTAAAATGTTTTTTTCATATGAACACAATTCACTTTTTTAATCTATATCTAATTGTAATGTCGTTAGAGAGAATAAACCATTTCTTGCAAGCAAATTTTATCATTAAATCATCTTTTTCTTTAAATCTAATTAAAATCAAAAACTGGCAATTCTTTAATGACCAATAATGCTACCTTAGAAAGAAAAATAAATTGTGAAAACGGTACATATTTAATGTTGTAGTAGATAAAAGATATTCGAAATTGAAGTGCTGGTGTAAGTGAATATTTTTAGAAACATTGAAATACACAAAAATTAATTTCATGCTGTATGACTATATAGAAAATAATAACTTTCACTTGAGTAAAAAACAAAGAAATTTAAAAGGTTCTTCTCTGAAACTAATGTACTTTTTATGATATTTATTTACTATTAAATTCTTTTTTTCCGTTTAATTTATCTGATACCGTACACCACTGCATGCTACGATTATACTTTCGACGCTGTAGATAAAAACATTGATAAACTGGAAATTATATGTGTGATTCTTTTTGCAAGCTTTTCTCTGTACGTTAGAACTACACCTAGGAACTTAGTAAGTAGGCTTATTTCCTTTTCTCGGACAAGATTTATTTCAAATAAAAGTATAAAGAAAATATAAAAAGAATTATATATTTTTATTCTAAAGCTGAAGAGTAAGAAGAAGATCTCAAGTAAGTTGTATTATTAAATAAGTACAGTTATTGAGGACTGCAAGGCTCAGTTTTCACTATAAAGATAACCGTATTAATTTGAAAGAATGAACGTAAATATCTACAAAATTTACAAAATTGTTTTACTCATTAATCAATTCTGAAATTATGTTAACAATAAGGGAATTAAAACAAATTCACAAAATTTTATTTACAACGGGGATACAGTTGCAGAGGAAAGCACAGCGTACACTACAAAAAAATCCACATATAAACTAGATTTTTCAAATATTTTAAATTTTACTAATGACATATTCAAAATAAGTTTAATAAATGAAAATGACTACGATGAAGCCATTAAAAAACTTAAACACAAAAAAGCTGCAGGTGTGGATGACATTCCACCTTACATAATAAAAGAATGCCAAGAATGGTTAAAAATTCCCTTGTTGTATATTTTTAATTTAAGCACTAAATCAAATACTTTTCCTGAACTTTGGGAAACATCAATTACAACTCCAATATATAAATCTGGAAATAAATTGGAAGTTGAGAACTACAGGGGTATATCAGTTATGTGCAGTCCATCTACCAGAACAAATTATATCATTTCACAAAAAAGTATTTAGCAAAAGAACAGCATGGTTGTTAGACTCAACGATCTATAAACAAAAACTTATTAATTTTTGCTAATAATACATTTAAAACTCTATAGTGCAAAAGCCAATAATTGGATAGTATATTTACTGATTTTCGTAAGGCATTTGATCAAGAAAACCATGATATTTTATTGGAAAAATTGGCAAATGGGGAATGAGGTCCTAGAGAAGAAAACTGAGGTTAAGGATTTGGGCATTGTATATAACGGATTCTTCTCATTTACAAATCATATTGCAAATATTGTCAGATCTGGGAACCGTCAACTTGGATACATAATGAGACAAACTCTTGAATTCAATAGTGTTAACACAATTAAGTTACTTTACTACAGCTTAGTTAGACCTAAACTTGAATTTGTATCACTTATTTGGGGTGGGGAGTATATTATAATATTAGAAGAAATTGAAAAAAATCAAAATAAATTTCTTTGTTACTTATATTACAAAGAAAATCATAAATGGCCTGATTATAAACTTCTAAGAACAACACAATTGAGAAAAGAATTTAAAATTCTAGAATTGGAACAAAGAACAACTTTATTATTTCTTAATAAAGTCATCAATAACAATGTCTTATTCCTTCCTTACTTGGTCTAGCCTTAACTACTTAATAAAATCAAGCACCTAGCTACAAACAAACAAAATGTAACTTCAATATATCAATCTGACGATGCTAGTTATTAGAGACACAGCTGTAATTGCATTTTAAAACGTATTCTTCGAATATAAATAGTGGAAGTTTAGTTCAACCGTTCAGTTATTTATTGTTCTTAGTAAGATCGATTCTCCTGAAATTTTAAAATTAATTCCGTTCAATGTACCGCCTCGTAGTACTAGGAATAATCCATACCTATTTAAACTTCATCGTCAACTTATGGATGCACGAGACCCCCTTGCAGTAAGTTGCGACTCGCAAACGACTTCAATCAAGTGATAAATTTAGATTGGACTTTATCACAATCCAAGTTTCATAAGATGATTTTTAATCATTTTATTAATATAAACTGTTAGTATCGATTCCCTTCAGTTCTGATTTTGTTTTTGTACTTTTTTGTCTTAAATGTAAACTATGATAATTGTTTGTCATATTCATTAGATTTTAGATTAAAAATATTAATTTTTCAGAGATATAATCCATGTAATTAAGCTAAATAAGCTTATTTAACTGCATTTTGCAATCTATTACTGTACTACAATTATATTAGATTAGATTATGTGAGAACTGTGAAGTTACACGCCTTTTACTCTGGTCATTTCTAAGAGACTATACAGTGATTTCCCCTAGCCGAAGACTTTTCTCCTCCTAAAGGTAGAAATCTCATTCATGAAAGACCTTTACATTAACTAATAATACTTAGAGTTTTTCACAAGACTATCTGTCAGTTTGTGACCTGTTAAAAGACCTATTGTGTCTTTTGTGCTTCAACAGATTCTCTGTTACTTTTGACGTCGAACCTGTTATGAATTCTTTCACTTGGCTCAATCCTGGTGACCTTGTTTACCATTCTTTCGACTTTATTATTGTCCATTTATGCATGTGTAGCGTTATGGTTAAATTTGTTAAGCCATAGCAGGATTCTGGTCTGTTAAGAGGCTTTGCTACGCCTTCTTGGCCTAGTAAGTCCACCTATTCTTACTATGAGGTAAGCTTGCTTTTGCTGCCCACTTTTGCCAAGGCTTCTAAGCAGTCCCAGAACAACCTTGAATTGGCCAACGTTGCGCTTAACGGCATTAGAGCCGCTTGGCTGTCAAGTTTCCTTGTCCGTGACCATTTCGAATATTGAGTCACTGTCCATCTGCTTTTGTAGTTTGAGATATTTGGATCTATATAGGATTATTATAGTTGGTGAGATGGTACGGGATCACCCTGTACCACTTTGGCATGCTTGCCTTTGTATGCTGTTGAAGACCGTGACTATTCCAGCCTGCTTTTTCTTTGGCAATCATACTACTGAGGTGTAGCTCACCATAGGTCTTACATGGTGTTGTTTTTGGAATAAAACCCCAATTCTGCACGTATATTCTCTTACATGGACTGCTTGGAAGATAAAGGTTAAAGTTAAAGTTAAATTCATGTTCCTCTTAGTTGCAAGCACTCGCTCTGGAATTATTTAGCGATAAGGTTTAGAGTAAATTCTTCTGTTAACATATTTTGGATCTCCTATAAGTTTTGTTACTTTTCTAAAATAGGTTTAGATCATAGGTCGCTTTATTGCAAGAAGCATTTGGTAGTTCTTATAACATTTTTGACTGCCTTAAGAAATCTAATTAATATATTGTTAATAAATATGTATAAATTTTTAAATAACTATCTGTTTTAGTAATAAGCCACCATACTAAAGCTATAACTTAAATCATTTGATTAAGAAAGTAATGAAATGAATCGTTCTATATTTCTATATTAAAGAGGATGTCGCTACATGCTCCACATTTACAGATAGTTTTTTTTGTTACAATGCATCTCTTATTAATTATCCGTCTGAAATTTGGGTCAGCAATAGTTTAATCAATACAAATTCATCTAGAAAGATATTAATTCAAACGTACATGTTATTGGTAATCAAAAAGGTAACAACAGATATTTGGCTTAAGAGAAATGTATCAGGTAAATTATTAACAGATAGCTGAAAGTGAAAATAATAGATAGTTTAAATGTACATCTGTTGTACCTCTTTTAATTGTTAAAGATGTATAAAAAAGAAATTTTATAGTAGTAATAAATACTAATTGTCAAATTAATAGTATATTAAGTATGGAGAACGGTAAGGGTTTTAAACCAATCGAAGACAATTGTTGTTGTTATTGTTATTGTCGGTTAACCTTAACGTTCGACATGCTTATAACGTTTTTTGCATGATTGATGCCATTATAAATTATAAAATTAAACATTTTCATTATATTAACTAGTTTCATTCATTTTATCAAGATAGATACTTTGTTGGTGAGTTTTTATTTAGTTGTCAATTATTCTAAGTACAATTTTGATTATTATAAATTAAAATATGAGCGAAAGTGAATTTGAGGAAATTGAACGGGTTTGGGAAGAAGGGTGTTCCGCAATTATTTCCAAAATATCAAAAATCCGTTATCAAAATATCTACCAAAGTTTTAAAAAGTGGTGCGAAGGCAAGAATTTAAAAATCGATGAAAAGACTCTATTGGCATATTTCGTTCAAAGACATATTATGCAGTTAAAAGCTCCTGGAAGCCTCTGGGCATAATATTCAATGATTAAATCAACCGTTTTTCTGTATGATGGAATTATTACTTCCAAGTTTTCAACTTTGATCGCGTATTTGAAGAGAAAAAATGTTGGCTATAGGCCTAAGAAAGTGAGCATTTTTACACGGGAGAAAAATTTCTGATGGAAGCACGGGATGTAAGCTAATTTAGGTAAAAGAAATACTCTAATGAAGATTTTTTTATAATTTGTAGGTATTGCAGATATAGGAAATATTTGGTGCCTGTAGAAGAGAAGAATTATAAAATATTACTATGAATGACATCCAACAAACCGATGGTTTAATGATTGTAACAGTACCCAATACAAAAACGAACATCCAGTATAATTTTACAGTCATTAATAAACCAGACGATAAAATCCCATATTTAGAAATTCTGCAAAAGTATATAAAACTTCGTCCATTACAAGTTAAATCAAATAATTTGTTCTTAAGATACACCAAAGGAAAATGTTGTGCTCAAGTAATAGAGAAAGGGACAATCGTGGGCTGGCCTTCTCAAATTACCAAATTCTTAAAATTGCTTATTCCCAAGAACCATACGGGCTATTCGTTCAGGAGGACATCAGGGGCGCTATTCTGTACATTTTTCTCGACAGATATCGTCATCGTAACAACTCGACAATCATCGGTTGTTGAGCCGATCAAAAAAATGTGTGATATTCTGTACACGAGAATTAACGATTGTCGGAATTGCAAACGACAGCTTTTTCTCGGTATTGAAATAACACGCATGTCTATGAGTACGACGCTCAGGTTATATAATTCAACCAATCAGCGAAGACTCGCAAAACATTCAACCAATTAAATAAAGCGCGGTAAAAAGAGTTTGAGGGAATGTGTATGTAAATAGTTTAATTTATCAGTGTGTAGTTATATTCGCATTTGTGTTGATAATATTAGTGGTGATTTAAAGACAATAAGTGCATTTTAAATTTATTGAATTTCTTTTAACATTATAACAATGAACGGAACTACAATCAAATCTGTGTAAGTAATGTTTTAAATTAATTTTAGTTACATAAACTTTTTTTTAGTATGTAGCATACATATTCGTTTTTTAGAAAAACTCTTCGTTACAATAAGGCCCAAAAGGAGGCATTTATCAAGTACATGGAGGATCACAGACTCTGCCGCAGGTAAATTTATTGGGTGACGGTAGAAATAAACACAAAGCAATGTGGGAAGAACTTGCGGCAATTTTAAATTCTTTGGAACCTGCCCAAAAAGACAGTACTCAGTGGAATACGGTAGGTTTTAGATTATTTAACTACCTACATTGAGGGTATAGTATGCTATGTAGATTAATCTTTCTCATTATTTTACATCAAACAGTTATGGAGAGACCTCAAGTTCAAGGCAAGTAAGAAAATGAGTGAGATACGTCGTATGTTTTTTCTTTAAATTCATTACATAAGAAATATTAATAATTTATTTTTTAAACGATTTCATTAAGTACAATGTTTTGCATTTAGAGCTTAAGCAGACGAGCAGAGTGAGAATTGGTACTCAACTTCAGGAGGCAAGGCAGAACTTCCAAGAAATTGCTTCAAGTCAAGCCAAATCCATGGAGGTTATTACATTACTTTTCTTGGTTAATAACTTCTAAATTAATCAAGTTAATGTTTTTTTCTAGCTGCTGGCTCAATCCTTACAGGCATTATCAGAAGCTGCCAAGACTGCTCTGCTTCAGACAAAAAAAAAGATTGCCGTTTTGGAAAGGCTTTGTGACTCAGTGGAAAATTAAAAAAAAATATTTAGGTATTTAGTTTGTTTTTACTATGTTTAGTTAGGTTTTATAGGTTTTAAAATATATACTTGTAACCTAACTATCAACACTTCACAACACCAAAACCACTAATAAATATATATTTTTTTAAATGATTATTTGTGTTTAAAAATTTCTTAAATAGTTTGTTTATGCTAGTTATATTCTAAATTTACTAAATTAATTAATAAAATTTTACGATACTAGACGTTTGACGTAACTACGACATGTGAAGTCATCGGCAGCCGAGCCGACAATTATCGGCCACATATCTCGATAACGGTTGGTAATGAAAAGTACAGAATAGCATTTTCGAGCTGTCATCGATAACTCCGATTTGCCGATACGATATCGGTCGAGAAGAATGTACAGAATAGCGCCCCTGCAACGCTTTTGGCTAATAAAGGTGTTGATATCCTCGGATAAAAGCGTCATGGAGGTTGGCGTTCAATGACAGTGGCAAAAAGCTATGTAGGAGATTCTCTTCAAAACAAAATAGATTTTGCCGAAAAAATATTGTGCAATACTACTAATGTATGCGATTCTGCAGGAGTTTCTGTTAGAAGTGAAACCACAGCCCAAACAAGTGGGATTTCATTAAATAATTTAACAAATTGTACCATAAGTTTAAATATTAATAAATAATTCGTTAGTTTTCTTAGTTCTTTAAACAAATAAATTAAAATTAAGAGATTTTTTAACTCGACGGTAAGTGAATTAATTACCGTTAAGTTGGAGTACTTACCGTCGAGTTGCTAGTAAATGTCACCTACTGAAGTAAAATCTGTCACGGTAAACAGTCAAAAATGATCAATCATGCAAAAAAGTTATAATTTTAAGATTTTATTACTTGATTTTAAACTTCGTGTAGTTCATGAAGTAAAGATATACACAATCTTTAACAAATTTATTAAGATCCAAAAAATAAATACAATAATTTAAATAAATAAAAATAAAAATGCTGGTGTTCAGATAATAGTTTCGTAACCAGCTATTGGTAGTTCTTCCTCCATTGCTGTTCTACTCCAATGTGGAGCAATAGGTGGTACAATCTCGTATGCAATTTTTGGCTGCGTGTTGCTTTCCAAAAAGCTTTTAAACGCCACTACACCTGAAATTAAGAATGCTGCTAAACCGCTTTTTAGTCCAGCAAAAGACACGAAGGATATCATGGATAATACTATTGGGATTATGATGGCAGCTTTCAGTTTCAGTAGAAGAATCAGTGGTAGGATGTATCTTCTTAATCTTTTTGAACTTCTTTCTAAAATAAATACAAATTTAAGTAGGTTATTCAAATCATTAAAGTTTAAATTATTAATTTGTCAAATAAAGATTGTGTTAGTTAGGGATGAGATCTAAAGATTTATCTATTTATTTATTTATATATATTTTCCTCTAATATTAGTAATGTAATTATATCAAAAAGCATTAAAAAAATATATCTTGGTGCGTTTGATAGTTTGGAACAGCTTAGAAAGGAGCCATTAGAAGAACGTACGAATGAAAAATCTAGAGTCTGAAGAATTTATTAACAAAGAAGGATTAAGGCTGGGAGGTATATAGTATTAGGTCCAGCTCCCTTTATAATATTAAATGATGCTTGAAAGAAATAAAAGATAAAGATTAAGACATGTGGAAGGTTATAAAAACTTACAACCAATATATAGTGTGGAAAATCCAAATGAAATAAATTCATGTTTTCGGTTACTGTACATACTTATAAAAAATCCCGAAACACGTCAAATTTACATTAATTAATAAATTGACATTCTTTAAACTGAAAATTTGATCCCTACGTTCAATCCCTTTTGAGTACTAGTTACAATTCCTAATTTTTCAAAAGAGAAGAATAGGCCTGTGATACATCGTATGAAAGCTCTATTCATTCTCGATCCAAAATATATATTGCAAAAATTAATATAAAAAAAATTATATGATAAATATTTAAGTGTTCATAACGGAAGAAAGTATGAATGTAATTGAAATAGATATTCAAAACTTCGACCAAATATGGCACGAAGGACTGATATACAAGATGAAAGAAGCAGGATACACCAGAGAACTGACGAAACTACTACTCAGCTATCTGAAAACTAGAAGATTCAAGATAAGGATAGGAAACGCAAAATCCGAAGTAGGAACAACAGAAGCCGGAGTACCACAAGGAGCAGTCCTCTCACCGGTGCTTTACAACATATACACGGCAGACATTCCAAAGACAGACAACACAATTATGGCTCTTTACGCAGATGACACGACTATCGTTACAAGAAGCACTCAACCAAGGATGGTGACAAGAAGACTCCAATAGGCTATGGGTCAAATAGACGAATGGTGTACAACATGGAAAATCCAAATTAACCCAGAGAAAACCCAAGTAGTCTCCTTTACTAAAAGAAGGGAAAAAAACAGAAGAAAATATTACCATAGGAGGAGAAGAGATCTAATGGAAAAACAAGGCGAAATACCTAGGAGTGATACTGGACAAAGGACTAACTTTCAAAGAACACGTGGAAAACATCACAAAGAAGGCGAAGCAATCAAGAGGAAGACTAGCCGGGCTCATAGGAAGAAAATCCAAACTAGCACTAAAGACAAAGATACATCTAATAAACACAATCATCATTCCAATCATATTGTACGCCTCCGTAGCCTGGGGAGACACAGCCAAAACCTACAAAAAGAAAATACAAGCACAGCAGGACATCAGCTTAAGGCAAGCAGCAGACGCCCCATGGCACATAAGAAATATACAACTATATTGGGAACTAGACCAGGAGAAGACAGAAGAAATCATGAAAGCCAGAGCCAGAAGAAGATTTGAAGAACTCAGGACACACCCGAATAAAGCACTTAGGAAGTTACCAAACTACACAGCAGAGGACTACAGGAGACATTCAAGACCAAGGAAACAGCTGGACAACTAAAAAGGAACAACATCTGTCAAGAAGCAGACAGAAGAGAAACCACCTATAGAACACTCTGCCCATTCCTAGGGAGATGCGCAGATTCTTCAGTAGAGACAGCTTTAACAAGTAGATCCACTCTATAAGGTTACCTTTAGCCGCAGTTCGTCGACTAAGGACCAACTTTTTAGACACACACTCTAGAACGCCTAAAAAGAAGACAGGAGGATAGAGGTGCAAAGCACCATCCCGGACCAAACAGAAACTATCTCCGAACCAAGTTAGTGGAAGGAAGAGCATAAGCCCGAGGACTGAGGCCACCATCGGACGTGATGGGGGGTGGAGGAAGTTCTTCCCGGAATGCACCGCTCCTAGAGGAATGCATTCTGGAAGGGACGGGTTTGGTTAGAGTGTGCCTAATCTAAAAATGTCTCCTAACGTTTATTAAAATATCATTAAAATTTTTCGCTCCCTTAAGTCATCTAAATCGTGTAGTTTAGTATTCTAAATAATATTTTTGACATATCCTTCATTTGGTTTTTCCACACTGTATATTATTTACATATTAAACTAGAACTAAAAAGATGAAAATGTAGAAATTTTAATAAATACAATACAAAATAGTACAATTTCTAATACACATTTTATTTATATAGCTGACCAAACAAAAAGTAAAACGAATAGTGAAATTTGAAAAGTAAAAGTTGTTTTAAGATATTGTTGGTATCTTTAAAGTTATTGTATTAATAGTGATACTTCTTCAAACGGGAGATTTTCACTGCTGATACAGTTACAATGATCCAGTTCAATACTCTGAGAGATCGAAATATAAATGTTTATATCTCAACCGTTAGCGATAGTAGATATA
Organism: Ophraella communa; assembly: GCA_035357415.1. Classification (NCBI taxonomy): domain Eukaryota; kingdom Metazoa; phylum Arthropoda; class Insecta; order Coleoptera; family Chrysomelidae; genus Ophraella; species Ophraella communa. The sequence continues at coordinate 18,210,567 of CM068987.1, forward strand.
TTTTTTAAAACTATTACACTGTTCATTAATTTAGGTAGAAACTATTACAAAGCTAATAAATTCATGACAAGTAACACTCAAGTCTTTCTTTGTTTGGAAGATGTTGAATTTTTTATTTTTATTTTTTTTTAAATATTTTACTTATACAACTTGTTTTCCTTCCAGCTTTAGTGATTGTTTTAGTTTGTATTTTTAATGTCACTATTTAACACTTTATTTTTTTTATACTTTTAAAAACTGTTGGTTCATTTTGTTTAAATTGACTGTTCACACTGACTGATCTTCTATGGCTGACTTCTAATAATATACTTCCTCCCAACGACCTCTGCTCAAGTCCTTTTATAGGTTTTTAACTTTCCAGAAACTTCATGAATAAACATTTTCTAAAAACACTATATGCATCTCTCTCTTTCTAGATGACAATATAGTAAAAATATATAATATATAACCACCAATCTTCTTAAACATTCTTCGGGTAAACGTTTCACTCAAATTCAATTTTAGAGATGTTCTGCGGAGACTTTTTTTGAGGTAGAAATTTTGCAACCACTCTTAATAAGTCCTTGTTAGCCTGTGCACACCATTTCAAATTTTTTGACAGTTTGTTAGTTTCAAATGACGGGATTAAATTTCGCAGGCTTCCTGATTTATCGTATTAAGTATTGTAGTTCTGTGTGGCATGTCATTGAGTCTGCTACATCTCATATTCTTACCATTAGCTTAGGAGAGATTTATTCAAATTTTAACATCTTTAAATTAGCAATTAAGAAGTTAAGCTATTAGGAACGAAACCAGTAAAAACTATGCATTTAATTTCTTCATCAGATCCGTCTTGCAGATGTTTCTCGGAGGTAATTCAACAATTAAACCATTTGTTAGTGCATAAAATACAAGCTGCATTAATTTTGCACAGTATTAAAACTTTCATAATGTAAAGGTGGTTGTACCGATGTTAGTTTTTTATTAAATTATTTAGGAATGATGTTAATTGGATGTGTACAGTTAAAGTAACCATGAATTAGGCTAAATCGCCCCGCCGTAACTAATATTCCGTCTTAAAAGGTAAATTATACTTTTAGACGGGGAGCTGGCTACAGAAAACAGGGTCGATAAGGTGCGCGCCATTTCATCTTGTAAACTGACGGGCCCAACTTAGTACATCACCAAACGCCACTTCTTAAGGTCAGCACAGGTCGGATATGAAAATGCCAGCCGGTTTTCCCGGACGAAAAAATTGGGTGAAAAACCTCATAACGTGCGCGAGTGAAACCTTTTGCAACGTGTAGTTTGAACCTCAAGTAAGAGCTGTGTAATAGCGCAAGAAGTTTTGCGGGCCGGAAAACCCTCGTAAGAAGTGATCGAAAGTGTCGGAAAATTCATCTGAAAAACCTCATAACGTGCGCGCGCGAAACCTTTTGTAACGTGCGGTTTAAGCCTCAAATAAGAGCGGTGCAATAGTGCAAGAAGTTTTGCGGGCCGGAAAACCCTCGTAAGAAGTGTCGGAAAATTCATTTGAAAAACCTCATACCGTGCGCGCGCGAAACTTTTTTATTAAGTTTTTGGGGTCTCAACTAAGAGCGGCGTGATAGCGCAAGAAGTTTTGCAGGCCGGAAAACCTCCGAAAAAAATTGAGGAAAATCAGCGTACATTTGAAATGAAAATTTTTCGTATTAGGCTTGACGGATCACTTCGATCACTCGCGTTATGAGGTTTTTCACCCAATTTTTTCGTCCGGGAAAACCGGCTGGCATTTTCATATCCGACCTGTGCTGACCTTAAGAAGTGGCGTTTGGTGATGTACTAAGTTGGGCCCGTCAGTTTACAAGATGAAATGGCGCGCACCTTATCGACCCTGTTTTCTGTAGCCAGCTCTGGGACTATTTAATTTTTACTTATTTTACAAATATATTTCTCTTAATTTTTGGAAGAGTTTGAATGATTAATTTTTTGCCCATCTTCAATTAAAGCAAAAATATTTGAACGGATTCATTTATTATAAAATAAATTAGTGGTAGAAATCTGGTAGAGCAATTCCTTTAAGATACAGAATCTGAAAGGTAAAAGGATTGCCATATTAAATTTTTACAAATTTTTGCTAACAGACCTTACATATGTGATCAGAATCCCACTATAGATTTAGATTAGGAATATACTGCAAGGATGCTGTCTTTGTAATGAGACAAGTAAGGAATTCCATCGAATATAATAAACTTGTCCTATGATTCATATATTTAAAAAAGGCCTTCGACAGAATTTAAAGGCGGCGCAACCAACATTTGAAAATTGATAGTCAAGAATATACAAGAGTAAAATTCGACCAATCAAAACGAAAAAACTGTTAAATACAACAGAAATAAGAGTGCTTTGAAAAATTGCTGGTAAAACGTCATGAGTTATTGAAAGAAGTAAGAATATAAGAATATGTGCAATACAAAATATGGCAGAATAGAAGCTCAACAGCCGGAAATAATTAAATGGACAAATTGAGGGAATGACGCTTAACAGATAAGTAAGAATAACGAGGGATACCGTAAACGAAGATGAAGTAGAAACTTACATTCAGGTTAGGTTATATCAGAAAAAAAGGCGCGAATCTGAGGAAAATAAAATAGATGAAATATTGTTTGATATTTTTTTATATATCTATATACAGTGGGGTTTTTACATTTCTCTTCTTCAATATTTTATGTATGTGTGTATTTAATTTAGGTTTGATAAGTACACAGCGACCTCTGCGACCTATAATAAGATCGATTGTGTCCCCCCTTACTTGCCATGGGTCTGATAACCCTACAAAAATACTGTGACACAACTCTCTATTTCTAATCTGTGTCTTCTTCATCTTCACTGCTATCTTCTGCATCAGCTGTCTCTTCGTCTACTAGTAATCCAGCTTTGCTTGTCTGTGTGGCTTCTTTCTGTTTGAGAGATACAAAGAAATTGTCATACATTTTAGGTATATTTGTATAATTCTAATAATCCTTTCAATTTTTTTGAATCTATTGGCAGCAAATTGGTATAAAGACTCGGTAATAGATCGCGAAGATCTAGAAGTCGATTTCGCCTATTTTTTGTTATTGTGTTTTCTCCATAGTTATATTTGAACACGACAATGTTAGGACTATCCGGTGACAAAGTTAACTCTTACTTATCTTCACCTTCTCACGATTTTCATCAGTGTTCCAATTTAGACACTTAGTCGAGTTAGTAAAGCTAACAAAAAAGGCTTGACTCATTTCCTTTAGAATATACGGTTTACCAGTTACTTTAGCCGTTTTTATCGGAGGAACCCATTGGCTGGGAGTATAGATAGCACCTTGTCGCTTCTTTGAATTTTCAATAACTGCATGCATGCTATCTCCTTCGTTTTGGGTGTGTCTTTTTTCTAAGAATCGGCGAATTATCTCAATTTCGAAAACGTTAGCAGCAAAAGCAAACATAGAGAAAATAAAACGATTTCTGTTTTGACCCCCACAATTGCCAGAGTACAGAAAAACTCTTTTGACCCCATTTTCTTTTTTTTTAAGAAATCTAATAAACAACTACTTATTTCATTTGGCCCTCGTTTTCTAAAAGTGACACACAGTGCCAAGAAAACAATAGTAACTCAGTATACTTTTAATGCCTCCTAGGGATTAAGCAACGAAGACTATAGTATAGATAGTTTTATGGCGAAAAATTAGGAAATTAGGATGCAGTTTGACTTTGAATTATTGTAACTCAATACACGATAGTTGTCGCAGAAAAATTAGTACCGAGTTTGACTTGTAAGTCTAATTGCAGGCTATTTTCTCAAGAGTTACGATGATTTACCACGTAAAAAGTACGTGCATGATAGTCCCGAAAACAGTCGTCCTAAACTTTGAGTTACTACAGTCTTCCTTGCAGGTGTCTTAGACTTACAACAGCTCTCCTAGTCCTATTTTCATAAGAAAATTTAGAGCATCGTGGGGCTTCAAATCAGGTAGATCCTTTTCTTCTGTTTCATATAGTCCTAGGTACCTGGCTTTAGAATTCTCCAAGGCAGGACATTCCGAGAGTATTGTGTATTGAGGTTCTCTTCCTTACATAAACTGAACTTTGCTTCACCTACTAACTGTAGTTTCTTCGTGTGATTTTTTTAACCCACAATGTCCGGTTAATATTTCCATTAAAATCCGGAGCCCTTCTTTAAAAAAGTTGAGGCAGTTAAGAGGTTCCCAGAAGTATCTTAGCTTCAAGTCCTTCCAGGGCCCTTATTCTTGACTGTGGGAGTAGAGCTTTACGAGAAAACATTTGTTTTATCTTTATTTTGCTAGGTTACTTTATCATTGCAGTGACAAAGACAAAACATATCTTCTCTCGGGAAACTTCACTCCCTCAGTCTAGAATACGGGCTCAACTGATTCTAGTACTTGGATTTTCCCTTTCCCCCTTTTAATTTGTCTTGTCTTTTTTCATATATTCGACAAAGGTGTCCAAACCATTTCATTTGATTTTTCTCAATGACATCCATTCCTAACATTTCTCTGTCCCTCTCCATTTATTTTCTTAGTTTTTCTAAGATTGCGCCATTGCTAAACCCTCCAGATGGTTCTGGTCCTAGATGTAGTATTTCAGCTTTTTTTGCAGATTATCTGCTGTTTTATTCCTTTCTATTCCCCCATAGGACGATGACAATGTTCTTCTGGTCTAGTTCATTTAGCTTGCCTATGCATTCCCAAACCATCTTCCAACTGATTCTATGTAAGCACAGTGCTTTAATGACAGCTTGACTATCTGACATGATCACATTCTCTGGTCTACGAAAGTTCCTTTTAGTATTGAATTCCGCACTTCTTTAAATGGCACGGATTTCTGTTTGAAAGATGCTTGGGTATGTAACCAAACCTTCTGAGAATTTAGCTCTCCATCCAAAAATTCCTATTCAATTCCCTCTTCTAGCTTGTAATCGTCCATGTACTACTTTATGGCATTTTGGTTTTTGATGAATCTTTTCACAATGTTGAAATTTTGGCATATCATCTTAGGATATTTCCCAAGTTTGATCAAATTGAACTTCTTTAATTGCTCCACATCTCATAATATTTGTAATTCCGTCCTTCAATGAGGTTTTAGGTATTCCTCGTTGTCTCCTCAAGAAGACCACCTTAGCGACATCTATCTTATTTAAAACAATTCATAAATATAATAATTGTCCAACAGGTAAGTATAGAATGCAGTTACTGGTTTTAATTCAACTAAATAATAAGAAAAATCTTAATAAACTCAATCTAAAAATTTTTATTCTTACAAAATTTTTTTTGTATATTTTTAGTTTTTAATTTATGTTATAAAATCATTGTTTATATTTAATAAGAATAAAAAGACAATGCAAACATTACTTGCAATATAATTTATTGTACTTATCGTTACTTTAAAATATTTTTTCGTCTGTAGAAGTCATTGACTTAATAAAGTTTATTTTTTTTAAATAAACGTGTTAAAAGGTTCTTTGTTTATAATTGTTAATCATTACTTTATTGTTTAATTCTAAATATTATTCATAATTGCAAAACTATTTATTATAATTTCTTGCCTTATTTTCTTAAAATTATTCTCTATTTCAATGGACAATTAGTTTTGTCGATTATACTGTAAACAGTAATAGTAATTTATTCGATCTGCTACGCCAGCACTGGTCAACTGGGATGTGAAACGCGAGGAATTTAATCAAAGCAGCACCGGTCGACCGAAGAAGAGAAAGAAAGGATAAAATGGATGACAGAAAATATCACTTGAAAGTCGAAGAAGGTCATGGGCATCCGGAAGAAAATACTCAGTGGGTCAGTAAGCTAATCGTTACGCTTGCGTAGTAGGAAGTTGCATCTAAGGTGGATTTCACGGCGGAGTTATTTGCATCACTGGTATATTTTTAAATCGTTTTTATTATTATAATAGTATACAGAGAAAGGTTTAAAAATTGTAGAAAATCCAATTTTAGAGACAAATTACCATTGAGAATTTAGCATTAATTAAATGTATAATATTATCTTTATATATAATTGGTTTATACACAGGTTATTTTTTAATAAAGTATTTTTTGTTGTTATCACTGTGTGCTACAAAATTGCTGCATGATGTTTCCTCCTGCTGTCTATATTTAACCAACGGTCGTCCTCCGAATGTGAGATTATTTGGCGTCCATGAATACCGTAAATTATTTTTATTTGTACTTTTTAAATCTTTTTTATCATGTCATTAAGTTTAGACGATATAAAACATCAGCATTGTTTAAAATCAAAAGTGACTTACATTTTTATGTTTTTAATTTTAAAATAAACTCTCTGAATTAACTTTGTAATGTGTTCTTCATACCTTAAGTTATTATTATAACACTAAGATTCCGAGCTACATTCACAATATTAAGTGGCTCATTTTTATTATATTTTTTAACCAAATCAGATAGTCACTGCATCTGATTAAGAGGACCTAATTATAAAACATTTGATCCTTAAGTTTATACATAAACAGTGATAACAGCAACCCTTATTAAACATTATTTTTTAAAAACAAACGTCTTCTGTCTTTTCAAAAGAAAAGCTATAGTAAATATGGCCGTTATCTGCATAAAAATATGCGAGTAAATGTTCTGGGTGGTATATCAACAAAGACGTGTAAATAGAGATTAATAGTAGTGGTCCAGTCTTAACAATACTCAATCAACATCAGATAGCTTATATCTGACAATGAGAATTTGTGAAAACAGTTATTTGTTTGATATTCTTAGTATGATGGACCAAATAGACGACAGAGAAAGAGTTAAGGTGGATTCATGCAACTTCAACGAAACTAAATTTAGTTTAATTAAATTTAAACTAAGAATATTCAGTTGTCCATGCAACATAAATTAGGAAAAATAATAAACCGACCAGACATGCGCAATTCGTACAATAGTTAATGATTTGTCGTAAGTCAAAACAAGATTAGCTAACCTCAAATTGATATTGAAATTTCAATATGTCAATCTGACGATGCTAGTTATAGCGAAACAGCTGTAATTGAATTTTAAAGCGAATTTTTCGAATAAATAGTGGAAGTTTAGTTTAACTGTGCATTTATTTATTGTTCCTAGTAAGATGAACTTCCAAAAAGTAGAGGTTAACACAATCAATTTCATTAAAACTATAAAAATTAGAGTGTACGGCTCAATGACAGGGAAACCGTTTGTTCGTTTTACAAATTCAGGCATTGGCGCAAGCGTTACGTCGAATTGAGGACTTCTGTTAAGAAATCAGTGTTGCCATTTTCGAATATATCCCTAAAAAATCACTAAAAACATACTGACGCTTTTTATTGCTTTCAGTCGTTATGTTAGGATAAAAAACCTCAATAATTTCTTTTCATTTGATATCAAACTGCATAGAAGGTTAGTTAGTCCCCCCCAAAAAAATAAATATCCCTATAAATTTGTTTTTATGCAATATCTTTCAATTCGAACTATAATGCACTATTTTCTTTATTGTACAGGGTATTTTGAAGCATAAAGCACCTTTGAATAATTGGAAATTATGAAAAAAAGCGTTAGTATTTTTTTAGTAGTTTTTTAGGGATTTATTTGGAATTGGCAATACTGATTTCTTAGTAGAAGTCCTCTATTCCTGTCCTGTAAGAAATTAATTTCTTAGTTAAAAGTTTAGCCTCTTTTTTGGTTTTAATTTAAATCTTAACTTCTTATTTTATTGCATGAACATTATATTACATGGTTTTGTGTTCATAGTTTTAGTTTTAAATAAATCTTCATTTTAATTTTTGCTTGCATGAATTCACCTTTAATACAATAAATTTCATAAACTTTTTACATACATATTATGCAATACACTTTGGAAGAGAAGATTTTTTTGTCACCGTGTGAATCTTAAATTTTCGATTCAGTAATATAAAACATTAACATATTCATGATGTCAATTACACAACATACGTAAGAACAATATTGACATAAAATGACAAACTAGATATTTTGACAGAACCGTGACATTTTTTCAAAACTTTAATACACCTATATCCATTGCTGTAGTTAAAAATTTTTTTATACAAGGTGATAAACAAATTTTTATATTTAGTCCAATACGCCACATTCCCCTCCTAGGAGCTGCAGGACCTGGACGTTGGTGAAGGGGTCATGGGTTGGACCGGTCTCGGGGTAACAACCTGGGCTCGTCCCAGCCTAGCTAAGAAGCAGCTCAAAATGGCCAGTCACTGTCGTCATTGCTTGAGATATGTTATAGCATTTCATCCAAACAAACTGTGACCTTATGATAGTTAATTTACATTAAAGTTTTCTATATTGTGCTATTTTCGGTTATTTGTAGATTTTTTGACAGTACAGTGCTATATAAACACATTATTATCGTTAAGGAATAGTTTTAGTTATATTTCCAAAAGTTTTATCTTAAAATATCTTAAAATAACAAAGCGTGGAATCAATACTGAATTCTTGATTAAATAAAACTGTTTCTAATACATTTGTTACTGTTCACTTGCCTTTTATATTCATTTTAAATTTTTTAACCGCTTTCACACTATAAAAATAAAAAAAAACAGCTGACTACATGGTATACATAAATAATCTACTTTTACTTCTCGTAGTCTACCTATGGTGGAAACGTTTTACAACTTGATTTACTTCCTTTTATAAAAATTCCACTGTTTATTGGTGGGAGAAAATTATCTGGTTCAAATATCATATAAAGAAGGAAGTTGCATCTTTAATTAATTTATAGCAATTGCGTTGGGTTTCGTTTGACAAATTATATGCATTTATTTAGTTTTATATGAAAAGGTCATTAAAATGGTTGCTGAATAAATTTTAAAATTAAAAAAACATCACAACAAAGTGAAATATTGTAACTATGGCCCGTAATTTTAAGATGAATTCAAATAAAAGAAATTTTCAATTTTAATTCCTGTTTTAAAGAAAATTGAAGCTGATATTGACACTGATTTTAATGTTTGATCTCAAATAATTGTAATGTGGATGTTGGTTACATAAAATATTAAGAAAACTTTTAAAAAAATGAAGGTTTTATAATATCAACTATTAAAATGATCACCAGCTTTTTGCAAATCTTCAGAATGAATAAAAGTAAAAAAAACTATTCTACATTTCTTTTTTCTTCTTAAAAAAAGTTCTCAATCAAGTTGATTCACTGTTGTCTGTGAAATTGGTTTTTACCAATTAATATGCTATGGCTAAATATTTTTTTTATTTTTCTAGTTATTTTAAAATAAGAACATTCAAAGGAATGTTTAAAATTTAAACATTTAAGATTCTTTCAAATAAAAGTAGTAATTTTATCACTATCTTTCAGCATTACTGAGTTTACGAATATTTTGTAACAACAGATCAAGTTAGGTTAACACGGTAGTCCAGGATGGAATCCACGTAGGCTAAGGACCCTTTGTGGTCTACTACGTGAGAACTAATAACTGCTGTTGGCGAAGAGCAAAAAGCTATTGATATCAACTCACTGGAAATCAGATAGGCTGTCAAAATTGGACCATCGTATCTGCTTCCTCCTCATTATGTCGTAGGATTTCCAAACAAGCAGCACCCTCCAAGCCAGTCTCCAGCATCCAGCTCTGGCCATAACTGTCCTGACGAGGTGCAGGAAGACTCTTTTCTATTGCTATCTAAAGCTATTTTGGCCGCTTCTAGAGGAGCAATAGGTGCACCTAGTCTAGTGTTAGCGGATATAGCTCCTCTTACTAACTCGTTCACAGTACAATTTCCTGCCATGTCCCTGCTGACACTTATTCTAGTCGCCAACTAATTTAAGGTTTGACGGCAATATATAGCCAGGTAGGTTATAGATTTGATGGGTTTCGGCTGTCACTTATTATAGATATTTCATTGAACTCAAGACCGATTTTATTATTCCATTTATGGCTACTATTCCTTCTAGTGGAGCTTCCTAGTCTTTCTTCTAATTTTAAGCCATCTTTATAGAATTGTGATGACACAAAATGGCATGATGAAACCCGATGATTAATTTAAATACCACGACATTTAAATATTTGAAAACGAAATTGGTAGGTTGATGGCAAATGATCGACAAATTTAGAATAAATCTTCAGAATTTTGGGATCGGTATCTTAAATAAGGTTATGAGTATTACTAAAACTGGAGATGTTCTTCGTGAATAATTGCTCCATCCATACATAAATAGAAGAGAATTCAAATCAGTTCAACGATTTAGAGCGAGAAATTTGAAACCGCAATCAAGATATTCGTTTTATTTTTATCGGAATTTAGTTTTAGATTAACCCGATTTATTGTTTTACCAACTTGAAGAAATTTTGATATGGTTAGGTACTTATTGCTAATAATAAACTCTCGGATATGCAAAATAATATTAAATACACTCGTTATTGGGTACTACAGATAAAACTAATTTTGTTGATACACCAAATGTTCGTGCAGTTGGAGAAAATAAGTATAAGATACTATAACTTAAACCACGATTAAATTAGGTTACAGCAATTCAAAATACGCTGGTTACATTACAAAACCGTAGTGACTCCGTTTCCGTTCATAAGTTTTTATCTTTTATTTGATTATTTCTGTCATTCATATCAAGTGTCAATTTTGATGGGTCAGAAATATTGCAATAGGTAATATGTCTGAATTTTTATGGCCTTGGTGGAGAAGTGAAGTGAATGACGTGGATCACTCAGAACACAGAACCAATCTGCCTGTTTGAATACGTCAGCCAAGTTTTTAGAAATCACGTCTGCTATTTTTTGTTGAGAGATGTTGGGCTTCCCAGGAGACGGTTTCCAGTAGAAAGATATTTATTTATAATAATTAATTATAGAATTTTAAAAATAAAAAAATTAATATATCTTTATAAAAATAAAACTTTAATTTTGATCTTCAGAAGTTCAAATTTTAAAATTCTTTCTACATTTGATGTTTCGGCTTGTATTTGAAACTGCTCCACAAAAGCTATAGTAACTTTATTGATATGTTAGATAATTCGAAAGCTAGAGCTTTTTTCTACATATAAGACGTCTAGGATAATTATATTTAAGTCAAAGGTACTAACGATTGTGCTGAAACGATGCTGCTATTAGAAAAGAAGCTTAGGAACCTTCTATAAAATAGGCTTTATTTCTGTTTTCTAAAGCATTCCATCAGCATTTAATACTGACTTGTTTTGAGGCTTTCATGATTCTTAAACTATTAACAAGAATTGAAAATGCCAAATGCATTTTTTATCCACCAGTCTGACTATATTGTGATACGTTTATAGTATATACAAAATGAATATCTACTTATATTTATTGTACCAACCCTAACTTTCTGGAAGTCCATATACTATGTGACATAAAAATCCAATCACCCAGTTTAAATGATTTCATTTTAAAATTTGGTGAATTTATTTATTTTGCTAAAATAAACAATTGATAAAATTTTCAGCCTTATCAGTTGAAGATTCCTGCTTTTATACTGCTTTTTTTGAAATCCCCTAACAATCCAAAAATGAATATTGTAGCCGTAGTAAAGTTACAAATTTTGCGGATTTTGGTTCTTGACATTCTCTACGATTGGTTACGATGCCTAGAGTACGGAGACCTGTACGATTTCGTCAACTTAGTGAGTTTGATAGGGGTCGTATAGTGGAATTTTGGGAAACTAGATTTCTTTTCGGGAAATTGCAGTAAAAGTGCAAAAAAGTGTAGACAGACACCGTGGTTAGGTGTTATAAGGCATGGCTTCAAGAAAGCCGTACGCAAAGAACAAGGAGCTCTGGACGCCCCCGTAGAACAACAGACCGTGAAGATCGCCGCCTTAGATTATTGGCCTTGGGGGACCGTTTCTCCACTACCAGGTCAATTGCAAATGAATGGTTTGCAGAACACGAGAAACCTATTGGCATGCGAAGTGTTTACCGACGAATAAGACGTTTTGGCCTGTTTTCAAACCGACCACAATGGGTCCTCCCTTTAACTCCAGAACACCGACGTAATTGCACTGAGTGGTACAGAGAACGGTCACTTGGATCAGGAATGGAACAGTAGTGTCTTTAGTGGCAAGTCTCGATGGTCGAGCGAGGGTTAGAAGACGACGTGGTAAAAGGAGAAATCCACGGTTTTTTGTTGAAAGGCATGTTCAACAAACTGTTGAAGTTATGGTTTGGGGTGCTATAGCTTATGGTTCGAGATCACCTTTAATCTTCATCAGAGGTAACATGAACGCGCAGCGTGATATCCAAAAAGTTTTAGAACCCCATCTTTAGAAGACCTTCGAGAGGAGTTGAGGTTGCCTGGAATGAGATACCACAGGAGGACATTGACCACCTGATCAGAAGCATGCCTAGGCGCATTGGAGAATGCGTAACACATTGTTGTGTATCCACACATTATTAAAGGTAAAAGGGCTTTAAAGCAATGCAATCATTTTAAAATTTTTATCACTTACTTATTATGCTTCAGTAAGTACTTATACAAAATTTTATAGAAATAATATCATTTAAACTGGGTGTTTTTTTACAAAGTTATTTGTTTAATGAAAAAACTATTTTGAAAATAGCTTTCAACCTTATTTTTAATGCTACTTCCTTGGCTATCCACTTTTATAATTGGTCTAATGAACTATTTCTTTACAATAGGTACACAAATTATTTTTGTAAATGTAGGTGTATGCAAGTAATGAAAAATACCGGGTTTATGTATGAAATTTGGTATACAGGGGTTTTCTATACTTCTGAATTCAACTAAAATATTTTCAAATTTATAGCACTTCCAGTTATACAGGAAATTGACACCAACTTCAGTATTTTATATGGATCACTAAATTTTTTTTCTTTTTTTGGTTAGACGATTAAATTTAAGGGCTAGGTACCTAAAAATTTACAGTTTTAGAGAAATTTAATAAAATGTTAATTATTTTAATTAATTAATTGATAGAATTTAAAAATTATTACATCGTTTTGCACCTTAGGGCCTAAATTATAAGTTATAGTGTTTAAATAAGAAATTAATTATACAGGGTGGTCACAACGTTGAGTTAAATTTTAACTTGAGAAAACGACGATTTCTTCTTTTTTTTTAGTTGCAACCCCCATTTTTTATATTTTTATTTGATTCCTCATAGAAAAATAAAGTTTGTATTTACTTTCCTACATAGAATGAAATACTTTATTTGTAATTTTTAATAAATGTTTGGAAGTGAATGGAAGAAATTTTGAATGTGTGTTATAAAAAATTATTTAAAAAAAATCATGTATTGAAGCACTCTATTCGAATAAAAGATATTTTTATTTAATATTTATTGTAACAGAAAAACTTAAATTTCTCTGTAACTGTAAATTTTATGTACCTGGTACTTTACATAAAGTGGCCCTTAAATTTAATCGTCTAACCAAAAAAACAAACAAAAATGTAGTATTCATTTTAAAATAGTGAAGTTGGTGTCAATTTCCGGTATAAACGAAAGTGCTATAAATTTGAAAATGTTTTAATTGAAATCAGAAATATCGAAAACCCCTGTATACCAAATTTCATTCATCTAGTATTATTCGTTCCCAATAAACTTCTAGGTGAAGGTCGATATGGGACTGCCTGTATTCTATTATTAATAATTTTAAATTGATATGTATTTTTACCTTTTTCCAAATTTCTGGCTTCACTTTCAGGAACCGAAATTGTAATTTCGTTTTCTTTTAGAAATCTCAAACATCTCTGAAATAAATCTTCTTTGTCTTTTACACTTTTACTAGTTCTACCATTTTTCTTTAGGCTAATGAATCCCCCAATGGTTTCCTCTTTCTCTATCTGATCAATCTGGGAAATTAGCTGGTTTTCCATACAATCTATTGAATCACCACATTTTTCCGAACAAGAATATAATCCGCATAGACTCGTTATCACCAAAAAGTATATTGTTTGTTTAAACATATCGTATTGTTTATCGACAAAGACTAAGTTTTAAAGGAAAAGTTACACTTTATTTATATTTGTTAGTGTAAAATACTGGTAGAAAATTTTTGATAAAATATGTAACAAGGATAAGCCAAATTCCAAGTTGAAGCGTGTATCGGAATATAATTATCTTAGTTGTTAGTTTGTTGCATTGCGATTTTTGCACAGTATCAGGGTCAGTTGACCAAATTAACACTATTTTATTTTATTTAAAAGAAATACAACAAATAAACAAAATAAAATAAAAATAATTTTACTTTGAAATAAGTACAATTATAATAAATTTCGAAAATTATTTAATAGACCTAAAAATTATAAATAACACATTTTTTAAATATTTAATAATTAATATAATATACGTATACAGGTCCTGCCTGATCTTCTCTTATGTCTAATCTTCAAGTTTGTATTAAATTTTGTTTGTCAATCTCGGTGTTTTCAATTTTTATAACTTAAAATTGATTTTACTTATCTACCATGATATTAGGGAACCAAAATCACAATTCACTTTAATTTTGATTGAATTTTTAATAAAAATAATAATAAACTTCTATCCAATAACCTTTGACTATCTATCTTACTTTTTTGGGGCTGAGATAGAAAAACTCATGTTCGAACGGGTCCTTCTCAGGACCCAAACATCACCGCTAACATGACGCCTACCAACCAAAACCTCCTCAAAACTCACCGTTGTTCCTGTCTCGGAATCACTACCCTGGCATTTACTCTGCCACTCAGAAACATTCTCTACTCCTAACCATACTCTCTACTGCCTTACTCACTTCCTTCCATTCCCCCTCCCCTCTCAACATTATCTCCACTATATTTTTCCAATACACCGCCATCCCGAATCTTTCCTCCAAAGTTCTTCAGCACTTCTTCATTCCTCCAGCATCTAAAGGCGTGTCCTACTTCATCCTCCACTTCGCACCTTTCATGAATGTATGAATGTATGAATGAGTTAGGGGTGATGATTACACTGCGACCCATAGGATCTATTGTGCCCCCCCTTACTTGCCATGTTCTGATGTTTTCTCAGATTTATAGCAGCTCTTCGAGTCCTATTTTCCTGAGGAAGTTTAGGACATCGTCGAGCTTCAAATCAGGTAGATCCCCTTCGTCTATTTCATGTGCTCCTAGGTATCTAGCCCTAGAATTTTGCAAGGCAGGACATTCTGAGAGTATATGTATTGAGGTTTCATCCTCTTCCTCACAGAATCTGCAGTTTGCTTCATCTGCTAACCCTAGTTTCTTCATGTGGCTTCTTAACCGGCAATGCCCGGTTAATATTCCCGTTAGAATACGGGGCCTTTTTTTACTGAGGTTGAGGCAGCTAAAAGATCTCTTCTGGTCATAGTTCCCCAGTAGTATCTTAGATTGCCTCAATCCTTCCAGCTGATTCCAGTACTCGGATTTTTCTTTCTCCATTTCCTCCCTTAGTTTTCCTAAGATTACTCTACTGCTGATCCCACAAGATGGTTCTGGTCACAAATGTGGGGTTTCAGCTCCTTTTTTTGCCAGCTTATCTGCTGTTTCATTCCCCTCTATTCCTATGTGTCCCGGGACCCATAGGAGGGTGACAGTGTTCTTCTGGCCTAGTTCATTTAGTTTGCCTAGGCATTCCCAAACCATCTTCGAACTGATTATATTTGAACTCAGCGCTTTGATGGCTGCTTGACTATCCGACCTGATCACAATCTCTTGTCTGCGATAGTTTCTTCCAATATTGAATTCCACACATCTTTCGATGGCGCGGACTTCTGCTTGAAAGATGCTCGGGTATGTGCCTAAGCTTTCTGAGTATTTGGCTCTCGGTCCAAAAACTCCTATCCCAGTTCCCTCGTCTAGCTTGGAACCGTCCGTATACCACTTTATGGTATTCTGGTTTAAATTCTGTATGGTGTCTTCATCCCTTTCAGATTTATTACTCAACTTTGTGATGAATTTTCTCACAAAGTTGAATTTCCTTGGCATATCATCTTGGGGCATTTCCCAAGTTTGATCAAAATGAAGTGATCGAGATTTTTCTCTGATAATTCCTTCTTTGATCATTCTATATATTGTTTTCTTCCTTACACTTTCTAGCAGAATGTGCAGTGGGGTCAAGTTTAAAATCATCTCCATTGCAGCAGTGGGGCAAGTTCCCATTGCTCCAGTGATACATGAACAGGCTAGTCTCTGAATCTTCGAGAGGTTTTTCCTCGTCGTATTCAGATTAGCCCTTACGCCCCAAGCCACTGCCCCATATGTGATTAATGGTCTCACTATTGTTGTGTACATCCATTGCAAGATACGTGGGTTACATCCCCAGGTCTTCCCTGCAATGTTCCTACACACAATGAGGGCCTTGGTTGCTTTGTGTATTACTTCGTCTTCGTGTTTGTTCCAGAGTAACCTGCTATCTAGGATTAGCCCTAGATATTTTACCTCTGTTTTCCACTCGACGATGTTCTCCCCTATTTTTATGATTTTTAAAATAGGTTTCTTTTTCCTTGTAAAGGCTACTAGTGTGGTTTTGGTGGGGTTGATGCTGAGTCCCACCGAGTCACACCATTGTTCCGCAATGTTCAATCCTCTTTGAACAATATCAGAGAGGACGTTTTCATACTTCCCTTTTGCCAGGATAACCATGTCGTCGGAATACCCTTGACATGGTATGCCTTCCCTAGTCAATTGACAGAGCAGACTGTCCACAGTGAGACTCGCACCTTTCATACACTCCAGTGTCTCTATTCTTAATTTTGTGAATATATCCTGCTCTTGACCCATATCCAGTCAGCACTTGTGTCAAGAATTTCCTAGTCATCCATTCTCTCCTACTTCCAATTACTCTTTTTAACGCTTCCACCTTACTTCCATTTCCTCCTCCTTCCAATCCATAACTTCCCACTGTCCTGTACCCTTAAACCACCTTCAGCAACATTCCTCTCTGAACCCTCAGTAGTGGTTTAATCCTTGCATGTACTCCCGCTCTTTCACCCCATACTTCCGCCCCGTACAGCTAACTTAATTACCTTAACCACTATCACTCATTGTCCTTCAGTCATGCTTTCCTTGGATTTGTAATTCTCGTTGCCATCCATTATTTTCTCAAAATCTCTTATTTGTTAATTTTTATTTCTTATGTTTTCCAATTTTTTATAAAAATCTAATTTCTTCTCATGAAAATTTTGATTTTCTCTTTTCTACTGTGATTATTTCTTTGATTTTCATTAAAAGTTAAGTTAATTTTGATTTTGGAATCCTAACATCCTCATAGATAAGTAAAATAACATAACAAATTTGGCGCCTGTGGTGACTTGTATTTCAAATGTCAATAACAACAGCTTAACTTCTATTTTAAATTCTGTTTCTCTTAATGGTCTTAGTCAAAATAGATTGTACAACCATTAAGTAAATAGAAAAAGAAGGAAAGATGAAACAAGCGAGGAACAGTTCTCCTTTCGTGTCAGTCAAGTTTTGGAAAATAAAGATAAAAACGTCAATAGAATTTTAATTAATCCTCAATCTTACGGTTAGAGTCTTCAGTGGTGACCCCGACATTCCGATCAATTAATAATTATTAAGTCATCTAAACGAATACCATGGCAAATAACGAAGACGCGACCAATCAATCTATTGCGAGAGTCTCCATCAAAGCGCCACCTTTCTGGCCTGAGAAACCCAACCTATGGTTTTCTCAACTTGAGGGTCAATTCCTGTTAAGTGGAATTACCCGCGATGAAACAAAATTTGCATATGTTATATCCCAGTTGGAGAGTAGGATTGCCATAGAGGTTGAAGACATCATTACCAACCCTCCTGCCACGGATAAGTACAACAAAATTAAAACTGAGTTAGTAAAGCGGCTGTCACTTTCGCAAGAAAAAAAAATCCAGACTTCTCGAGCACGAAGAGATCGGGGACCGCAAGCCATCACAATTGCTACGACAACTGCGGTCTCTAGCGGGCACATCCATTCCTGACAACATCCTGAAATCACTGTGGATCGTCAAACTCCCTAGAGAAGTAAGGGTAATCTTATCAACACAAATGTCAAGCAACCTAGATGAAATCGCAGACATTGCTGACAACATTTGTGAAGTCTCTTTACCAACCATCAGTGCCATCAACCAGAATTCACAGATAGCAGCTTTAACCGAACAAGTTACTGAACTGACCAATCAGTTATCTCAACTTCAATCAAAAGCAACGTTCAGAAATAATGATAACCGTAGCCCATCTAGAAATAGAAATTATAGCCCGTCTAGAAATCAAAATTATAGACAATCTAGAAATCAAAATTATAGCCCGTCTAGAAAACAAAATTATGACAGTAATTCAAAAGTATGTTGGTATCATCAAAAATTTGGTAAACAAGCTCGTAAGTGCATTTTACCTTGTGAGTTCAGAAATAGTAAAAATTCTACCATATCACCATCGGAAAACTAAAACCAGGGCAGCCACAGTGTGCAGCGAATTGTGCCTGCCCAAGCTCTCATCGCCTTTTTGTGACAGACAAAAAATCAAAAGTACAATTTTTAGTTGATACCGGTTCTGACCTTTGTGTGTACCCAAAGTCATACTTAAAACAGTTTAAGGAACAGACTCCTTATGAACTTTTTGCGGCAAATGGTTCAGTTATTAAAACATATGGTGCACTTAGCTTGTCTCTCAATCTAGGCCTTCGCCGTGACTTTCCGTGGCGTTTTGTGGTTGCAGATGTGACAAAACCAATAATTGGTGTTGACTTTTTGGCTCATTTTAACATTATAGTGGATGTTCATAATCGCAAACTGATTGACTCTTTGACAGGATTAAGTTCTCTTGCCACGTACTGTACTTTTTCACAAGACAATGTTTCATCTGTACTATCAATAGTGGGCAAGTCTCTGTTCCACAACCTTTTAAGTGAGTATCCGGAAATAACACGTCCAAATGGCATGCCACTTGAACAGAAACATGAAACTATGCATCACATAAAAACTACCCCTGGACCTCCTATTAGTTATAAACCTAGACGGTTAACTGGAGAAAAACTCAACATCGCAAAGCAAGAATTTGAAGCCATGGTGAAACTAGGTATTGCGAAACCCTCTGACAGCTGCTGGGCATCACCTCTTCATTTAGTCCCTAAGAAAGATGGAAACTGGAGACCCTGTGGGGATTACCGTTCCCTAAATGCTAGAACTATCCCAGACTGTTATCCCTTGCCACATATTTATGATTTTTCCCAGTTTCTAACAGATAAAAAGATTTTTTCTAAAGTAGACTTGGTTAGGGCATTTAATCAAATCAAAGTTGCCCCAGAAGATGTACCCAAAACAGCCATAACAACACCCTTTGGTTTGTTTG
Organism: Ophraella communa; assembly: GCA_035357415.1. Classification (NCBI taxonomy): domain Eukaryota; kingdom Metazoa; phylum Arthropoda; class Insecta; order Coleoptera; family Chrysomelidae; genus Ophraella; species Ophraella communa. The sequence continues at coordinate 18,229,845 of CM068987.1, forward strand.
AATTTATGTACATGACATTTGGTCTCCGCAATGCTGGACAAACCTTTCAGAGATTCATGAATGAAGTGATAAGGGGGCTAAATTTTGTGTATGTATATATTGATGACATTTTAGTAGCATCTGAAACCTTAGAAGAACACATGAAGCATTTACGAGCACTATTTAAGAGACTCAAAGACTATGGAGTAATCATTAATGTTAACAAATGTATATTTGGAGCATCTGAAATTGAATTTCTAGGTTTCAAAGTAAACCAGGATGGTTTACAACCCACAAACGAAAAAATTACAGCTATCAAAGAATTTTCCCAGCCGAACAATACTAAACAGCTACGCAGATTCCTAGGAATGTTGAATTTCTATCGACGCTTTATTCCAAATGCTGCTAAAATCCAAGCACCACTCAATGTACTTCTACAAGGTGCTTCTAACAAATGCAAAAATATCGAGTGGGACCCAGAACTTCAAAAGGCATTCAATGACTGCAAGGATAGTCTTGTTCGTGCAACCCTGTTAGCACATCCAAACCCAACTGCCCAAGTATCATTAGTCACAGATGCTTCCAGTACACATATGGGAGCAGCCCTCCAACAAATGACACGAGATGGTTGGCAGCCATTGGCATTTTTTAGTAGAAAATTCTCACCTCCCCAAGTCAAATACAGCACATTTGACCGAGAGTTACTAGCTATTTATTCTGCTATAAAATATTTTCGCTATTACTTAGAAGGCAGGCACTTTACAATACTCACAGACCATAAGCCACTAACTTTTGCATTTAGCCAAAAACCTGAAAAAGCTACACCACGACAATTCAGATATCTAGATTACATTGGACAGTTCACTACAGATATTCGTCACTTGTCTGGTAGAGATAATATTGTAGCAGATGCCCTTTCTCGTGTGGAATCTACTGAAAGCATTAATTTTGAAGCCCTGGCCAAGTCTCAAGAGTCCGATTCTGACCTGGCATCCCTTATGAACAGAGGTACGGCGCTGGAACTCCAAAAGGTTAAAATCCCAGGTACTAATATCTCTTTATATTGTGACACATCAACATCCTTACCAAGACCTTTCGTCACAGAAAAATTCAGAAAACAAATATTTGATCAATTCCATAACTTATCACATCCAGGGATTAAGGCTTCAGCAAAGCTTGTCAAAGAATGCTTTGTTTGGCCATCCATTGACCGTGACTGTAGGAGATGGGCAAAATGTTGTATCAAATGTCAGCAATCAAAAATACATAGACATGTAACATCACCCCTGGGAACATTTCCAAGCAGCTCCAAGTTCGAACACATCCATATTGACCTTGTAGGACCATTACCAATGTCGCAAGGTTTTAGATATTGCCTAACTGTAGTCGACAGATTTTCTCGACTTCCAGAAGCAGTTCCAGTCAGTGATATATGTGCAAAAACTGTAGCGGAAACTCTCTTTTCATCGTGGATTTCTAGGCACGGAGTCCCACTAACTATTACATCTGACCAAGGCCGCCAATTTGAGTCAGAACTTTTCAAACAGCTCGCAAAAATATGTGGTTTTAAACATATAAGAACCACTGCGTACCATCCTCAGGCTAACGGAATGGTGGAGCGTTTTCACAGGCAACTCAAGAACTCCATTCGCTGCTATGAATCTGAAGATTGGGTCAGCATTCTGCCAACAATCATCATGGGATTTTTAGCAACCTACAAAGAAGACCTCAAAGCTACTCCAGCTGAAATGGTCTATGGTGAACCTATCCGTTTACCTGGAGAATTCCTATCCCCACGTGAACCTACCCCACTTGACCCCATAGACTATGTAACTGACCTGAGGAAACATTTTAATTCCTTAACGCCTACCCCTGGGTCAAGACATTCAAAAAAAACTCCATTTGTTTACAAAAATCTCCACAACTGCTCCCACGTGTTCGTTAGAGTTGAGACAACCCGTTCTAGCATGCAATCTCCTTATGCAGGTCCTTATCCTGTAATCTCCAGGTCTAAAAAACTTCTAGTTGTCAATATCAAGGGTAAACATACTACAGTTTCAATCGACAGAGTCAAACCCGCTTATATACTTGATTACAATTACAACAAACAATTTTCAGACAGCCAAACTTCTCTGCCACCAATAAATAACTTTTTTCCTGCACCAGACGAACTCCCCACATCACCAGTAAATCCAACTCGCCCAGAATATTCCAAAACTAAGTCAGGACGACATGTAAGATTCCCACAAAAATTTACTCCTGATTAGAGAAAAGCAGTGCCGTTACTGTGTTTAGTTTAGTTTTTTTTTGTTAATATTTAGTAAAAAAAATATGTTATGTTAAATCGGCGTTTATGAACAAAAAAAAAATGTTCAATTCTTTTTGTAAACCTTTTTATTAGCGGGGGAGTACTGTGGTGACTTGTATTTCAAATGTCAATAACAACAGCTTAACTTCTATTTTTACTTCTGTTTCTCTTAATGGTCTTAGTCAAAATAGATTGTGCAACCATTAAGTAAATAGAAAAAGAAGGAAAGATGAAACAAGCGAGGAACAGTTCTCCTTTCGTGTCAGTCAAGTTTTGGAAAATAAACATAAAAACGTCAATAGAATTTTAATTAATCCTCAATCTTACGGTTAGAGTCTTCAGCGCCCAACGGGGGGTTTCACCTAACTTAACTTACAAAAATTTAAACATTTGTTGGGTTTTATTTAATTTCACTTTATATAAATTTTTTTTTCCGCTAACGCCAAAAAAGGTAGACATTATTAACGTCAATTCATGAAGTTGAAGTACAGCCGTGAGCGGACAAAAAAGTACTTTTTTGTACGCTGACGGCCGTACAAAAGAGTAGAATTTTTAACAGGGAAAATAATTATTAGTTGAACTTTTAAACTTTTATCGATAATAATTATTAATAGTAAAATTACAGCTATTTAAGGTTGCACCGCACATATTTAATGCACTACCTGATTTATTTACTTCCAATTCAAGCGAATTTTGTGCAGAGTTGAAAGAGTTCATCGACCAAATTTCCTGTGACTCCTTACTTGTTGTTGCTTCTCATGAGAAGCTGCATTCAGGTACAGTGAAGAAGAATTCGACATCAAGATTTTTTCTGCAGTTTGTTTTTTATTAGACAAAGAGTCTTCAATGTATCCTTCAGGGACAGTGCTCGACCTCCAAACTCCATGCCGTTTTAAACAAGTAATATCAGCTCCCCCATCCACAAGCAAAGTAGCTGAAGTTCTTCTTAACGCATGGCCGTTGTAATCTTTTGAATTCGGTAGTTTTAAATAAGTTGCTACTGTTTTGGGTACGTTACTAATTGTATTAACTCCCATGACCATGCGATAACATTTTCCCTTTCGAAATTTCAAAAAAAATCGTCGGCTTTCCATAGCTTGTGGACGTAAAGAAGTATATTTTCTGTAAAGATTTATATATTTTTCTCCAATAATTGTGAACGATCGTGGATAAATAACAGATCCTAAATCTTTTATATCGTCTATTGTCATGTTTACCATTTCATCGCATCTACTAGCTCCATACGCCCATTATTAGAACAACTTAAAAGTAGTATGTATTTAAAAAATTGATTGTATTTATGCAGGTTAGAATATTATAACTAACCTTAATTCCTAGATACTGCTCATCAGGTGCATTATTTAAAGAATCTTCAAACTGGTCTTTTGTGAATACCTTTGACTTTTTGGGAGTAACCCTTCATTCTGCTTCTTCAGATAAGCACGTAGTTTCATATATTTGCTAATATCTAATCCATGTTTAATATTCAGTAATGATTTTATCATGGAATACTGAGACCACATTGTTGAACTTTTCATTTTTAATTTATTTGTCATTTCAAAAAAATAAGCTAGTAGCACATTTTCCGAATAGTTTGAAATGTTTTTATCATTGCACCATGTGAGAAATCTTTCGTAAGCATGATTATAAACTCTACTTGACTTAGTTGGAATTTAATCATTCGTAGCTGCCTTAGCAATGTCAACAACGTCGGGCGGTGTACAGTTGGGTTCTGAATCCGACATAATATAATGTAAAAGAAAATTTCAGTACACCTTACTACAACAAACGAAATTTTGATGCTCAAGTACTTACCAAATTGCACAGTCCAATTGTTGCTTTAAATCACTTACAATATTTCTGACATTGTAAAATATTATTGAACTGTCAAATTTGTTTTTGACTTGGCAATCACAAAACCAGTAACCACGGAAATGTAGTGCGCAGTTTTATAATTATTATTCTCTGAATTTATCAACTTCGTTGCAATCTTTTTGAATTTTTATTTAAATATTAATTAGTTCTATAGTCTGGATGCCGTTTGCGGAAAAAATAGCATGTTTCATTCGGAGCAAAAGCACTTTTTGTGGCTCGTCTGAAATTGTCGGCCTCACTAACGTTCGGGCATCAAACATTCTGACTCGCCACAAAAAGTTATACTTACTTTTTTTATTCCTAATAAAACAGTATTAATTATAACCTAAGATAACCACATAATACATAACCTAATATAACTACATTCTACAGTTTTTTAAGTAATAGATTGTAGCTTAAATATATGGAAAATGAAAAGAACGATAAAATAAGTTCTTAAAACTAAAGAAAAAACCAAATCAAAAAGGAAAAAGGAGATGAGATATGTGAAAAATATGACAGCCTGTCGCCACAAAGCCTGAAAAAAATCTTTGATGCAGTTATTGGAGAAAAATATGGAGGAAAATTCTTAGAAAATGGAAGAAAGGGCAAGTACAAGAAACAAATAAAATTTACAAATGAGTTGAAAGTACATACAATAAAGTTTTTATGTCAGAATTATGTCAGATAACATTTGTATTATCTGCAAATAGACTTTTGCATTTTTGGTCTTCAAAAACAAAACGCAAACATCGAGGTGTTTCATTTGGTATTATTATTTCTTACTTACATAAAGACTGTAATTCAACAATAATAATAATTCTTGTTTAAAATTAGTATTTACTATTTAATTTCTGGTAGTGATTTTTTTAATACTTGATTACTTGAATTACAATCAAATAATTTTTTTTAATGATGTAGCGCATATCTAAAGCCGACTCTGCTCACTTTTATTATTTTTAATTAAGTATTCAATTTGTAAATAATGTTGATAATATATTCGTAAAAAGTATGTAAAACATGATGGATATTGACTGTTAATAGTACGTGTGCATCTTAACGAGTTTATAAAACCACCATAAGATATGCGCAAAGAAAGTTTAATTTTGAATTTTATTTACACCTCGGCCCTAAGTATTAATCCAGTACAATAAATCAGTTGCCAAAATTAAAAAAAGGGATGTTTTGTTTTTGCAGGTTAAATATGACACTTTTCTAAGAATAATAAAAATCTGACGATGCTAATTCTAGCGGAACGGAGGTTAAAAAGCAATTTTTTAAATAAATAGTGGTAGTTTTGTTAAAATGAAGAGTTTTTTATTTTTCTTAGTAAAATGGACTTCCAAAAAGTAAAGTTTAGTACAATCAATTTAATGACAATTTTTGTTGATTTGAATCAGCTTGAAAAAGTAAAAGTTCTTTTTGACGTTTCCAATAAGAAATCTGGAGCCTGGCTAGACGCTTTCCCTTATCTTAACTTGGTAACTTACTAGATAAACAAATAGCTGTAGCTCTCAGACTGTGTTCGTTCATCTGCCATCCTCACAGATGGCTCTGTAGTAGACAGTTTTGGTCACCATGGTTTGCCATGTGTTAAAAGCGCAGGGAGAACTTACCGCCATAGTTTTCTTAATGATACAGTCAAAAAAGCCCATGAATATCTTGTCTGGGACGTCACATGCGCAGAGACTATGGCCCCCTGTCATCTTGACGGCATGAGCAGATCGACTGGTTTCGCTTCTTATAGTGTATAAAACGTGTGTAAATCCCTGAGTGAGACATATATTTTCTGTGCTTTCGCTGTTAGAACTCTTGGTCCCTGGAGTGGTGACGTCAAAAGTCTTTTAAATTAATTAGGGTGGTTGCTTATTTAAAGCTTTGGTACGCCCAAAGCCCAGTCTAAGATCTAGCACCTTCGTTGGCACGGTGCCATCTTCTTCCAGTTTTGAAGAAGTTTTTTATGTATGCCTTTATTTATTGTTTATTTAATATTTTGTTTTTTTATTTACTTTTATACATAATATTCATAATTCTGAATATGACAGGCAGTATATTTTAATTTGATATCGAACGAGGGTTGCCTTTTAATTTCGGGATTTGACAACCCTGGTGTTGCAATCTGGCAACTAAGCTCTATCGTAAAGTTGGACATTTTTAAGGTTATACGTACTCAGAACGTTTCATTCAATCCTGAACATTTTCGTGCGATTACTTTCGACGTGGATTAACTCAGCAGCAGTGCATGGTTGAACTTAATTTAATTTTTGCCCATGAAGCTCCATCAAGGACCAGTCTTTATCGATGGTGAATTCAATCGTGGCCGTAGTTCACTCCAAGACGAATTTCGTGCAGGTCGTCCAACATCATTTGTTCCGAAAACCATCGATACTGTGCGCGAACTGATATTGCAAGATTGTCATGTTACCTATCGTGAGATTGAGACAACCTTAGGTATTAGTGGGACCAGCATACATTCAATTCAATATTTGACGGTCAAAAAAATTTGTTCGCGTTGGATCCCACACAATTTGTCAATCGCTCAAATAAAGGCTCGTATCGATTGGTCGAAGGAAATGCTCAAAAAATACGATCGCGGTGCTTCGAAACAGGTCTATGACATCGTGGATGGGTGTTTCAAGATGAGCCCAATCCAAACATTTGTTTGCCAGTTGCCTTCCACAAAATCAGGAAAACCACACGCCGAAGACGGATCACTCTTCACCACGACAATGTGAGCTCCAAAAGCGAAAATCTTCATGGGAAATATTTTGAAAAACAATAAAGTGATTTTCGATGATTAATACGAGTATTTGCTTTTGTTCTCTAATCCCGAAATATAAAAGGGAACCCTCATATTCAAGTATTTTTTTATTATTATTATAAAAAAATTGTTTTTGTATTCAGAGTTTGATTTTAATTTTGGCTTTTTTCGTGCATGTGTATGAAAATAATTTAAGCTGTTATTTATCAGGTTATTTATATAAGGTATAATACTTATTTAATTTTCTACGTTATAAATAAATAATCCTGAAAAAAGATTTTTATTGTAAATTAAGTATCCGTTATTTTAGGACCGAACTGTAAAGTCTAATACATCAATATAATTAGGGAACCAACAAAAATTAACCTTTTATAAAACTCCGCCACCGTTCTGTGAGTCGATTTTATCTAAAAAATGCTCGTTCCCACCCTCTTTTAGTACTTTCAGATGTGCAGAATAGATCTGAAAAAGGAAGGTATGTGTAGCTACACAATTTTTACATAGTTTCATTTAATTCAATTTAATACAATTAATACATTCTGGAAACCAACATTCCAATTTAAATATTTATGCAAATATTCTAATTAACATTCCAGCATCTAGTGTACTCCTCAAAAAGCTTATGATGTATTATTTTATATATTTAAAGTAGTAAATCTTAAAAGGCAAGATAGAATTACAGGTATCTATACTATTACTGAAGATTTCTGTAATATCAATTGACTAGTGGTCGACACTATGCAATAGATGGCAATACATGTAGTTTTTGATTAATTTAGGTGAAATAAACTTTAGTTAAAATTCTTTGTTCTTTTTCTTTCTAGCATTTTTAGCATTATTAATCTTGCTAGTAAGCTCATTGCAATCAAGTCTTCTCCGGACAATGAGTTCCAGTAATTTCTACTGGATTTTGCACTTTTAACGAGTCTGCTGTCCTCCATTCTTTTTATATGTTAATTCCAATACCTTCCTATGTCCTGTATTCCGCATTTTTGCCTGATGTCTTCACTTCTTATTCTGTCGTGTAGAGTTTTGCCTTGCATACTTCTTAATGTTCTAATTTCGCCTGTTCTCATCATTTGGAGGGTTCTATTTGTGTTTGGTCTTGTTTCTGCCGTTATAGGTGTTCTTGTAGTTTTATGTTTTGACTTTGCTTTTATTATGATTTCTTTCAGGCATCCCAAGCATCTTGCTGCCTTCATTGGTTGTGCCCTGACCTCGTTGGAGAGATTATAATAGATGGTTATTTGGAGTAGATTTTTAATTTGTATCTTATCGGGTTTTGAAATGTTACTAGGCACTTGGTCTTGTCGGTATTAATAAGCATATTTAATTCTTAAGATTTGATATTTAATACATATAGTAGCCTTTGAAGATTTTCTTCAGAATCGGCGTCAAGAACAGCATCGTCAGCGTAGCCCAAAAGAATGTGTTACCCATTTTAAATCTAGCTGTGCTGGAAAGATTTTCTATTATTTTGTCCATTATTAAATTAAATATAAAGGGGTGAATCACTAAAAATCCTTAATGGATTCTTGTGTTTATAACTATTTCCATTTCTTCTGTAGTCAAATGTTCTACTCTTATTTTTGTTTGGTATTGTTTTTTTAATATCGTGTACTAGGTTAATTAGTCTGAGGTTTGATCCTTTTTCTCTCATTATCTCTAATAACACATCCTTTAATTCTTTGTTGATTTTTAAATATCCATAGCTAAAAACATACTGTTAAATCTAAAATTTTAATTTGATGCTTACTTAAAAACGCAAGATTTAAAGAGGAATTAATTAAAGTATTTTTAAGACAATTTTTTATGTTTTATCTGTTTAAAAAATCCAACTTGAGAAAACGACATTTTATTAAAAGTAACACTGTAATACATAACACATTTCTTTATTAATTATAAATACAAACAGTTCAGTTAAATCTAAAACATTTAAAAAAATTAAAATTAAATAAATTATCAACTATATTCATAATTATCTACCACCCAACATTGGTTTATATGGAAGTGAACTGTAAACTATTTTTCTGGTTCTATCCACTAAACTGGTTTACTCCATAAGAAGGGTAAGAGGGTTCCGGTAAATAGGAGGGTCCATATGTTGGCCCATAAGACGGCAATCCAGAACCATAACTAACAACTTGCGGTAAAAGAATCTAAGACATAAAAGCGAAATTATTAATACAAAAATGTAAATGAAAATGTAATAACAAGTCACACAAATTTCTAGTATCCACCTCATTAACAGGATTTAAGTCCCTACATTCCCTACCAAGGGTTCCATATTGCGCCTAAAACACTTTAATACAGCATTTTCGCCACGTTGGGCGCCGAATGTACGGAACTTGTTTTTTATTTGTTTTTTTTATTTGAAAAATTAAGACCATTGTTTCTGACAAGAAAGAAAATATATGCAACTAACGTATTATCTTAGCCATCTGTCCTTTGTTGTGGCTTCTATTTTTTGGCTCCCTCGCGGACTTTACGTCCGTGGCTTTCTATTTAAAAACTGATTCAACGTACAAAAAATGTTTTCATCAAAAGTTGTAGAGAATTTAATTGTTTACAATATTGGTAATAAATAAAATTAGTGTAAAACCCATAGAAAACGAGATAGTTGCAAAAAATGTATGAAAAGTCAATTTTTTTCACCTTTCACCCCCCGATTTTTTAAGTTGCGAACTTCTAATCATATGTGAATTTTGATGACAGTTTTAGGATGCCAAAATACAAGTTTACACTACAATTAATTAGTTAATTAAATATATTTTTATATTCTGCGGATATTGTATAATTCCCTTCCAATAGTCATTTTATACATAATTTCACTGTCTTATATATTTAGATTAAATATTTTTAGTCTTAGTTCGTTTTTATGCCTAGTTTCGATTTAATTTTCCATAAACGAGGTTAAAATCGATTATTGGTTTTGTACATCTGCAAAAGTTCGCTTTTCTCTTTTAACAGTAAACTGAAAAGTCACATAACCAAGAAATTGCTATACAATTTGCTGGGAAATCAACCATAAATAATAAAGTAGCATTTAACAGTTTTAAGAACGTACATAGTTATTCTCCTATACCCACGTGTTAGCCGTTTGACGGCATACGCCTATAAAAATTATTTGTGTGTGTGTAGAAATTTAGTAAATATATGTATTTATTACAGGAAACTTTTTATCGATATCCTATTATTTTCACCTTGCATTTGTTAACAATTTATAAAAAAATTATTTGTGCTGGGTAAAAATGTATTAAATAAATAAGTGGACCATTGTCATTTATTAAATGTCAAAGTATATTGTAAATAGGTATTAATTAATACAAATATACAGAGTGGAAAGTTTAACTGGAACAAATTCTGTAATTTAATAAATGAAGGTTTGTTGCAAAATTCCTGAAACACGTCAAATTTTATTTTTTATGGGATATAAAATAAAGAGGTTTGTTCATTTTCTTAATTATATTAAGGGTTGTAGCGACCCCCAACTTTTTTTTTAATGAAAGGGAAGGTTGATCTTTTTTTTATTTTAAAGCTTTTTCAATTGCAAATACAAGTAAGTAGGTATTCTTTTTTTTGTTTTTTTTTACAAGCAATGTGTTAGAAAAAAATAAAATACCGAAATGTTCTTTAAAACTACTTTAATACAATAAATGTTCAAAATGCCCTCCATTTTGTTGCTGACAATATCCTAATCGAATATAAAAATTATCCCGAATATTTTCCAATTACTACGTTTATGTACTTACACTTTGTTTTTACTACTTGATAAGCCACAATAACAAATCCTTCCTTTTTCTAACCTGCTATCAGGTATTTCACTAATTAAAACTTAATGAGATTGAGTTGTCTTCAGGTATTTGTTTTAAATTTCTACAACAAATTTATAAGCCAATAAAATAAGAAAATGTCTTATTTAACCGAAACGCACCGTATCGAAATTTTACAGATGATCGGATATGGGAACAGAAGTCGAACACAGGCTGAAATTGCTCGTTTGTTTGCTGAAGTTCATCCAGAATCGCCTCCAATTAATCGAAGTACGATTAGCAAAATTGAAAGTTGATATCGAGAGTTGGGCCATGTAAGAGATATTTCTCGAAAAAAGCCTTTACAAATCGTCGAAGAAACCCGGTTGAACATGTTGGAAGTTGAAGAAAATCCTGTTACTCCAGCTAGGGGCTCGCGTTCATGGTGTCAGTCACACAAGCGTTTTAAAAGTTTTCAAAGATGCCAAAAAGTACCCATATAAGATGCAAAACCTTCATGAGCTTAACGAAGACGATCCTGATCGTAGACTTGATTTTTGCGAACGATTTATGGCATTTATTGATGGTGGTCAAATTCCTTTGGAATAGGTGCTGTTTTCTGATGAAGCTACGTTCACGTTACATGGACACGTAAATCGGCACAACTGCCGTTATTGGGCTGATGAAAATCCCCATTGGATGCGTGAATCTCATACCCAAAGGCCTCAAAAAACAAACGTCTGGGCTGGAAATATTGGGAATTGCATAGTGAGTCCTTTTTTCTTCGATAAAAATGTAATTGGAGAAACATACCTAACTATGCTTTAAATTGAATTGGTTCCTACTTTAAGAATTTTATTCCCCAATAATTTGGATCCCAATTTATTTGACCAACAGATGTGGTTTCAACAAGACGGGGCACCACCACATTTTGCTCAAATTGTACGGACCTATCTTAACGAAGTGTTTCCGAATAGGTGGATTGGAAGAAGGGGCCCAATTGAGTGGCCAGCAAGATCACCCGATCTCACCCCATTAGATTTTTTTATGGGGATATTTAAAAAGTAAGATTTATACTACTAAACCTAACGACATAGCCGAGCTTCAGCAAAGAATCAGAGACGAAATTATTCAAATAACGCCGGAAGTATTACAAAATGTTAGGAATAGTTTTTAAGATCGATTGGGATATTGTCAGCAACAAAATGGAGGGCATTTTGAACATTTATTGCATTAAAGTAGTATTAAAAAACATTTCGGTATTTTATTTTTTTCTAACACATTGCTTGTAAAAAAACAAAAAAATTACCTACTTGTATTTGCAATTGAAATAGCTTTAAAATAAAAAAAAGATCAACCCCTTTTTCATTAAAAAAAAATTGGGGGTCGCTACAACCCTTAATATAATTAAGAAAATAAACAAACCTCTTTATTTTATACCCCATAGAAAATAAAATTTGACGTGTTTCAGGAATTTTGCAACAAACCATCATTTATTAAATTACAGAATTTGTTCCAGTTAAACTTTCCACTCTGTATATCAAATTATGAAAGAATGTATTTATATAACTTTTAATAATACTTTTAATACTATTTGTACTTTTAATCCTTTATATTTAATATTTTTTTAACTCTCGTTATATTATGTTTTAACTTAACTCAACTTTGTGACCACCCTGTGTAATTAATTTATTATTTAAACACTATAACTTATAATTTAGGCCCTTAGGTGCAAAACGATGTAATAATTGTTAAATTTGATCAATTAGTTTAATATGAAGGGGGCTGATACATTTTTCAATATGAACAAAATTATATCAAAAGAATAAATAAGTTTAAATGGCTTGAAGAATCTTTGCCAAAATTATCTAATCTTGGCCATCAGTATATCAGGTGAAAGTTTTACTATAATATTTTTTTTTAAATGACAAAAGATAAATGATTAAAGATCGTGCTTTTTACAAGTATTAAAACAGTTGTCTAATAAGCATCGTTTACGCTGGCATAATAAGAATATTACCGTTAAAAGTGAAGACGTATCGGTTAACTGAAAACCTACTTCACAGCGATGCTTTTGCTCTTTTTGAACGATAGTTAAATATATCTTAACAGACAGGTGCAACACCTAATAATTTTTCTTATTAAAATCATAATATTATGGATACTAAAGTTTTAATAAAACCTATTTATTGCATATTTTATATTATATTAAAACGCAATAATATAATTAATATTATTGGTAATAATTCAATAATTCATACATTTTGAAAAATAAAGTAAAAACCTCGCTAGAGCAAACTAAAAAATGCATTAATAGTTTGTATGTCCTCCCCTGTTCTGTAGTAAGGTTAACTCGTCTATGCATGGAAATAGTATCCATTGGGATGATGTTCCATTCAAGTGTAAGTTCCTGGAGGTTGCTAGGAGTATCACTGGTTATCTTTGAATATTTTCAATCTCCAGTGTATTTTTGTACTCATTTTGTGCAATGGGGCTAGCATTGTCATCCATAAAAATTAAATTGTCTCAAATTTTATTTCGTAGAGGATAAATAATGGTAACAATAATGTTTCGAACATATCTATCCCCTGTTATAGCGCCTGTAATAGGAATAAGCTCCTTGGTATGGAACAACTTCCCTTGCAAAAGTTAGTCTTTCTTGTCATCCTGGTGCTCTCCAAACTCTTTGTTGCAGACTATAACTGACTAAAACAACCAAACAAACCAGGACATTTCGCAAATGAGCTAAAATCCAGACTCTGTGCTCCTTTGCACATCCTGTAGATTTGCGGCAATTTATCTGGGAAGTAACCTAGGTACTCTTAACTGTCTCCTCGATCGCAAATTGGATCTGGCAAGGCTCTACTATATTGTTGTGCTGGAAATTCATTAGACTAATATGCTTCCGATATACCCAACTTATTAGATACAGATCTTCTCTTGCATTCCAATCAAAAAGGCCCAGTTTCACTGTTAACAGTCAACACTGTTAGTTTCCTGGTACTATCGGATAACTCATGCGTAAGGAATCCCTAGTCTAACCGCGATTAGATGATTAGATAGACTCTCATCATACAAAGTCACTATTCTTGCTCTATTAAATTTTGAAATTCAATTGCCAGACAAAATAAACTCAACAATTAGAATAATTCGATATGAACCACTTTTTCAAAATTTGTATCTAAAATTATAGGAAATTTTTGCGGCAGTATATATAGGCCAATCTGCACGTCTACTAAGCACCAGAATTAATGAACATCGTAATCAAGTCAATAAATATAAACATTTGGACCCACCTCCTTCTCCTTCTGCATTTGCCAACCATATTATCCCAGAACACCATGAGTTCTCTGATTCCAATATTATTAGACTGCACAAATATTTTAAAGGACCTAGGATGAACCTCTTAAAGATGTTTGAGATTAACGAAGCTTCTAAGCAAAATGATATCATCTTTTTAAATGAGCAACTAAGACCTAAAGATCCCTATATCTTTTTTAGTATTCCTTTTTGAATAATGCTGTTGGCTATATCATCTATATAGTTCCTTTCAAAAAATTTTGCAACAATTTGCCACTAATGTTATAATTGTATTGATTACTACTTTGATTTTTGGATTACCCTAATTCTTCTTTGTTGTTACTAATCAGTGATTTGACATATTATTGATGTAGGATGTTATACAACCCGCCGTTATATTAAGACTAGTTTTAGAAATTTCATTGTTATTGTGTTATCCACTTTGCTTGCATTTATCCTTTTTACATATATTTCTTATAACCTTTGCATAAAATTTTTCTTTGATATCAAATTGAATTATTTGTCAGCTTATGTGAATGCAAATTTACTCTTAGTGTTGTAAAAATAAGGTTTCTGTCGGACTTTCGCATGTTTTACACTAGCGTAACTAAAAGAAGACAGTGTCAACTATTAGGGTAAACTAGGTGTCAACTATTAGTACCTCTCTGTTTTCGGATGTTCGAGCACAATGCCGCCAGTAAAGGGTCAGATGTTTCGATATTCTAAAGCTGATATGGAAGCAGCTATAGAAGAATGCAGGCGGGGCGTTCCGACGGCTACTGCGGCAAAGAAATATGCAGTTTCATGTGTAACTTTGCTGAATAAAGTTAAAGGAAAGACCCCTGTTAGGCGCAAAATGGGAAGAAGCTGCTATGTCACCAAAGAAATAGAAGAGATACTTGTAGCATGGGCAAAAGGAATGGTGAAAAAAGGGTTCCCAATAAGAAAAGAGAATTTGCAGGATAGTGTAAAGAAAATAGTCGATGAGCTTAAGATTAAAACTCCCTTCAAGGATAGTAGACCAGGGAAGCGACGGTACGACAGTTTTTTAAAACGCCACCCTGACCTTATAACAAGACAGCCTCAAAATTTGACAACTTCCAGAGCACCTGCAACAACGTTTCAAATAAAAAACTGGTTTCAAGAAGTTAGCACTTACTTAAACAGTAGTTATCATACATATATACTGAACGCACCTTTTAATATGGAGGAGAGCGCTTTTTTCCTGAACCCCAAAGAAAATGATATTCCATTAAATGTTGACGGGTAACTTTTACGTTTAAGTTCTGAATAGTTTAACTTCAAGTCCATATCTTGCCAAAAACTAAATAAGTACTTATAACAATATAATATATAACAAGCAACAAGGGTAAATATATTTTCTGCTGACAATTATTTTTAAGAAAAAAATTATTTTATTTGATTTTATTTTGTTACTTAATTAATGACCACAAACTGTGCTCATTTTTCATTAAGGTATAGTATTTTTTGTTGATTTCTTTTTATAAAACATATTTTAATGAGATGTTATAGTCCTGTCTATTATTAGTGCCATTTGATGTCTACTTTTAGTGTATGTGATTTTTGATGCTGTCATCTTTTAGTGTCTCTGGCGAGGCCAAGAAAAATATAATTTTTAATTCAAAAAATGTATAGTTATTAAAGATTTTAGATGAAAAAGTGAATATTTAAATGTTGTTAGAACAGTAAAAAAATATGTAAGTCTCATTCTTCAGTACATACATTTGATTTTTAAGAACGAAGTTTCATTTCTCCTTAAAGTGTCTACCATTAGTGCTTTTACCTTAATTATGGTTATTGTGTTCATACTATTGTTCACGGTCAAGCATCATCACTATGGTGATTTCTCATCAATTGATGTCGCTTCGATAGAAGGTTTTCAGCCTCTTTTTCTTCCTTTCACCAACCCTCTAGGCTCATTCCTTTGGGTCTATGAGTTTACACATATTTTTGCTCATAGCTCCTTCTACCAAAACGTTCCTATGACTGATAACTTTTTCAACTCCTAGCTTATTATTATTTAATCATTAATCTCTATTAGTTCATTTATTTTTTTTTAATTCATTTACTTACGTTAGACCGTAGCACACATTATCTTATTTAATTAAAAAATGTTTCTTTCTTTTCACTGTCATACCTTTATAACATTTCTCTTACCCACAATTTTAACCCCTAAAAATGTAAGCTGTTTTAATATATAAATTGTATTATATACACATTTCAGGTATGAACCTTATTATAATTTCTTTTCTTATGTTGTAAAACTTATTTGTATTTTAGCCTGATGATGGCTTCTCAAAAAGTCGAAACTAGTCGCTGTTAACAACTTAACATATTTCATATACATAATAAAACTTTGTGACATTGACTTGGATATTTAATTTCTAATTTTTATAGTTTTTATTGTTTTTGTAAATTTTTTTAGATGCGCAGCACTAGGGAAATAAATAAGGATTAAATGTACAAAAGAACAAGCCATGGTCCAATTTTGGCGAGTAACCGAATAAATATATTATACTTATATTAAGATAAAAAAATACTTACAGCTGTTCCCGAAAAGAAAGTGTGGATAAAGAGAATTAAAGAGACCACCAATGCTATTGTTCCTATTAATAAAGATTTGGCCGTGAATAATGTCAGTCCTCCCATTATTACTGGAATCATGACCATTGCCATCGCTCCTACACCAAACATCCAAGGTCCAACCATTCGTTTCATTTTACCTCTTCCTAAAAATTAAAAAAAAAACCGTGAATGTTTATTTGGATACTTGTCAGTGTCAGAGCTATTATTGAAATGGATGATAGATGTTCAGATAGCCAGGTCGTTCTAAAAGAGATTCGTAGCTCCAGGATTAGCTCGGCACTAGTCCAGGAATGCGCAAACACCCTAGACTGACTGGCCTAAGAATGAGATTTAACCCTGTTGTGGGTACCAGGACATAGAGGTATAGTGGTCAACCAGCGGGCAGATGAACTAGCTAGCCAATAAATCTTGCTACGGACCCGAGGCAATATTAGGGCTAAGAGGAGCAGAAATCTCAACTCTGTCCAAGGAAGTGGCGGAGAGAGGAATTGAGGAACAATGGACCAACTGCAATGGTCTTACTTTGACAAAGCTAGAACAAGGTGGGGTTGTTGGACAAATCCAGATCGCAGCTGCGCCTGCTGGCTGGAGTCCTTACTGGCCTCTGTGGATTTAGAAGACATCTACAGCTTTTAGGTGTAGTCGAGGACCCAGTCTGTGGGGAGAAGGAAACTTTTCACTTCCTGAACACTTGCGAGATTTACGCAGACAAGACATCTTTGGGGGTTCGTCGTAAATGGATGTGACTGCATGTGGCTGAAAAAAGAGTGAGTAGCTGGAGGGTGATGGAAGATAAGGAAAGCTTGAGCTTGCATAGGTACGTGGAGACAGATATAAGGAAGATGGAAAAAGAGGTTGCTGAAGGTGGAAGGCAATGTTGGAAGAAGACCGAGGCGGAGAGACTGAGGAAGTAACTGGGTGGGGAGATAGAAAGAGGACTCAGGCATGATGTGAATGTTTCGTATGAAGTGATAAAAGGCTGTAAAAGGACGGGAAGTGTGGCAACAGGTGTGTATGGAGGGCTAAGTATTGGTGGAAAGAGGAAATAGAAAAGTTGTGGAAGGAGTGCAAGAAAAAACGAAGAAGGATGGTAAGGATAAAACGTAAATATAAGGATAAGGAGATATACAAGGCGAAAAAGAAGGAACTTGAGCGGAAGGTTGAAAGGTCGAAAAGAGGTAAGTGGGAAATGTTACTGGGGAATTGGACAATAATCCATGGGGTAGGCATATGAGATTGCAGTTAAAAGAATGGGGGGAACTAGTAATATTGGGAATATTGTGCTAGAGGAAGATTGGCAGCAAGAACTTATTAAAAAACTATTTGCAGTGGGATAAGTAGTAGGGGATAATATAATTTGGGTAGACGAGGTTTTCAAGGGAAGAGATAAAATGAGGGGGATAAGGCCGGTAGAGAGAGAGGAATGGCGTGGTATCAAGGAGAGAAAGGCTTCAGGAATAGATGGTTTGACAGGGAAGTTAGTAAAAAGACTGTTGGATAATAATGGAGAGTATTTCATGGAACTTTTCAACAAGGTGCTGAGGGAGGAAGAGTCTGCGGGAGCATGGAAAGTAGCCAGTGTGATACTGGTAAGGAAGGCGGGTAGAGAGGGGAAACGGACAGGGGAAGTATGCTAGGGTAGTGATTCCGAGACGGGAACAACGGCGAGTTTTGGGGTGGTTTTGGTTGGTAGGTGTCATCCTTGCGATGATGAGTCCAACACTGTTCGGGACCTGGACCCGTTCGAACATGAGTTTTTCCATCTCAGCGCGAAAAAAAAGACAGATAGACAGTAAGAATTATAGTGAGTAAATAAGATGTATGGTTAAAAAAGGCGGTAGAATATTATCTGAAAAAGAGGAGGTGCCACTTATGGATTTTTGATGAGAGAGGTTCTCGTTATTTCTGAGGAACTCGGCTAGGTCTGGAAAAGATGGTGTTGTAGATTACGAGCTAAGAAGCAAAATTGGTCTTGAAGTCTACGATAGTTGTTTAAGTGTAGAAGAATAAAGGGGTGAATGTTACTCTTCCTGTCACGAAGTTACTAAGAACTAAGTGGAAGTTTTTAGACAAAAACTTGGGTTAGTAATAATAAAAAACTCTTCGTTTAAACGTAACTTCCCAGTTTATTTGCAAAAATTATGTTTTAAATTACAATGACGGCCGTTTCGTTAAGTTTAGCATCGTCAGATTGACATTTAAGCTACATTTTGTTTGTTTGTAACTAGGTACCTTGTTGTTTAGGTAGTATTAAGGCTAGATCAAGTATGGATGTAATGAGACCTAACAATATTAAAACCTAGATGTTAATAGCCCTAAGGGATTATTCTGGATGTACTTCCCTCTAAGATCAGTATAACTGTGCAATGATATAGAAAAATCAGTAAAAAACTATATCATGCTGATCTTTACAATAGCTTAATATATTTGTGTTTTACAATTACGTAATACCTATGTATAAAATGTAATCAAAGTAAAGGGTTTAATAATTTAATAATAATCTTCCAAGATTTATTTGTTCATTAACAACTTTAAATTGTGGATCTGCTAGATGTCTTTTTATTTCAAGTTCTTCAAGGAAATCTAAATTTTGTTTTTTATCACAAGTATGTAGTATTTGGATGTCATTGGTATGTAAGAGTGAGGTTGGATGTTCAAGTAGGTGTTTTGTATAATTTGACTTATCTGGTTGTTTTAATCTATATGCTCTAAAGTGTTCATTGAATCTTACTTCAAAATTTCTTTGTGTATAACCCCTTACATTTTGGACAATTAATTTTGTAAACACCAGATTTTTTTAATTTGGGTAATTTTGTTTTTACATTTAACAATTTTGTAACAACATTATTTTGTGTTTTAAATGATATTAATGCTGATGTTGCCGAGAAAATTATTTTTGAAATTGCATTAAAATATTTTCACAATATGTAATATTTTTATAACTTTTAATTTCTTTAGCTTGTTTAGGAAATATTAGTTGTAGCGACACTTTCTGTTCTTTCTTATTAATTAATTTATTTATTAATTGAATTGGATAGCCATTAGACGTAGCGATTTGTTTTATGATACTAATTTCTTAATCAAAGTTAATTTTGTCCATTGGAATTGAAAATGCCCTATTTATCATATAAGCTGCTAATTTATGCGTTATAGGATTATTTGAATTATATGGTATGGTTACATCTGTTTGTGTTGGTTTTCTGTATATTGAATAATTTAGCAAATTATTAACTTTTCAATTTTTTTAAAAATTAATTGAATTATTTTCTTCAAATAGAAAGTAAAATTAATTTTAGGATGGAAGGTATTTATTTAATTAAATTAGCGAACTGTCGTTCGCTACCTACAAATCCTGCTAACACATCATCAACATATCTATACCAAAATACAATATTGTTTTTATAATTAGAATTAAAGATTATTTTTTCTAAGTTATCCATAAAAATATTTGCTAAAATTGGAGAAATAAGAAGACTCTCATTTTGAATACATACTTTGTTTTAAAAAGTAAAATAATTTTGACTAATGCATACATTAAATAGGTCAATTATATCTGATATTATACCTGGATGGATATTTCTTTTACCTAATAGCTTTTTAACTAGAACTAAAGAATGTATAGTTCAAACGTTCAAAAGAAGAATTTTTTATTATTCTTAATAAGAAGTAAGGGTTAGTACAATAAATTATTAAAAACTTGGGTTGATGAATATTGTGTAATCTGCGAGAGACAGTTTGGATTATGGAAAAAATTCGTGGTACCACTTTCTGCAAAGATCTCAGCTACCAATTTTTGTATTACAATTTGATAAATTACAGTGTCGCAGATATAAAATTTATATCCTAAAACGAAATTTGTATTATATATAAATAATACACTTACCTTCTTCTATAGCTCGGGATAGTGCTTCACTTGTATTACTTTCCAAACGTATCTGAAGAGTTTTGGTTGAAAGAAATCTACTGGTTGAGTTTAAAAGTAATTCTATTAATGCATCTAATCTTTTATAAGGACTCAACGGTAAGTTATATTTGTTTAACTCCTTTGGTGATCTGGATGTGGATTTTGAGTCACTAAAATTAAATATTTGTCAAAATAAAAAAAAATTACTAATTGATGATCTTGCTTTGGGGCTAAAACACATTGTTGAGTCAGATACACTTGAATTAGTATGTGATTGGTTGTCAAAAAGTTTGTAATCGCATCATAAATTTATATAAAAAAATATTAGGGGGGAAGGCTGTCCAAGAACTTTTGTAGAAATTCTTTGTGAAGGAATATTACAAGAAATAAGGTAACGTAAAAATGGAAAAAAACAGATTTAAAGATAAATTAAAAACAAAAAGTAAAATTTGTATAGCTGTATATCTGTATGATATTTTTTCTACCACTACTATACAATATGGCTCTATTCTCACATTTTTCTTTGCTACAATGTTAGACTTTCCAAAGCCGTGGGATAAGTAAATCTATCCCACGACTTTAATCATTTATCCCAGGATATGTACATTTAAATGGAGAATTTACATTTTTTTTTAGTCATAACATAGCTGGCTTGCAGTCTAGGTTCGTGAGATTTCTCTTTACTGTCATAAACGTTTTATAAATTGTAATTTGCTTTTGATTAAGCTGCAGAAAATAGATTATAAATTTCATAAAATTTGTTATTATGGAAATAGATGAAAGTGATTTTGATAATACACCGCCAGATATTCTGGAAAAAGCGGCAAATGTCACTCTGGACTTATTACCAGTAACTTCCAGAAAGAAATAGCGTTCCTACGATAAGTTTATGGATTGGAGAAAATGCATTGAAATCCTTTTCTGAAAAGGTTCTTTTAGCTTATTTTGAACATTTATCTAGAACTTTAAAGGCTTCTACAATATGGTCCCAGTACTCGATGTTAAGAAGTACAATAAATGTAAAAAACATAGATTATTTTAATTTTTAGTTGCAGTGGTAGAAAAAGTATAGTGTGTAACAGCACTTTTCTTACTCATTTCACAATATACTATTGTATACTTTTATAGACAAACAAATACTGAAACGCTTAATTATCTTTAGAAATTTGGCTTAATTCAGAGAGAAAAGTGGGAAATAATAACAGCCAACAAATACGATTTTGCAATTTTAGGAAAATTGTATCAGAATGTCCTGCAAAATTTCAAATTTCAAAAGATTTCAACATCCCCAAAATAAATAATACTAATCACTTTTACCTTATGAGGCTGATTCCAGGTACAATCTCATAATTTTTAAATGATTCTTCTGTATTCAATAATTTTACAATTTTTTCAATTTCACAATTTAAGATTCCGGTAAAAATAGGATGTCGGACACAGTTTTTATTTTCATTTTGGATTATATTCTGCAAAGTAAAATTTGGTAAGCATAACAATTTCAATGTTGAGACTTTTTAAATTAATCTACATCTTAGAAACTACCTTTTTAAGTTATTTAAAAATAATACTTACCCCATTTATTATTACCATACAATAAATAAACTGAACTAAAGACCAAACAAACTTCATTTTGATTGAGGTAAATGTACATACCAGTTACAATAGCATGATGTCTACGATATATAAGCAAAGTCCCTCCTTTTTGTACAAAAATTAAATAGTGACCCTTTGAAAACAAGAATATGTAACCAAATCAAAATTATTTACTTTCAAAGTGGTCCGGAATTTGCTTTTAAATGTCCATTTAAAGTTTAAATATTCCACCAACTTATACTAAATGTATTTTAAAATAGAACTGAGGCCTTATTTTAATTATGATTCGTTATAAAAGGTTCTATTATACTGCTTGTAGTCTTCCTAATATCTTCTGATTATAAGGAGTTTAGAAAAATAAGTAATGGATCAAATTTTGTATTAATAAAACATAACAATATTAAAGTTTTTTACTATTAGCTGATACATCGTCAGATTGAGAATGCTCGTAGCGAAATAGCTATCATTGGAATTTAAAAGCTAATTTTTTAATTAAAAATAGAGTTAAGTTCAAACGAATAGTTGTTTATTATTTTTAGTAAGATGGACTTCCACAAAGTAAAGGTTAGTACAGTCAATTTTATTCTTTTAGCAAAATATTTGAAAAAATAATTAAAAAAAGACCTGATGTTGATTAAGTAGGTACTTAGTTACAAACAAACAAAAAATGTAATTTCAATATGTCAATCTGACGATGCTAGTTTATAGCGAAACAGCTGTAATTGTGATTTTAAACCGAATTTTTCAATTAAACTTGGAAGTTGAGTTAAAGCGAAGAGTTTTTTATTATTCTTAGTAAGATGGACTTCCAAAAAGTAAGGATTAGTACAATAAATTTAATTATTATTATTGTCTTTTATCTCTGCTTCTACTTTTCCGTCTTGTGTTACTATTATTCCCAAAGATTTAAACTGGGAAATCTCTTAAATTTTTATTTGTTTTACTTAAATTTCTGTGCTGCATGGTTCTATTGCGATCCTTATACTTATAGTTTTGCCAATATTTATTCCTAGTTTGTATTTTCATAGTTCCAGGTTATGCTGTAGATATTCTACCTTATTTGCGAGAAGAACGTGATCATCTGCGAACAACAGCTAATTTATATTTATCATTTCCATTTATGGTATCCCCATACAGTGCTAAATACACTGCTCAACAATTGAGGTGGATATTTTTTAATTTCAGAAAATGACGTACACAAATAATATTTTAAATTTACATGCTATCCGTAAACTCTGTTTATAGCAACTTGTTTTTGTCGTTTTTTTTCTTTTTATATGCTATCTTTTTAACTAGAATTTTAGGAATTCGATTTCAAAATACTAACATTTTAGTCGCGTAGAAGTGCTTGAAGTGACTTTAACTTTGTTACTGTAGTCCATAAATCTGTTTACCTAAAAAAAATGGCGCTACGGCGATTAGCAACAGTGCAACTCGATCAATTAGTACGTTGGATACACGAATGCTTAATTCAAGAAGTTGCTACATGGCTAAATTTGGCCCAAGGTGTTGGGACACATTGGGGGAGTGAATAAGGGCCATGCCAAATAGAATGACAACACTAAGGCAAGCTAGGGGTGGACCCACAGACTTGTTTAATATAATTGTTTAAACTCTGCTTTTAATCTTAGGTAAGGTAAGTCAATTTTTGGTGGAATAATTCGGTTATATTATTTAAATATTGAAAGACAAACATTTTGTAGGAAATAAATAGTTTGTGTTATCTTATTTGCGGAAAAAGATGTTTACAAAAAGCATTTTATTCATGCCAAAGTATTTTTTAAATCCGTAAAAGGTTTATAGTTACAGTCTTAAATTTTATTTTTTAAGTATTATTTAAATAATACATGGGCTTATTTATTTATTTTATTTTGGGCATGGTACAAGACTCTACGAATTAAGCACTGTTTTATAAAGATTTTCAATAATAATAGGAGCACTGTTTTCAAATACACGAATTACTTGCTAACAGAGTGAAAAGACACGGTTTGTATCTCCGTTATACCATTTTAAATTATAATATTCTTGAAATGACAACAGTTTCCATATCAAACTAACTATTAAATCAGACACTGAAATGTATCACTTCTATATCAGTGCCGCAGAGGTAAAGCTACTACAAAATTTAACAAGGTTTCGCTTACTTTGTATATAATTTATAATTTAAATTAAAAAGATTAACTTTATTTATGCCGATTTTAAAAATGATAACCAAGTGTAAGTGTAAGAATTTCAAAAACGAATTAAGTTTATTGTGCTTGGTGATTATGTAACACATTTTATTATTTCTCAATGATTTTATTTAATTTATTATCAACAGTTATATCATTATTGACTGTTGTTTAACAGCAAACGAGAAAAGGTACAACAGCAGATGTTTGATTCTTTAGAACCGTACAAAACTCTTTTAATAGATAAATACGTCGATGATTCCAAGCACAAAAATATGTCAATGTATTATTCCTTCATGAAAGCAATAACTGTATTAAATATGATTAATATTAATAAAAAAATTTTGAGTTTGAAAATCATTACCAATGACGTACAGTTGAATAGGTAAAAATAGTAATTATAATTTTTTAAGTAAAACAAATGTTACCTAATGACTAATATTTTAGTAAATTGTTTTTTAAGCCAATGAAGTTCTTCTTCTTCTTTTGATTTATGGCTTTGCTACGGGGCAACGATTTGGGGGTGACTGCAATGTTGACTGGCTCTAGACCATATTGCAACCACCGACTTTACGTAACTGTAATCTTATTTATTATAAATTAATAGCAGTTAATTGGGAAATGTGCTGTGAAATATTTTGGTCAATATGTGCTTTGATGCTTTTTTTAAAGTATTGAGATGCTGTGCGAGACAATAAAAAAGAGGTATCTACTATGGGAGTAAACAATCTCGACATACATAGGAAATAACAACATAGGAAGGATCTGAAATGAAAATAGGTGGATTGAATTTAGTTGAGCATTGTGAACGCTTACAAGTTTATTTTATTAACGACAAGAAACTTTATTAGAACGCTAACTGAATATATAGATATTGGGGTAGGTAGTTTTAATGATATAAATATTGTATATAAGTCCAGATTTATAATTTGGTTAATGGGGCATTCAAAAAATATATGAATTTAGATCCTCAACTGAGCCACACTGGCAATAAGGAGTATCCTTTATTTTTAGATTATACAGATGTTTTTTAGTTAGACAATGACCTGTTCGCATTCTAATTATTGTTGTGATATGTCTTCTACTGATATAGAGGAAGTCGGCATGCCATGCTTTACAATGGAATGATGTCTGAACTTTACAATATTGGTATTTTTTCTTCATCAAAGTAGAGCTCCAAAAACTTTGAACTGTTTAATAGTTTCTCTCTTTATGTTTGTTAATAAGTTGTGACAATCGAGAGTAACATTTATGGGAACATTAAGATTTCTGCATCTGCTTCCATGTTGCCAGGTGTGGTGTGAACACCCCGTATATTTCGTATATTTAATTAAATTGTTTATTAGAAATATCGATGGCCTAGACCACCGTAGTTTGTTTATAGTATGGCACGTTCAATGTCACATCGTATCTGTGAGTAAGGTTGAATAAACAAAAGATAGAAATAAATACACAGCAATGCATAGACGGCGAGTTCAATGTATGCTATTCATGATCAAGTTCACTATGTTGCTGATACAGCAGTAATATAATTTATTTATAGTAATTAAGTGTTTTACTCTAATCCAGTCATAGAAAATATAGTTTAATGTCTTTAGTGTAAAAGTATTTATTCCATACAACCCCCAATATTAAATATTACACAGGAATGCCGGAATGACCTGGTATCCATGACAGCAGAAATTTGAATCCAATCCTATTAGCAGAGTATAATAAACTTTTGGTTTTCAGGGCCCAATAGTCAGCAGATGCTGATAAATGGCTACCTTTGATCTTTGAAATGGCACTGAGTGAATCTGAAGAAAACAATAACTTTATGGATTGATTTGGATAGAGCCTGATGGATAGCAATCGTTTCTGCTTTGCTAATAAACAATTCTCCCGGTAATCTTAAAGAAAATTTATAGTTAATGCTGGGAATAGAGATTCCATATCCTACTCTCTCGATGACTTTTGATGCATCTGTGAAAATGAATGTAAAATTTTCTTCAATTTTTTAGGTTTTAAAAAGAAATCTTTCTTTTATCATAGTTTCGTTTTGGTTAATGTTGCAGTTAAAGGTTTGTAATGGACAATTTGAAATAATTTTGAAAAATTAAAACCTTAAAATAAAGGTGAACAAAAAAACTAAATGTCTTTTTTTTATAGAATATATAAAAACTAAAATTTTTGCATCAGTAATTCTTGAAGCACTTAGTACTTAGGCCATGTTTGTCCCATTTTGCGTTCTTGAACCTACCTATAACTCTTCAGTCAAATATTAATCATGAACTGTATTAACTTCTACAGTAATTTCTTTTAAGTTGGGATTTGAATTGCTTTAATCAGTAGATATAATTTTATATTTATATTTATAACAGCAGGAAAATTTTATTTTATGAAAATATTAAATTTATCTACTTTGTTTTGAAAACAGAACAGGTGTACAAAAATATTTGTGTTAAAAATAAGTGTTCAATCACAGTTACATCATAAACAGCTATTATTATGTTTGCTAATTGCTAACAAATTGTATTAATTATTTCGTAGATAAATAAACTTATTTAATTATGTTTTTTTTTATTTTTTTTTAACCCGACTCTGAACAATCAGACGCACTTGTCCGTTGTATTAAATGAATTGAAGCGTGAACCTTGATAATATTTGACATTAGCGATGTCCATTACGGGCACAAGAATAATGAAAAATTATAGCGCAGTTACTACTCCGGCATTATCGTGAATTTCTTACAGTGGCACCACTGTCTTCCTACTCGCTGATCCTCTTTCTTCATTCTTCCTTCATCGACAGTAGTTAAACGATACGGATATGTTAATTTTTTTAGTAGTTCAAAGGTTTCTGTGATTCGAAGATGAATTGGTGTTTTTTGGTTTTCACAATATTTTGTTGGAGGTTAGTGAATTGTCAGAATGATATTGGCAGTGAGTGTTGCAAAGAAAGTAGATCCTTGACGAATTGGCAGGCGTCCTGGTCCCTTTTTCCCACCACCGCTACTTGGTCACTACAAACGAGAATCCCAATGACACCTGGTAAGTTGAATATTTATTTATTCCTTTATTAATTTTAAAATATTGCATATTATACCTTTTTTACTAAAACTGTTGATTTTGTTTTAAAATAATTGAAAAGTTTTTATTAACTTTTCTTAATTTTTGTGGCAACAACACAATAATGGCTGTAAGTGCAAATCTATGTTTATTTAAATAAATTTGATAATAACCCGTGCCACTTTCACATGTCATTTTCTTAACCATTAAATTGTAACCCTGATTTTGATTACCCGCAAAAATTGAAAACAGTCCCAGATTGGTCAATTTAGCAATAGTTTGTACTGTAGCATAGAGTGGGAAAATAAACAAAGGAATTTAATGAAGGAAATAGGTAGGTGGATATAATTTATTTCAGATTAATTCCTTTATTTTTTAATATTAAAGTTTCATGTTAATTAAAATACACAATAAACAAATAGAGAACCTCACAAAATCAGTTTTTAGATAATTTACAATCTCGCGAGTTATATTGTAAACTAATGGTCTCTTACAATATTTTAAAAAGATGGTACAGAATGTCTTAACCATCCCAATATTTAAAATTTAACATTATTTTATTGAGATTTAATGGATATAAATTAATTTTAATAATATATCTACACTGCTTAAAAATTGTAGTGGATATCTTTTAAATTTCAGAAAACTGCGTACAAAAATAATGTTTTAAATATACATTTCATGCTATCAGTAAACTCTGTTTATAGCAAATTGTTTTTGCCGTTTTTGTTTTCTTTTTTACGCTATCTCTTTAACCAGATTTGTAGAGATTTTAAAATACTAACATTTTAGGCGCGTAGAAGTGACTTTAACATTGTTACTGTAGTCCATAAATCGGTTTATTTGAAAAAAAAGGCACTTTAGAAATAGTGCAACTCTATTAATTAGTACGTTGGATACATGAAGGCTTAAGTCAAGAAGAAGTTGCTGAACGGCTAAATGTGTCCCAAAATGTTGTCAGTCGTGGAATCGATATTTGTAAACTAGGTCGTGAAGCGTGCAGACATAGAGGAGAACGAGAACGAGCTACAACTCCTGCTCAAGACCGCTTTATAGCTGTAACTGCAAGAAGAAACCGAACATTTACTGCTTCGAGAATTAACAGCTTCATTAGGCATGGTACCTACCTGAAGAGTGATATCTAGTCAAAATATTAGAAGAAGGTTGCATGCATGTAATTTAAGAGCTAGAAGGAGTAGTTTACATCCACGGTTGACTACGGATCAGCGTGCATGCAGATATCTGTGGGCGAGAGAACACAGTCGATGAAATTTTCAGAACTGAAGGTACAGTATGTTTACGGAAGGGTCAGATTTCGGCTGAATATGTGTGATGGTCGGATATTGGTGTGGAGAAAGAGGACAGCGATGCAATGAACGTTTGATGGCGCCAACCACTATTTATGGTGTGGGGAGGAATATGTTGCCGCACTGATTTAGTGGTGTTAATGAATATGACAATGACAACTGTACGATATAGGGACATGATTATAGAGCCAACAATTGTACCATTTTTTGGTGCAATAGACGAAAAATTTGTTTTTATCGACGATAATAATAATAATGATTGCATTGAATATCACGGTTTTATAAAAATAAACTGGCCATCAGGTTCACCCATATTTTTTTGCTTATGGTTTTCGAATAATATTTAAATACCATCAACAATCAGAGCAATAACTAAACTTTTGGCATGAATAAATATATTTTGTGTATCTACAAGGATCTTTAAGACAATAGGTATGTCTAAAAGAGTTAATATACCATGAAGATGAAATACAGAGAGAAGCACATGAAGCTAGTGTATATAAACAAATGTCAAGGTATCCTAATAATACTAAAAGTTCTACTGATTTGAATTTGTCATATTATCTTGTGGTCTATTAATTATATTAGAATTTTGGACCATAAGACATAAAATAATTACTCTGAAACTTTAACAATCTCGTTTTTTTTTTAATTTACATTTACCACTGCGTCGAAATACACATGTTCAAAAGTTTGGAATATTTAATCTTTTTATTAATTTTTATAAACAATTTTTTTGATATAAGTAAACATCATTTTGCTACAAATCTAACCAATATTAAAAAAATATCAAAGTCAGATCAACATACAAAAAAAAAATTATTTACTTATTCTTTTGAGGTGAAAAATGTTCAATGTTCTACAATTTTTTTTTAAATAAATTAATAAGCAAAAAAAGGTTTTTAAATAAAATTAATAATTAGTATTTCCTTCATGGGCCTGTATGCATGACTGTAGGCGATGTGGCAAGCTATCGATTAAATGGTCGAGCTGGGTTTGCGGAATTCTCTCCCCTTCTTCACGAGCAGCATCTTTCAGTTCTCGTAGAGTAATTGGGGGAGGGTTTCGCTTCTTAATGCATGTTTTAAGAATGTCCCAGGCATGTTCAATGACGTTCATGTCAGGGGAATTTGATGACCATCTTAATGTCGATATTCCTTCTTCTTCCAAAAAATTTTGTACTGCAGCTGTTCGATGTGGAGGTGCATTGTCATGCATAAACACGAACCCATCACCTACCGCCACCCGGAATAGACTCATCACAGGATTTAAAACTTCATCGATGTACACAGCACCAGTAATTCTTCTCTTCAAAACTAGAAGAGGCGTCCGTGTACCCCTTATAATACCACTCCAAATCATAATACTCCCACCTTCAAATGGAACATGTGGTTGGGCTGTTTCTAATCGGGCTTGTCGTCCTGGGGCTCTCCAAACTAGCGTTCTTCGCAAATCAGAAACCAAGCCAATTCTTGATTCATTAGAGATCAGGTAATTCCAGATGGACCATGGTGTAACATTTGTTGAGCCCATTGCAAGCTTACAATTTTATGTTGATAGGTTAGTTTGGGAACACGTAGAGGTCTTGTACATTCCTGTCGATTTCTTCGAGCTATCAATGTTATCTGCCGGTCTTGTGCTGCTGTTGTGCATCGACTTCTGCCACTTCTGGGACGATCCTTCACATCATTTGTGTCTTAATTTTTTTTTTAATTTTTTATACAGCACCCTGAGTAACACCAACAATATTCGCGATATCACTTTGACTAAAGCCCTGTTGTAACAAAGCAATTACTCTAGACCTATTAAAATTTGATATCATGTCTCTGGGCATTTTTAAACAGCTCAAATTAAATTTAAACAAGAATTGGAATAATGTGAAAGCACCCAAATCAATTAAATATGACCTATTGGACATCAAGAACTTAAAGAAAACTTCTTACACGTCACTATCTAAAGGTTTTGAAACTTATAATTAAAAATTTTATACAATTTCATCAAAAACACTTTTTGACTGCTTGGTAATTGAATTGTGGAATTACTTTCTTTGGTTGTGGTTACTGAAAGCACTTAGCTTAGAGCTTGATGCTTGCACATACTTTTTCAAAAAACTTGATGCTTGGTGTTCGAAGTACTTTTTTAGAGTGCTTTCCTAGTACTGATATGGTGATATGGCTACTATACAAGTCGTATAAAAAATGCAAAATGGTTAAGAAACCAGAACAGGAAATTAGCATTAGTGATATAAACTCATCAACATTTATATTGCATCACCCTGTAATTCTTAATTCTGAACAATACATTTTGTGTTTATATTTTTAATTCAAACTATCCTTAAAAAAGAAAGAAAAACACTGGCAAGTGATAACATTGAAGTGCCTTCTGATCGCCTGAAAATTTTGTTTAGTCAGCTGTGTCCTTTTGCCTACGACCTTTATTTTTGTAGTTATTGTACTTTTTATTTTAAATGCCTTTCCAAGGGATTTCAACGTTAGATAGGGGTCGTATAGTGACACTTATTGAAATGGGTCATTCTCAAAGAGAGGTTGCTGCAATTATTGGGGTCAACCAAAGTGATGTATCGAGAACCTACCGACGGTATTTAGAACTCGGAAATCTGGAAAATCGTCCAGGAGCAAGTCGCTATGGTATAACAACCCCTAATTAAGATCGATTTATTGTTCAATTGGCTCGAAAAAACCCAAAAATTTCTGCCGAGGCCATCAGAGAGCCATTTCAGGAAGCACACCAAATTGAAGTTACCGGTCAAACCATTAGAAGAAGACTCCATGAGGCTAATTTAAGGGCCCGTAGACCTTTAAAAGTATTAAAATTAACAAATAATAATAAAATTGTTCGCTTGAATTGGTGCCGTGGGCACCAAAACTGGGGTTTGCATCAATGGCAAAATGTGATGTTTTCGGATGAAACCAGGATTGGTTTAGTGTCGGACGATCGTCGGGCGAGTTCCAGGACGTCAATCAAGATCCACTAATTACCAAGAAGTTGTCCCATTTCAAGGTGTTAGTGAAATATTTTGGGGAGGTATAATGTAGAGTGGTCGGACACCTCTTACTTTGGCAACATGACTGGTCAAGTATACATCGATTCTGTGTTAAACCCAGCTGTTCGTTTGTGTAGAGGTGCTGTAGGGCAACATTTCTTCTTTATGGATGACAACGCGTCATTACATTGCGCTCAACGGGTTATTGAGTTTAAGTAAACCGAGGATATTGTTAGTTTACAGTGACCACCAAAGTCTCCGGATCTAAGTCCGATCGAACATGCATGGGATATGTTAAAAAGAAGAGTTCGACAACAAAATCGGGGTTATGTGGGTCTTCCTGCCCTTATCCATGCTGCTACCGAGATTTGGGAGAATATTTCTCAGCAGCTTTTAAACAATATAATTGAAGTGTTTCCCGAAGAAAGGAAGCTTGTATAAGAGCAAAAGGTGTCCTTTGTTAAACTTTTTTAACAGAAACTTAATTTAATCTAAATTGAACTTTTGTCATTTATGCAGATTATGTATTTAATTTTTTTATTTAGGAATAAATGTTTTATGATTTTTTTAATTAAATATTATCTAAAAGGAGAGTGACAATGTTTATTTTTTTTAGAGAGGCTTATTTTGAAAAATTTGAAGTGATGCAATATAAATGTGAATATTTGGCATCAGCCACGTTAGAGAAATTAATACTTGTGGTATTTACTTTTTACTTACTTATAATAACAATAAATACACTGTTTGCATTCATATTTATTTTTATTTAAAAAGGAACACTGAATAGTAGTGGTTATACTTAATGTTGAGTTATCCCAAAAATTTCTTCATATTGATTTATTATTTCTCGCTCTAAATCCACAAGAATAGAAAATATAGAAATAGCGGTTCCCTTTTTTGTTGTTGTCGAAAATACATACCTAATTATGTGAGGGAATTTGAATTTTTATATATCTACTACCGGTGTATATCATATTGATCGTGGGAACATTTAATACCACAATTTTTTGTTTACAACCATTATTATAGTATTAGTAGTAGTGATTCTAAGCAAAATTTAATTTTATTCAAGTGTAACGATGATTTAAATGTGTTTATTGGTACGAAACGACAAAGATGTTTTTCAAGTCAATCAATTTGGCTTAAATAATTAAATTAAAAGTAAAAAAAAATATTAACAAACTTTAAGCCGTAGAAACAATGGATATTTATTAAATTACTAGGAATTTTAAATAACATGTATACAGTGTGGAAAAGCCGAATGCTATAAATTCATTATTTCGGTTATTGTACATATTTATAGAAAATTCTCAACGAAAAATCCTTACTAGATGAGAGAGGACCACACACAATATCCTTAAAAGGTTAATGTTTGGGCAGGAATTGTTAAAAACCATAAAATTGGTTCTCTTTTCGTTGAGGGACGATATCTATTTAGCACAAAATAATGTGGTGCCAAGCTTGGCAAAGTTATTTCCTGATCCAGGAAACTCTCAAGTGCCAGCAAATACCATATGGTTCTATTAACATTACCAACTTTATGTCAGCCAGTATCTCAACTTAACATTTTCACATTGCTGGATAAGGATGGGAGGATCAAGTTCAAGATCCCCTGATCTCACCCCATTGAACTTTTTTTATGGGGCTATGTACCTAAAAATATTGTTTACAAAACTAAACCACATGATTTAGATGACTTAAGAAAACGAATAACGATTGCGATTAGATCGGTCACGCCTGATATGTTAATTCAAGTAAGAAGACATTTTTTATTTAAGATTAGGATGATGCCAAGACGTTCGCGGTGAGCATTTGGAACATCTACTTAATTGACATTCATATTTATTAACTTTCTAAACAATTAATTATTACATATCAGATATTGTATTTTTTATGTTAATTTTTGCAATAAATTTAAAAACAATTACATTTTTGGATAGAGAATGAAGAGACCTTTTAAACGATATATCACAAGCCCATTCAAAAAATTATTGTAACTGGCACTCAAAGTGGATTAAAGGTAGGGATACATTTTTTATTTGAATTTATAATTTAAATTTGACATGTGATAATTACACTGCGACCTATAGGATCTATTGTGTCCCTCCTTACTTGCCATGTTCTAATATTTTCTCAGACCTATAGCAGCTCTTCGAATCCTATTTTCCGGAGGAAGTTTAGGACATCGTAGGGCTTTAAATCAGGTAGATCCCCTTCTTCTATTTCATGTGCTCCTAGGTATCTAGCCCTAGAATTTTGCAAGGCAGGGCATTCTAAGAGTATGTGTATTGAGGTTTCATCCTCTTTCTCACAGAATCTGCACTTTGCTTCATCTGCTAACCCTAGTTTCTTCATGTGGCTTCTTAACCGGCAATGCCCGGTTAATATTCCCGTTAGAATTCGGAGCCTTTTTTTACTGAGGTTAAGGCAGCTAAGAGATCTCTTCTGGTCATAGTTCCCCAGTAGTATCTTAGATTGCCTCAGTCCTTCCAGCTGATTTCAGTACTTGGATTTTTCCTTCTCCATTTCTTTCCTTAGTTTTCCTTAGATTACTCTACTGCTGATCCCACAAGATGGTTCTGGTCCCAAAAGTGGGGTTTCAGCTCCTTTTTTGCCAGCTTATCTGCTGTTTCATTCCCCTCTATTCCTATGTGTCCCGGGACCCATAGGAGGGTGACAGTGTTCTTCTGGCCTAGTTCATTTAGTTTGCCTAGGCATTCCCAAACCATCTTGGAACTGATTATATTTTAGCTCAGCGCTTTGATGGCTGCTTGACTATCCGACATGATCACAATCTCTTGTCTGCAGTAGTTTCTTCCAATATTGAATTCCACACATCTTTCGATGGCGCGGACTTCTGCTTGAAAGATGCTCGGGTATGTGCCCAAGCTTTCTGAGTATTTGGCTCTCGGTCCAAAAACACCTATCCCAGTTCCCTCGTCCAGCTTGGAACCGTCCGTATACCACTTTATGGTATTCTGGTTTAAATTCTGTAGGGTGTCTTCATCCCATTCAGATTTATTACTCAACTTTGTGATGAATTTTCTCACAAAGTTGAATTTCTTTGGCATATCATCTTGGGGCATTTCCCAAGTTTGATCAAAATGAAGTGATCGAGGTTTTTCCCTAATAATTCCTTCTTTGATCATTCTATATATTGTTTTCTTCCTTACACTTTCTAGCAGAATGTGCAGTGGGGTAAAGTTTAAAATCACCTCCATTGCAGCAGTGGGGCAAGTTCCCATTGCTCCAGTGATACATGAACAGGCTAGTCTCTGAATCTTCGAGAGGTTTTTCCTCGTCGTATTCAGATTAGCCCTTACATCCCAAGCTACTGCCCCATATGTGATTAATGGTCTCACTATTGTTGTGTACATCCATTGCAGGATACGTGGGTTACATCCCCAGTTCTTCCCTGCAAAGTTCCTACACACCATCAGGGCTTTGGTTGCTTTGTGGTATGTGCCTTTCTAGACATAGAAGGGGCCTTTGACAATACGCCACATGAGGCAGTCAATAGAGCAATGATTGAGAAAGGAGTAGATAGAACGACTTCCATTTGGATGTCGCAACTGCTATCTACAAGAATCGCATAAATGGAGGCAGGACAAGACACTATCTTCATTAATGTGACCAAAGGCTGTCCACAGGGGGGAGTTGCATCCCCACTTATGTGGAGTCTCACTGTGGACAGTCTGCTCAGTCAATTGACTAGGGAAGGCATACCATGTCAAGGGTATTCCGAAGACATAGTTATCCTGGCAAAAGGGAAGTATGAAAATGTCCTCTGTAATATTGTTCAAAGAGGATTGAACATTGCGGAACAATGGTGTGACTCGGTGGGACTTAGCATCAACCCCACCAAAACCACACTAGTAGCCTTTACAAGGAAAAAGAAACCTAATCTAAAAATCTAACTACTTACATGTGGTCTTCGATATTTCTTGAAAATACGTTAGACACATCGGATTGCTTTATGGAAGAAAAAGCGATGGAGGACATAAAATATTGTGTTCTTTCGCATAGTTGGAGTCTAATGACCCTAAGGAATCAGCAAGCAAATCAACTATTGACTTTGTTAAAAACTGTGAACTGTACGCTGGACTATAACATGAAGAGACGAGTTAGAATTGGCCTCAGATGGCCACAACCACATCAAACCTAACCTAACCTAACATTTTTTAGAGAGGAAGTATTTATTGTGGAAAAACGAATTGGTTTAAAATAATTAAGGGATACTTGCAATAGATAAGAGAACAAAAACAAGATTCAGTTTTTAAAGATGGTGTGTCTCTTTTATGACATAACAATTATTCATTTTAATTTAATCAGGTTTACTAATTTTTATCACTAATAGGGAGTGTCCATGACATCATCTTTATCTGATGATTGATGATTTGTTTTAAATGGATATATTATAAGCATTATTAGGGTTATTTTGCTACAGTAAAGCAGAGCAGTTTAAAGACAGAGCCATTTTGTCACAAGAATTGAGTCAAAAACAGAAGTATAGCAATAGTTACTCTATGCACCCTATGTTTAAAGATAAAAAATTTAGATGGCTTATTTCAGCCAAAAGAGGAAATATTGGAATATAAAAATGGGGTTATGGATTTACCATATTTACCGAAAAAGTTGTCATCAAATTTTTGTATTTGATTCTACCGAGATGAAAAAAGTTACAAAAACCTTGGATTTCACCGAAAATAAGAAGTATAACCTAAAATTATGGTTATTACAATAAACATTATTACAATAAATATGGTTTTATAAGTAGATAGAGAGATAGTCTTTAAAAGCAATAAACATTATTACAATAAATATGGTTTTATAAGTAGATAGAGAGATAGTCTTTAAAAGCAAATAAAAAAAAATCAGAATTTTAAAAATCCATTCCAGAATTTTTTTTGTAATACGTTTTACCTGTTCCTGGAATTTACTATAATGTGCATTAAATAAATTAGTTTATCAGTATTTCATGACAAACTAATAAATTCTTCTTTTAAATTCCATTTTCATATAAATATTTTACAATAGAATAACCCTGTATAAAGAAAATACATTTTAACGGGTGATATCAAGGAATAATTCGTAGTTTCAATAACTGTACTACTAGTTGTATGGTTGTTATAATGATAGACTAGATTATGTCCAATCACATTGTGTCACGAACTGTGGGTTCTTTTGTAAAAATGTTTACAATTCTACTGACTTTATTTTGAACAATTAGAGTCAGAGTTTTAATGTGACCACTGTTACTTTTTACTCATTTATACTAAAGTGTAAAATTAAATTATGAATATAATTCTAATCCTCAGATTAATTGTTCCTAGAAAAAAACAATAAGGAATATTGATCTTTTGTTTTGCTTAAAATATTTGACATTTACTGTTATGGTAATCTTCTTGGATAAAATTGTAAATCTTCTTTTATTTTATTACTTTTATTTTCTATATACCCATACTGATACACCTTTAATCAATAAATATAACAATGTATAAATATCAATAAATAATAATAGTGCCATCCTTACTACTGCCTACAACAGAGACTGTCTCTAGTCTTCAGAATTTTTTGGGTTTCTGGGTTACATCGTCATGGCTTACAGGTCCACCAGATATGACGCCGCTTGATTTTTGTATTTGGGATTTTGTATTTGTGGTTTTTATTGCACAAAACATTAAATCAAATATTGTTATAGTTAGGTTTATGCCCTAGGTATATCATAAAGGACGTAATAATATTAAGTGTTTATCGTCAATTTGTGATATGATTTAAATATTGAGAGTGAATTTATAAAAATATTTAGTTAACTTTTTATAAATAACGATATACCAAAAAAAATTTAATTTACAATAAAACAACTATTAATTAGATATTTCAATAATTAATTAAACATGTATTAATGTTTATCACAACAAAAATGATTATAGTTAAATACCTCGGCTCGTGGTGAGTAAGTTCATTAGCTTTGACTATGGTATAATATTTGTTTCTCTAAGAAATAAGGGCGCCACTGAAATATTTTTATTTTTTATGATACTACTAAGGAAAGTTGTTTTAAATTAAGTGATTTAAATAAGTACGAGTATCATAAGATGACAAAAATATCCCAGAAAAAATAGTCTATGAAGAAAAAATGAAATGAAAATGTACCAACCGATAAAAGGTAAATAGATTTCCTTGGTGCTAATATGAATTAAGTTGATAAGTTACAAAAAAAATAATCCGCAAACAGTTCTTTAAAACGACTTATTCTACTATAGTTGTAACGATATCAATAAATATAAATTGAGAGAACAGTAAACTTGATATAACAATAAAACTTATCTTTTAGTACCAGTTGATAAAAATTCTTCGCCGTACCTTGGGGTCGCTACGGCACTGTCTAGGTGTTTCAAAACGTTTATGGATGATCAAGAATTGAGGGATGATCAATTCTTAGAGATGATCAAGCTAAAGATGTTCAGGTTTAATTAATGCCCAAGTTGTAGAGATGATCCAGTTAAAAATGTTTAAGTTTACTGTATAATATTCCAACTTTCTAAAAAATACCAGTGTCAAACACGTGTTACATTTACTTTTTCTGGCACAAAAAGTACAAATCAGCATAGTCCGAAATCTACAGTTAAATGATAACGTATTTTAATGAATTACAAAAGATACATTTTTACATTAAATTTACTTTATAACAACCTTACATATTCATTAAAATTCCAGAAATGTATTTTCACTAGCCATTTTATGTTTTTTATTTATAAAAATTATCATTAATACTTTTAAATTACCATAAAAAGATTCTCTGAATAATAAAGAAATATGTAGAAATTCTCATCTGATATAATAAAGCATAATATAATTTTCGATGTTTTATAAATATTTTAACAAAAAGGAATTAGAAAATTGGAAAAAAAACCTACCTGTATATGACAGCAAACCAATCAAAAAAATAAGACTGGAGGTAATTAAAACCAGATAATGGCAACTCATTACGACACCTCGTAGCGTAGCTACTTTGAACTTCCAACTATAGAGACCGTATTCATTATTTTATTATTAAAAATTCTTTCGGAGAGATGGTGCTCGCGGTACTAATTTAATTACCTACATATTTAGGATAATAGGTGGCTAAAATGTTAACAGATACTGTTACAAGCATTGTTAGGTTATTGTTTTTTATTAGAAGTTTTGTTTTTAATTAAAAATAAGAAAGTATTTTATTAATTTTTCTTAAAAACAAGAAATTGTTTTTCAAATAAAGATAATACTTAATTGATGCTATACATTAACGTGGTATCTGAGTTCAGTCATTAACTCTCGGCAATTATTGTTTTTTTAGTTTCTCATGTTTTTGTCAAACAAAGCCTTTCTTTGGGTTTATTAACGTTTATTTTGATTTTACCACAACTACCTAGCTAACATTGTGTAAACTCTCAAGAAGATCTAAGACATTTGCCGTCTCTCTTGGATATCTCCTTTCGATCCTTTGCATTTCTCTTCAATCCTCTTCCATAAAATGACATGTAGGATGTCAAAAATAACTGGTAGATAGGTTAAAAATCGAAATGTTTTCAGGCTGAATAGTACACATTTCTCTATAAACAAACTTGCCCGAAGATTTTAGGAAAAATTCATATAGAGTTGCATTTGCTGATAGGAAGAATTTTTTTTCTTTGCTATTTCTTTTCTATTTCTCTCTTTATCTCTATCGAGTTACAGAGTACGCGTTCTGTAAATTCACAAGAAAAAAGAGTGGTTGATGATATTCTTGAACGTCCCCAGCTGTTACAAAGAATTCGGTGGTCAGTTACACCTCGTTGCAACTTATGTATACATTTTTATAACATGAAATGTTTTACTTTGCTGTTTTAATTTAATAATTAGCCACTCTTTCATGATCAAAAGAGATTCATTTTTAAATATATCCATAGTTATCTGTGCTGCAATAAATACCGTAACAATTTCACTTTGAACGCATTAAGATAGTATCGTAGAATAGATTTAATTTTATATTAAGTCCAATATTAGTTTACTGTAGAAAGAGAATCCATTTTTACGCACACTTTATATGAAATCCGTCTTTTCTATAGTTGATTATAGAGAATGCTCGCAAGTGTACCGCTACCAGTATCATTTAAACAACCAACAACAAATTACAGCGCGCTCTGTTAAACAAGTATTTTAAATTTTGGTAGAAAATGAAGGTAAATGTACCAGCGTTATTATAATCGTTGCGTCATTTCAAGATTTAATATAATAAAGTTTAATACCGCGTAAGATGCGAATGGAAATATAATCGTTAAAAAGTGAATATCGTTTTGACAATTTTGCAATTAACATATAAAAATAAGCAGGGCGTACGTCGAAAGTACGAAAACATAAGAAAAAATGTTTCCGCTATTTAAAGAATGTATCGGTTTAAAAAACACCGATGGATCAACAAAACTAGCTTAACAAAAGGGAAAAAATTTGCTGTTTATTGCCAACAAACGTAAAGATAGCGAAAAAGTAAATATTTAAGGGCAAAGTTGAGGTTATCTGCACTTCGACCTATGAAGGTCTTTTGTACCTACCTTAGAGCCGGTTTATTCATCTGTCCAGTAAAGTATCTGTTAGTTATTGGTTCACTAAATTTAAAGGTCACCTGTAAGCAGTTTGTGTTTATTCAGCGTATTTTATTCGTTCAGTAGGAGATAAGGCAACAGTGTATTTTCTGTGGTTTGTGTGACTCTACTACTGAGTTCTATAGTTTTTTTTTTGACAGATGACATTTTACTCTGCATCAGCTGTGTATCTTTTTTGGTTTTTTCGAGATTTTAAAAGATTATTAGAAGTTTTTAGTTAAATCTTAGGGTTACTAAAAGCTGTTGCAGTGGCGGAATCGGATGGTTTCTAAAAAATTTCATTGTTACCGAAATGGTTTTCTCGCATAGTTTACAATGAAATACCTTTCAGATTGTTGTAATAGTATTTATTCTATGAAGGGTAAAATTTGTAGAACCAATTTTTTATTAAACGAAAACTATGAACAAATTCAAGATTATCCCAACAGTTTAAATCGTCCCATTGATGAAATCTGTTTTGGCTATTATAAGGTCGGCGTTCGTCAATATGGTCAAGAAAAAGATTTATGTCGTCAATAACATCCATTAAAAAAAAATAAGTAAAAACACGAAACACGCGATAAAAAAAAATTAGGTTAGAATTTCCACTGTAATTCCTTAGTGACAGGTCCAATCGATTTGTAAGTTAAAGTAGCTTTCACTTACTGAAAATTTGGCGCTACTAGAAGATAATTAAACGGCAATCCTCTCGGTAACGCTACGGAACACTTTACTGAAAGGTGAATAAACCGGCCCTCAATCTATTTAAAATCTGGAACACTAATACTTCTAACGAAGTTAAGCAGATTTCTAGAGGGCATAATCCTTATTTAATAGAGAATCAGAGCAACTCTTAGGAATTTCCGAAGTTTCTGTAGCACTTACGCAGAAACAATTTTTTTCACTTTTTGATTTGGTCATTATTTTGAAGTGACTCCTAAAAGGGTAATGTGCAGTGAGAAGACCTAGAAGTATCTAAAAACTTATTAGCCAGATGTGAATCCTGGCGTTTTCATCCAGTGGGATCATAGTCGATCCTCTTTCAAAGAATTCCTTTTTGATGTGGTTTTTTATGAGACCCCAAAAGAGTTCCTATCAAAGGAATGATGTATTAATCTATCAGCTTCCTCATTACCCATTATCCTTCTGTTGCCTGGCACCCAAATCAAGGTGACCTTGTTGTTTCTTGCCAGTTTCAAGGGATTTTTGACATTCCTTTGACTCATAAGTAAAAGAACTCAGAGCCTTTAAAACTGTCTGACTGAGTGTAATCATGTAGATGTTTGTGACTCTACAGAGACTCCTGGACACTAGCATCTACAGTCTGTTTCTCCGTCTGAAAGTTTAAAATTCTGTCCCGTTATTCCTACTCCAATCCTTTCATATATCTTGGATCCATCTGTGCACCACGCCATTGAGCTCTCTTCCAGCTCTAGTTCAACTTCTTCAATCGCATGGTTATTTCCTATAACCAATTTAAAGGGCGCCTCAAAGACAAACCTATGTATGTATTAGGGGTGTTAAGTACACTGCGACCTATAAAACCTATTGTGTTCCCCTTACTTGCCATTAGCTCTGATATTTCACTTACAACCGATCTTCTAGTCGTACTTTCCTAAGAAAGTTTAGGACATCGTCGGGCTTCGAATTAAGTAGATCCTCCTCCTCTATTTCGTGTGCTCCTAGGTATCTAACCCTAGAATTTTGCAAGATAGAGTATTCCAAAAGTATGTGTATGGATGTTTCGTCCTCTTTCTTACAGAATCTGCACTTTGCTTCATCTTCTAACCCCAGTTTCTTCATGTCACTTCTTAACCGGCAACACCCGGTTAATACTCCCGTAAAAATCCGGAGACTTTTTTTACTGAGGTTGAGGCAGGCACGAGATCTCTTCTAATTGTAGTTTCCCAGAAGCATCTTTTAGCCACCAGCTAATTCCAGTACTTGGATTTTTCTTTCTCCATTTCTTTTCTTAGTTTTCTCAAGATTCCGCTGCTGCTGATCCCACAGGATGGTTTCGGTCCAAGATGTGGGATTTCAGCTACTTTTTTGCCAGCTTATCTGCTGTTTCGTTCCCTTCTATTCCTAAGTGTCCTGGGACCCATAGGAGGGTGACAGTGTTCTTCTGGCCTAGATCATTTAGCTTTCTTAGGCATTCCCAACCCATCTTCGAACTGATTATATTTAAGCTCAGTGCTTTGATGGCTGTTGGACTGCTTTGTCTGCGGTAGTTTCTTTCTATACTAAATTTCGCACATATTTTGATGGAGCGGATTTCTGCTTGAAAGATTCTTGCGTATGTGCCCATTAGAGCGTTTCAAAAAAAAAAAAAAAAGGGTAAGTTAAACTTTGATCCTGAATAACTTTTGACTGAGTTGATTTATCAAAAATTGACTTCAAACCTTTTTTGTAGAGCGTTAAATTCTCTACAAAAATAATGAATGGGTATTGCAATACAATATATCGTTCATTAGTTATAAAAATCAAAAGAAAAAAAAAATTTTTTTCTGTGTTATTCTTATGGGAAATCGAAAAGTGCGATGCGGACTACCTTAATATTAATATTAAGGGCTCATATTTTCACAGGCCTATTTTGGCATCTAAACGAAACATTTGAGCCTGGTTCCGAGAAAAAAAAAATTTTTTTTTTTTGAAACGCCCTAGTGCCCATGCTTTCTAAGTATTTGGCTCTAGGTCCAAAGATTCCTATTCCAGTTCCCTTTTCTACCTTGGAACCCTCCGGATACCACTTTATGGTATTCTGGTTTAAATTCTGTATGGTGTCTTCTTCCCATTCAGATTTAGTATTCAACTTTGTGATGAATTTTGTCACAAAGTTAAATTTCTGGCATGGTATCTAATGGTTGATTTAAAGATGCCAGTGGATTTTTTCACAGGGTCCTTAGATGACCACCTAAATCACCTGATTTCAAGTTTTGTGTCTAGGAATGCTATGAGGCATGTTGTCATTGCCCTTTTATTCCTAGAAAAGCCAGCTGTTATACTTTCTGTAAATTACCACATGCCGTTGATTGTTGAATTTTGCCGAACACAGTAATGAAGAGCTTTATAATTGTTTGGTATGCTTAGTATATTATTTTCGGTTACAAGACCCAAGTAAGAACAATAAATAACTGAACGGTTGAACTAAACTACCACTATTTATTCGCAAAATACGTTTTTAAATGCAATTACAGCTCGTGCTAAAAACTAGCATCGTCAGGTTGACATATTAAAGTTACATTTTTTTTTTGTTTGTAGCTAGGGTATAAGTAGTTAAGGCTAGACCAAGAAAGGAAGTAATAAGACATAACAACATTAAAGCCTAGATGTTATTAGCCCTATGTATAAAATGAAGATACAATCAAAGTAAATTAACAGTTTAATAGTGAAGAACTTCCAAAATTTATTTGTTCATTAACTACTTTAATTTGTTGATCTGCTAGATGTCTTTTAATTTTAGCGAAACAGCTGTTATTTATTGTTCTTAGTAAGATGGACTTCCACAAAGTAAAGGTTACCACAATTACAATATGGTAAGAAACATCCAGTAAAGGTAACCCATCAGATTTCTGGGAAACTTTTGAGCATCCACTGTTGGGATGTTGGTTTAGTGATCTAAAGAATATGGTATGGATGTTAAAAAGAGATGAAAGAGCGAGCAACCATCAATCTTCACTGAAAATGATGGTGAAACCCCAGTGCCAGGTTTGCGTTGGATTAGTTTTTTTATCAAAACGCTAAGGAAGACATCGTTGAGATTGAAGCTTACTTAGTTTCTTTTCCGTGCTTCAAGATCAGTATTACATTGGATTTTTGCAAATATTAGGAGTAATATTATTATTTAAAGCAAGGTTTGAAGATTTTTAAAGGAAAGAGAAGATCTT
Organism: Ophraella communa; assembly: GCA_035357415.1. Taxonomy (NCBI): domain Eukaryota; kingdom Metazoa; phylum Arthropoda; class Insecta; order Coleoptera; family Chrysomelidae; genus Ophraella; species Ophraella communa. The sequence goes on from CM068987.1 coordinate 18,273,922, forward strand.
CTAGTTACATCAATATCTAAAATTTATTGTCAATCGCTCTGGCTACTAGTTCACATTATTATAATTATAAAATTTAAACAAAAAAATCTTGTAGCTTATTATTTTGTAAAATACGTTGCCACCAAATTTAATTTAGTGACTTTTTTGTTCCAGACAGAAAACCAACTGCCATTAAAAGTATAATTTTATAAAAATTAATTATAATATCAGTTCTATTTTTAATTTTTTAAACTGTTGTTATGGTTGAAAAATAAAAATACAAAATCTGAAAAAAAATGTTAAATTGCTTAAGTTTTTTACAATCTTGACTTACTTTTAATCCATTCTATTTTTTGTTTTTAATAAACTTTGTCATTTTCCAGAATATGCGGACACCAGCAGACAGGAGAGGGGACATAAAGGAAAATATAGGAAGAGATTCAAGAAATTCTTGTTACCGCTTCTATTAGCATACAAATTAAAGTTCTTCACTCTGATTCCTGTACTTCTTGGTGGTCTCGTGCTCTTAACAGGTGCAACTGGATTGGCGGGATTTTTCTTTGCACTATTTGCTGCAGTAATGGGACTTAAAAGTAACGGACACAAAAGGACTTTATAGACATTAAATTAAATTTAACTTATTTATTTATTTAAAATGTGTGAAAGTGAAAATACATAGTTTTACTATTTATATTATTTAATAATAAAAAACAATAGAAAATTTTAGATGTTTCTGTATTGTATGAATTCTTTGTCATATTACATAGATTACATAGGAGCACAAATACAAAATAGGTAATTTCTGAATATAATTTTTAATAAAATATTTAGTTATTTATAAATAAATATACGTATAGTCAAAAGTTGTGGAGGAAAGTGAAACGGTTTCAAAAATATTATAATTATTAAAATATTGTTTTAAATAAAAAAGAAAATCATACAAGTTATTGTTAATATTACAATGTCTATTTCTTTTCATGTTTCAACATATACCATACCGAAGAACTTTTATTATTGTAATACTATTCCATAAATAAATAAATGAAGACTGCATGACATTTAAATATTTGGGTATTAAATTCTTCTTCAAACATTCTTGGATAAACCAAATGTTTTGGTAACTTCTTATACAATCGAGTTAATTCTTCTCTTGATATTAATTCTAGCAAAACAGCTGTCAGTGAGTTTTTAAAAAGCAATTTTTTAAATAAAGGTGAAAATTTCCTCAAAAAGTTAATTTTTTTTAGTTAGATGTTCTTAGTAAGATTAACCTTCACATAGTAAGGGTTGATACTTTAATATCTCTTCGATAGAAGAATTAATCCGATTGTATAAGAAGTGAGAAAAGGTGTTGGGCAACTTAAAATATCTTCTCTAACCAAGAATGTCTGAAGAAGAATTTAATACCCAAATATGTAAATATAAAATGTAAAACCCAATCAAAGAAAGCACAAAAAGTAATTAAAGAGACTGCATGACAGTTTTTTTACTAAAGAAATTAACTTCTTTCACCAATGACAGCTGTTTTTGACATTAATTAATTAATTACAAAAAGAAGTCCTAGGTGTTGACAGTAGGCTAGTAGCATTAGATGAAAAAATTATTAAAAATTAATGGGGGATGAGAAGAAGTACTTACCTTGTCCTGATGATGACAAAATAATGTCAAGACCGGTCTACGAGTAGTAAGACTTCCTTTTCATTTGCAAAACGACGTTTTTTATTGCAATTTGATACAATGTGCAAGCGGTTTTTTTAATGTGCGTTAGATATTTAAAAAGTGTGTTGGTGTGGTATTAGTTTATCTCTGCTTGGTGATAATCGTAAACGTTTCAATAAATATACTGACATAAAAATCTGAACACCCAGTTTATATAATTTTATTTTTATAAAATTTTGTATAAGTACTTACTGAAGCATAGTAAGTAAATGATAAAAATTTCAAAATGATTGCATTGCTTTAAAGCCCTTTTACCTTTAATAATGTGTGGATGCACCCCGATGTGTTACGCATTCTTCAACGCGCCTAGGCATGCTTCTGATCAGGTGGTCAATGTCCTCCTGTGGTATCTCTTTCCAGACAACCACCAACTCCTCTCTTAGTTCTTCTACAGTCTGAGGGGGGAGGACGTTGCAAATTGACCCATCTTCTACCCATCATATATCAAACGTGCTCATTGGGGATAAGTCGGGAGATCTTGGTGGCCAAGGTAACAATGTGACATCATTATATTGAAAAAAGTCTATTGTGACTCTTGCGACATGTGGACGGCATTATCTTGTTGAGAAGTTGGATTTGCCAGGGTGTCAAGATAGGTTAAAATATGAGGTTTTAAAACTTCTTGGATATAACACTGCACGTTCATGTTACCTCTGATGAAGATTAAAAGTGATCTCGAACCATAAGCGATAGCACCCCAAACCATAACAACAACAGTTTGATGAACATGCATTTCAACAAATAGCCTTGGATTTCTCCTGTCGTCTCCACGTCTCCACGTCGTCTTCTAACCCTCACTTCACCATGTGCATACCTAAACAAAATCAAGACTCGTCACTAAAAACAATAATGTTTCATTCCTGATCCCAGAGTGACCGTTCTCTGCACCACTCAAGGCGATTACGTGGTGTTCTGGAGTTAAAGGGAGGACCTAGTGTGGTCGATATGAAAACAGGCCAAAACGTCTTATTCGTCGTTAAACACTTCCCATGCCAATAGGTCTTCCGTGTTCTGCAAACCATTCATTTGCAATGGACCTGGTAGTGGAGAAACGGTCTCCTAAGGCCAATAATCTTAGGCGGCGATCTTCGCGGTCTGTTGTTCTACGAGGGCGTCCAGAGCCCCTTACTCTTTGCGTACGGCTTTCTCAAAGCCATGCCTGACAACACCTAACCACGGTGTCTACACTTCTTTGCACTCTAACGGCAATTTCCCGAAAAGATAATCCAGCTTCCCTAAGTCCCTCTATGGGGCCCCTATCAAACTCACTAATATGACGAAATCGTACAGGTCTCCGTACCCTAGGCATCGTAACCAATCGTAAAGAATGTCAAGAACCAAAATCTGCAAAATTTGGATCTTTACTACTGCTACAATATTCATTTTTGGATTATTAGTGGATTTCAAAAAAAGCAGTATAAAAACCGGAATCTTCAACTGATACGACTGAAAATTTGATCAATTGTTTATTTGAGTAAAATAAATAAATTAATTAAATTTTATTAAAATAAAATTATTTAAAATGGGTGTCGGATTTTTATCTCACTTAGTATATCAACTAAATCAAAAAATGATTTTATTGTTGAGAAAAAAATACCATAGATTAACCCTAAAAACTGTTGATTTTTTACACTTCACCAACCATATTAACTTAATTGTTCATTAAAACAAAAAAGTTTACGACAACTTTTCTTTTCTAGTAAAATAAAACAAAATAGAAATTCTTAATTGTTTATTGTCTAAGGTTAATTATTGTAAACGTAAGCTTATAATTAAATGATCAAATCGTTAATCCATAAATAATTCTTTGAATTTTTCAATAGCGGTAAAAGCCACTTACTCAGGAATGAATTTGAATAGCTCGATTTAGAATTTTTCAATGACTGAAGCGCTTGAAAGAGTTCCATAACAAAACTATTTAAAATTGATTTATTCCGCAACAGTTATATTTTAAAAGTACTGTAATAATTTTTGATTGCATTAAAAATTACAAGCGATCATGTATTGAATTAAGAGGCATGTTTTCAAAGTAAGTACCGTATTTAAATTACGCCGCCGCAGCGCTGTAGTTAACTTTTAGCACATGCGCGTAGTGTAACTTGATCAGTTGGGAAGCCACAGACGTTTTTACGACGCCGTTTGATCGAGTCTTTGTTTGTTTACCTGATTTTAAAATCTCATTTATCTTGTATATTATTTAAAGCTAGGTGAACGTAACAAATAAATTTTAACATACAGGCAAATGTCACCTGGCTGTCAAATATTTAATGGTGCATTTAAAAATCTATTTATAGTATACTATCTTAAAATTAGACACGATATTTCTTAGGGACAAATTCTTAACTATTTGAGCATGAGCATTAGAAATAGGATAGGTCTATTGGATCTGCGATGTTTGTAGGTGCTTAGCTACCATTGCTATTTCTTTACGATCTATCATAACTCTTAGCAAACTTTCTTAATTTCGAAACCTATCCACCCAGAATTTTTCCTTAAAAATTAAATTCCAACCAGTGATAAAGCATTTCAAATTATAAATTACCTCATGAACCATGTACATTTTTTATTTTTAATATTAGCAAGACTACAAAGTAAAATACAGCTTCCACTTGCTTATGTTTACATACAGAGTAGATCATAAAGTAATTTTGAACGTTAAAGCTAAATTTTACTGCAATAAATACAATTATGGGAAAAATGTCTCTAAGAAAATTTGGAATCACTTTTGATAAAAATGATAATGTTCCAAAGCATCGTTTTCAAATTTAATCTCAGGAAAAGTTTCATACTTTTCATGGTAATCTTCATTATAGTGAGACCAACCAGGGAAATTTCTAATTAATTTAATTGTTGGAGCAGCATGTTGCCAAGCAACTTTAGAGTAACCCGTTAGAGAAGCTACTATTAAACTAAAAGTACTTAAAATCACTGATACACCAGTCATTACTGCCATAGCTTTAAACAATAGCGGTAGCAAAAGTGCTTTTGCGATAGATATTCCCAGAATCAAATTTACAGCCATTCTATGCTTATTTTTTCTTGATGTCTCAACAGCACCTGAAATTGATTCGAATTATAAGACCTACAAAAATAGTTTAAATATTTTTTTAGTGCAGTTGAGTCTATAGTATTTTTTAAAGAAGTTCACAGATACGGAAATATTAACTGAAACTGTATTTTCTTTAATCTAAGTTTAAAAATCAATGTAAGAATGAGAATAGTATCTTATTTAACAAGAATGAAAATTCATGATGCTTGTGGTTCCTTACATCGCATCAAATTTTCATTCTAACCGTGTAGCAGACTATACTTTCTCCACGATCAAAGATATTAAATCCAAAAACAATGCGTAATACTTTTCATGTTTATTTTTTAATTTTTAGGTAGCAAAATTTCCAGTAGATTATTTATATTCCTTGTAATTTTAGGTGGTGTATTTTCACACTCTAATTCCGAATCAGTGAAAAAATTCATGATATTTTTTATATTCTAGAATCGAAACGTGACAGCAATAATTTTTAGAGTTACTTAACTCATGGACTACCTACAATGACAATCAACTGTATTAAGGCTAATACTGGGTGTCCCAGAAGTTTCTGACCCTTTTTATCTGCAAATATATCGGAACTTTTTTTTCGAGGAACAATTTCTTTTTATATAAAGTTTTTTTCAGTATACATGTTTAATTAGTAAAATCTTATATAGGGTGTTTTAATAAAAAGGTGTTTTTTAAATGCACATATCGTCTATTATTTTAATGGAACACCCTATATATTTTTATTCTATCTGAAAGACGAACTCTTTCCCATTGAGAAAATGTATAATTTGTTAAAGTTTTAAAGAAAATTGAGTGAGTTATTTGATTTTTTTAAGATAGGCTGTTATGTAGGCATCTACGGGTTGTAATGTAAAAGTAGGCTTTGGGATTTTTATAGATTCAACAAACTGACACAACGAACTGTCAAAGTAATTCATTGCGATTTGTTTTCGACTTATTTTCAATAGCGGTATTTAGTTCACGTGAAAAATCCAAAACTTTGTTATTGTATGCTGAGTATGAATCAGTTGTTTCTACCAAAAGAAGATTTCGTCAGGTATTTAGGAAACATCCACCTTCAAAAAACAGCATTAAAGAATGGTATACTGCATTTCCACAAAATGGATCTATGGAAAGAAAAAAATATCAAACGCGTAATGGTGATATTATTAGACAGGAAATATTACAAGAATATCTCTTTGCAAAGTATCATCCACAAATGGAACTGGAATTTTTTCTGATACATTAACAGATTTATTTAGAGAAGTTCCTGATGTTTTACATAATATAATGTTAGATGAGGCTGGATTTCATTTAAACGGGAGATGTAATAAACATAATTGTTGCATATGGGGGTCTAAAAATCCAAGGGTAATTGAAGAATACGAAAGAGATTCACCAAAGTTGAACGTTTGGTGTGGCGTTTCTAAAGAAAAAAATATATGGACCGTTCTTCTTTCAAGAAACCACAATTACATATACAGATATGTGACAAAATTACCTATATCCACAACTGGAACAACTGGATCATAAATTCAGTTTACTTTCAGCAAGACGGTGCACCACCACACTATTCAATTGTGGCTAGAAATTCTTTAACAGAAACATTTGGAGATAGGTGGATTGGGAAAGCTACACCAATGTGTGGCCTGCTTACTCACCAGACTTGACGATTCCAGACTTTTTAATAATATGGTCTTTTATCAAAGAAAGGTAATATAATCCTATTCTAGAGACTCTAGAACAACTGAGATGTAACATTGCTCAATCATTCCAAGAAATTTCCCCAGAAATGGTGCGAAATTCTTTTCAGTACATTTTATTCAGGTTACAAAAATGTATAGACCAAAATGAACAACACTTAGAACATCTTGAGGATTTTTATTAAATTAGATAATTTATAAAGTTAATTTTTAATAAAATTTGGTACATATCTTTCAAGTTTGTGTTGTTATTTTCTTTTACAATTTTTCGTGTAGACATCTGTAGATAATAAACAATTATCATTAAAATCCAAATAACGAACTTATTTTCAATTTAAACTGTAACAAATTATACATTTTCTCAACGAGAAAGAGTTCGTCTTTCAGATAGAATTAAAATATATAGGGTGTTCCATTAAAAAAACAGACGATATTTGCATTTAAAAAACACTTTTTTATTAAAACACCCTAAATAAGATTTTACTAATTAAACATTTATACTGAAAAACACTTTTTATAAAAAGAAATTGGCACCTCTCTATGGTTTTTAAGTTCCGATATATTTGCAGTTAAAATAGGTCAGAAACTTCTGGGACATCCGGTACTATTATTGCTAACAAAGAGAATATTATTCTATCACAAGAAAGATAATGTAAATACATTTAAATTGCACGGCGCCAGAGGTGTTGCAGAATATGGTTTCAATCTCAAGAGATAATTCTGTAAACAAATTAGATTGTAGAATTGGCAAATTATATGATGGTCGTGGAGTAAAGTATCTAATTATAAACTTTGTTCTACGTACCTTTGTCCATATTTTCGTTTAATATATTTGAATATGTTTCACTACTATTTTTAAATGTTATCCAGTTGGAACTACTAACATTTGCCACAAATACAAGTACAATAAAAAACCAAAAGAATGCTTGATGTGTACGGATTGGCATATTGACATAAAATGCATTAAAAAGTACAAGGTTAACCCATTCCTCAAAAGATTTAACACAAAAAAATGATAAGCAAAACTGCATGTTTAAGTGCTTTTTATGTAGAACAACCACTGTGTGATGGCAGTAATCTTATGATAATGTTTTCCTGCCATTATAGAATGATAACGTATTTAATGTACGATGGGGTATGATTCTTGAGGAAATATACATTGTTTGTTCTTCTATATAAAAAAATATATATTAAGTTATTTTATTGCTTAGTGTTTCAGCATGTTTCATCGAATCATCAGTTACTTTTTCTTTATTACATCTAAAGTTTTCAATATTATAATTTTCAATGATAAACATTCAAATAAATAGAGAATGAACCTACTTGACAAACTCATCTTGGACAGGATCCATGGTTTTTATTTAATCACAATCAAAATATTTCCAATTCAAATAACAAGTACCAATACATGTAACAATTCACAATTGACCTCGTTTTCTTTTGAAATCAAAGTTATAATCTGAAACAATAAAAAAAGAAATAAAATTAAAACTATTAATAGTATTCATATGTTTAATAAATAAATATGTAATTTTATGTAGTTAAGTGTTTAAATTTGTGTTCTAAGAGGAAGTACTTACAAAGGTATAAGGAGACGAATTGTAGTCTTCGATATTGAAAAACTATTCCAATAGATCATTCCTACCTAAAAAAACCACAAGAACAATAAAAAACATGCAACAAACAGTGAAATCTAGTGAACTAATTCTTACATCTAAAGTGTTGGACTTAAATAAACAAACTAATGATAAAAACACTTAGATAGTGGATAGTGAAATGACTATTGCAAAACATAGTTAATAAACATTAATAAAAGACATTTTATATAAAAGAAATGTATGTAAGATAATTAAGTAAGTTTTTTATATTAATTGTAAGCTGTGAATCTTTGATAACATTAATGATCTCATCTAATATAGTGTGTACATAATACAAATAATAGAATCTCTTGAAAGTTAAAATTGTAGTTATTAGAGTTTAAAGTAGCATTTATCAGTTGAAATAGGACTAGTTTAATAGATTTATAGTAATTTTAAGTACAATTTATAGTTTTAACTAAAATTTTGAAAGTATAAAATGAATTGACAGCTCCTGCAATCTGCCTATTTTTAAATCAAAAAGTCAATTTAAAATTAAAGAAATGTATTTTTTTTGTAAATATAAGAAGAAGAGCTAGTTTTATGTTATCAAAGGTACGATTAGAATTATAATATTATGACCTTAATATTCGAAAATTGGGGTTAACTTTTGGAAATAACGAACAGTTGAATTCCGATTTTTATGTCATATTTGTCATTATACGGCGAACCTATAAAAAGGCCAGGAAATCGATGATTCACTCTCTTATCACTCTGGTAGCAGCTTGATTAACATCGTATGTATTAATTGATTACTAAAATAAATTTGCATTAATCAAAAATCAATTCATGTTAAATTAATACATGTAACATCAAAAATACATGCATAAAAGTATTTTAACAATATTAAATTACTTACCAAAGTAGTAAATTGGACATAACACATCCAGATTCCAATAGAATTTATAAGATTAAATTCAAGCGTCATTTCCACATCGAGAGCCTGGTAGACATCTTGTCTTTGTATGCTGTTATATTTCCGAGAGAATACGAAGTTGAAGCCGATCTCAGTGTTCGTTACGATCCGCCTGACGAGTAAAATATTTGAAAAGACTGTGTAATACAAGGTACGTCCGATAGTTAAGGATTTATATTTTTGTTTTTTGTTACTGTGAATTAATTTTTGTATATCGTTTCCTTTTTTATCATATCTGGATATTTGTAATTTTTTTTCTGTAATAAGCATATGGAAAGCAATTGATAGTTTTTATTTTTCTATGATTTATTCGAGAAACATTTATAATTAAATTCAGTGTATTATAATTTTTAAATATTTTTTTTCTCTTGAAGCCTACCCAAGATAAGAGTCGGATTTTAAAATTCAATCCTAAATCAATTTGACTGAGCTAGTTTAAAATTTTGATAAGGCGCCCAACTATATAAACACAAAAGAAAAAGTAAACTTTACATCAATAACAATATTAAATCATTAAACTCAACTAAAATTATCAGATAAAACATATAAGAATTGTGAAGCATATTATTAAATCAATAAAACAAGACAATTTAATAAATATAAAATCATATAGAACATTAAATCATTACAAATTATTAGAATCAAAGTAGGGTTATAATAAAATCTAACTAATTAACTACAATAATTAATAAAATAGAAAAATCAAAGATAATTTAAATCATTCCAATATATGAATATTATATGTTAATATATGAATGTTAATATATGAATGTTAAAGAACGACACACATTTCTTCACATAAAATGCATAAACATTAAAAAAACTCCTAAAAAAATGAAAAATTTTCATATTTATTAAGTAAATTGAAATAACACTAAGAAAGGATTTGATAATCGCTCTTAACCCAAGGAGGAACGAGTTAAAAAAGTCAAAAAAACATTTTGCATTTTTCCCCACGTTCGGCGCCAAATTTGGGAGTATAATAAGTATGCAAATCGTTTTGTTCCCATGGATTGTTTTTTAGTTTTTGATTTGAAATGGAAACAACATGCAGAATACCTGCCAGAATGGCCTCTGTCTATGCCAAGAAAGCTGCTTTTGATGAGCTTCATCTGTGGTGCAGTAACACATTATTAAAAAATAGTGGTATTGTAGGTTATATTTTTTGGCGCCCTCGTGGACTTTGTATATATGGCCAGTGCCTCCTTTGCCACTCCGTAGATATGGCCATGCATTTCATCGATGAATTTTCACCTGTCAAAATATCAAATTGATTACTCATCCACCGTATAGTCCTGATTTAGCAAACAACGACAAATTAAACTCGTAGAATAAGTAGTTGAGGGATGAAAAAACTGCTTTGGCAAATGTTGAGAACGCATGCAAAAGTGTATTGATCGTTAAAATATTTTGAAAAATCATACAACCATATTTTAATTAAATTTTTTTTTTATTATTTGCTTTCCCCCAAATATAAATAGTGCTCTGTATATAAAATTTTGGTTTTTTGTCTATTAATTAATTCAATTCACAAAAATAATTTTATTAAAAGATCTATCTACAATCCCAACATATTTTCATCATACGAATGAAACATGCTGCGCCATCTATTTAAAGGATATTAAAATGGAATTACCTGAAATGTCTTTGTTTATCAAAAAGTTAACTGCAATCTGCTGGAAATAGAATGAAGAGAATAATAATTTTAAAGAAGCCGTTAGTTCTGTATAATCCTAGAAGATGTTGCATGAATCTCTTAGAGCATTTATTAAAATATTTGTAAGTACCTAATGTTAATGAAATTGTAGTTTGATGTTTTAAAATACTATAGTCTGCTTAGGTAATGTCATTTATTTAAGTAAGCAATATTGATCTTAATATCAACTGTTCATTTTTTGTTTAACAAATGTAAGAACTTTATTTAGTTCAGGAAATCAAAAAACAGATTCAAATTTAGTATATACCTGTTGAAATTATATAAGTTAAAAATAATATCATGTAGGTACCCTAAAATAACAATGATCTCATTCTAGTTTGACCTGGCATTCCATTGGTTATACTGGTAAAATTTGTTAAACTTTTCTATTTAACTTAATTTATTTTAGGTTAAGTGCTACCTTTTCACAGCGACCTTAGAATGACTGACCTTGACCTTAAATTGATTTTCTTAACTCAGTATCTATCCCTAACTGCCCTAACCCACTCATTAAGTCCAGAAGAAGTTTATTGCTTACATTTTTATATCTTTCTCTTGCACAAGATACATTTCATAACAACTCCATCAAGAAACGGAATTTTGTTTGTCCTTTCATCAAATTATCATGTTTCTAAATATATCCTCAGTATTTCAGAAGGTATTTTCTTTACTCTTCAGTATTTACTCACTTTCACTTAAAACCTATATTCATTCAATATTTTATCTAAACATCTATAAAATGTTCAAGTAAATAGTCGGCACAGCTTTAATTCATCATAGCTTTTCCTTTTTTATTTGCAGGTGTTACAGAAGGTACCAAGTGGAAGTAGAAATATCATTTATGAACTTTCTTTATGACATAGTTGATAATTACTACAACAACTTCTACCACAAACTAGAAGTTTAAATAAAAAAAATATTTATAATATTTCAAAAATGTCTTTCATCACAAGCTGTTTACAAGAGTAATATAGTTTAAAAACAAATTACAGGAATTACTTTTAACTAGGGTCATAATTTTTCCTATATATTTCAAACTAAAATATTATTTAAGAAATTCATTGTATTAGAAAATAAAAGTTATAAAAGTATATAACTAAACAATATACATCAACTGTCAAATAGAATGTTATTAGTCATACCAAATAGTATCATAAAGAAGGCTATAAATGGAGCTAGCAAAATAAGAGAAGTTTAGCAGCTTTTCAACCAAACTTAAAGAATACTATACTCCAAAGAACTCTGACTAAGTAAGTATCTAGGAGGGAAATTTCTGCAAAAATAATAGAATTAACGGCTGGCTGCCAAGTAAAATAAACGGAGAATACACTAAAGACAAGGCAAAAAGCCTAAGAGTGCATCAAACCAAAAGAGAACTACCTAATTGTAAGCTGGACACCAGGTAAGGGTAACATTTCTCCTACTTTAACTTTTCACCTGTATTTAAAACCAGCTTTATCTTGTCATTCAGGAGCATCACTTGCCTAGGAAAATTCTATTAATAACTCCATATTGCATACTTAAATTAATTGTTAATATTCTAAATTTTATAAAGAGGAAGAGGAAGAGGAAGAGTAAGAGGAGGAAAAATAGGAAGGGGAAGAGGAACAGGAACAGGAACAGGAACAGAACAGGAAGGAGAAGTGCTGTTAATGCTGTTAGAAAGATAATCGGAGAAAATAGATTCAGTAATAATAGCAGAGTAATTTTCAAAAGTGAATAAAAATACTGGTGATTTAGAAGAACTTGAACCAAACAATATTTGATAGAATGGCTTCTAGATTTTTTAACAATAATGATGAAACTTGTATTAATTGAAATCGCATAGAAATATTTACTAGAAAGAGTTTTAAAGTTTTTGAAGTTTTGAGCGTTATAAATAACCCAAAACTTTACGGAGTAGACTCCATATTAAGACATATTTAATAAGTAAGTTTATATTTGTTTTGTTTTACAAATAAGATCTACTGACATCTCTGAATATGGTGTTGAGATTGCGTCCATATTATAACCAGTTTAACCCAATCGAAAATGATTGGTCTGATTCCAAAAGATATAATGCTAAAATAACTTCTGCAGGCACTGTAAAAGATAGTACTATATTAAGTATTTGGTGAAGCATTACTACAGGTACCTACCTACTTTAAGAGTACTAAAATTATTAGATAATAATTAAATTCAAGGAAGAAAGTAAGAAGTATGAAAAATGGAAGAAATTTGTTAGGCATTCAGAAAGAGGGAACAGCAAAAATTGTTATTGATGCCAGTACCATCTTCTGTATTCAATGACTTGAATGATAAACCTGGACAATCTGTCCAATTGTTTAATTCTTTATAGATACTTTAGATAAATACTTTTTATTCCAAATTACAATAATAGTATTGTGCCATAGTAAATATACCTAATAAATTTTCATACAATGATTGCTGTAAGGTGTCAAAATTAATGACGCACTAAAAAATAGGGGTTTGGCTGGACTATATTAATAGTTTTATTTAATTTATGCATAATAAGGCTCATTATTTGTCAGTGAAGCTGCAGTTCTAGATACTCTTTTAATATGACTGTGATAAGGTACCGTAATAGATATTTACACCTGGTAAGACGTATCTTTCCGGAACTAGACTAACATCTATGTTCTACTTGTAAATGTTTTATTCATTACGTTAAATACAACTACACCTATATCGACGATTTCACTAATTACACACTCTTTTATTTTTAATCATTTACGATATGACATCTATTGTTTTAGTTGTAACATATAGTAAATATTAATTTATTTTTTATTGACCACTGACTGACTGCAATGTTTTGAATTGGTAAAAATAATTAAAATGAAATAAAAATTTCTAAAATTATTTTCAATTTCCTTAAAATGAATGAAAAATTTATTCCTTGAATATTCATCCCTTAGTTACAACCACTAACTTTAAATTTCTTATTAAAAAGGTAATCCATCTCTCAAATGTCAATGATACAGATATACATTCACACACTTATCAGACTCTATCTTCGTTGATTTACTGTTCTCTTCTTCTTTTTACTTCATAACTCTCTTACTCATCGATGTTTAAGTTTTTAAAAATTTCATAAATTAAAATGCAATTTATGTAGTCTACACATACCTACAGCCTGATGATGGTCTAAGGACCGAAACATGTCGCTTTTACAGTTATAAACTTCTTTTTATTAAAATTGTGGATTGACTTTGATTTTTATTGCTACTGTATATTTAAATTTCTTGATAGCATCCTGTACATTTTTTTATCATTTTGGATTTGGTCTTCCATCGTATATTCAACAAATTTTTCAAAAATAAAATGGGTTCTTAGGTAATCAACAAAATATCATTTTATTTTTTATTTTTGTAAAAATAATCAAGAAAGTTAAAGCTTAAAGGAACAATAAAAATAAATCTAATAAAAATAACAATTAACTAATTAATATTATTTACAGTAGATGTTCGAATTGTAGTTTACCTGCTGCAACACACATTTCGAATTTTGCCAGAAGATTTCTTGTATGTGTGGCTTGAATCATTGCAGGAGTAATTTGGCGACATGCTTGTCTTATGTTTTCTTTTAATTCTTCTTCATTTTGCGGTGTTGATTGATAAACAATATCTTTTATGGCTCCCCAAAAGAAATAGTCAAGAGGTGACAAGTGAGGTAAGCGTGCCGCTCACATAATTTCTGGAGAGTTGTTTGCTATCCACTGGTTATCGAAACGGTTTTGTAGGTGATCGCTAACGATTATCGCATTGTGTGGAGGTGCTCCGTCTTGTTGCTATCACGTTTCTGGTGTCTGGGACACCCATATTGTATACAATAGTTCAAAGATACACAAGTTGTTAATTTCTTATATACAAATAATTAAAATTTTAAAACCAACTAAATTTCTTGGTCTCTTTATTGACGAATCCCTTTAATCGTCCAAGCATATCGATACCTTTTCTAGAACATTATAATCTTGCGATTTAAACTATTCCAAAGTTTATTCCTCTTTATTTGAATCTCATCTTAGTTATGGTCTGTCTTTTTGGGGTTCCTGTACTCAGGCCGTATCTAGAGCTTGGAAAACGTGACACTAGCCACGGGCGTAAGGTCAGCAAGGGCGCCAAAAAAAAAGAAGCCACAGCAAAGGCCAGCTTTCCTATTTTTCAAAAATTTCATTGTACTTTAGATGAAGGGCAGATGGTTCATCAACCATATCAGTCAACTATTTTTCAAATCAAAAACCTAATTTACTTCCATGAAAAAACGATTTGCATACTTATTATACAAGTTTTGCATATTTGGCGCCCAACGTGGGAAAAATTCAATATTAAAGTCAGTATGTTTTATTTACTTTATAAATAGGGGGCGTTGTTTACTATATTGTCACAGTTGCACTAGTACCTAGATAAGGCTCTGCCTGTACTTAACATAATCTTGAATCCATTTTTAAACTGCAAAATTGGACCATTTTTTGTATATTTGGGTTAGCTAGTATAACCCATTGTGAATCATTTTTTAAATCGTACACAATTGTACTCCATTTGTGCTGAAATCTCTATGCTTGATTAGTAAATCTATGGAAAATACAACTAATAGACCAATTCATAGATATTATCCAAGAAATATGGATTTGGATATCTACCTTTTTTGGGATTAATATATTTAATTAGTCTTCTCTATTCCTTAATGAAATTATAACATTTACCATTGGCCCACTGTATATTTCATTCATTTAGTTTGTTTAAGCCAGTTCTAACGTAAAATTGTGTTTTTTTTTAATAATTAAAAACTTAACCGGTAGATATTTATGTTATAGTTGAACTCAAATAATAAATTTAAATAAATATACGTAATTATTTCTAGTTTTCAGCGATGTACTAGCGTAAAATATTTAGCAGCAGGTGTGCTTAATTCGTATTTCGTTCCAAAAATTATAGTCACACATGAAGACACTTTTTAATAATTTCGAACCATTTTCGTAGATTTACTGGAGCCCGAACGCGTTGTTTATAAGTAATTTATAAACGTAAAAGAATTTATACAATTTTAAATAATATGTAGATAATTGTTTTCTCGTTTTAACAATAATTTGCTACAAGTAATTTAAGGGTGTATAAAATATTTAGGACAACCTCGTTTGGAGTATTTCGCACAAATTATTGATCTGATTTTATGGTATCAGCAAATTTTATTTTATAATAAATTAATTAATAATAAAGTCAAACTAAATATACAAGTTAGGTTCAGGGTAATAGAAATAATTATTATTTATACTGAACTAACAAAATTATTTTTACAATACAATTTATAAATAAATTTTTTATTAGAAACTGGAAACTAAAACTTAAATATACCAACAATATAATTTTCTTTATAAACCGTGACATAAAAATCCGAACACCCACTTTAAATGATTTTAGTTTAATAAAATTTGGTGAATTTATTTATTTGACTGAAATAAACAATTGATAAAATTTTCAGCCGTATCAGTTGAAGATTTCGGTTTTTATACTGCTTTTTTTGAAATCCACTAACAATCCAAAAATAAATATTGTAGCCGTAGTAAATATCCAAATTTGGCGGATTTTGGTTCTTGACATTCTTTACGATTGGTTACGATGCCTAGGGTACGATTTCGTCAACATAGTGAGTTTGATAGGGGTCGTATAGTGGAACTTCGGGAGGCTGGATTTCCTTTTCGGGAAGTTTCAGTTAGAGTGCAAAGAAGTGTAGACACCGTGGTTAGGAGCTCTAGACGCCCCCGTAGAACAACAGACCGCGAAGATCGCCGCCCAAGTTTATTGGCCTTAGAGGACCTTCTCTCCACTACCAGGTCCATTGCAAATGAATGGATTGCAGAACACGGATGACCTATTGGCATGCAAAGTGCTTGCCGACGAATAAAACGTTTTGGCCTGTTTTCACACTGACTACGCTGGGTCCTTCCCTTAACTCCAGAACACCAACGTAATCGCCTTGAGTGGTGCAGAAAACGGTGACTCGGAACAGGAATGGAACAGTATTGTCTTTAGTGATGAGTCTCGATTTTGTTTGGTCGAGCAAGGGTTAGAAGACGACGTGGTGATAGGAGAAATCCACGGTTTTTTGTTGAAAGGCATGTTCATCAAACTGTTGGAGTTATGGTTTGGGATGCTAAAGCTTATGGTTCGAGATCACCTTTAATCTTCATCTGAGGTAACATGAACGTACAGCGTTATAACCAAAAAGTTTTAGAACCCCATCTTTTACCCTATCTTAACACCCTGATATATCCAACATTCCAACAAGATAATGCCCGACCACATGTCGTCAGAGTCACAATAGACTTTCAACAGAATTGTTACCTTGGCCTTATTCCCAATTGAGCACGTGTGGGATATGTTGGGTAGGAGATTGCTCAATTTGCAACGTCCTCCTCATACTCTAGAAGAACTTCGAGAGAAGTTGGTGGTTGCCTGGAATGAGATACCACAGGAGGACATTGACCACCTGATCAGAAGCATGCCTAGGCGGGTTGGAGATTGCGTAACACATCGGGGTGCATCCACACATTATTAAAGGTAAAAGGGCTTTAAAGCAATGCAAACATTTTGAAATGTTTATCATTATTTACTTATTATACTTCAGTAAGTACTTATACAAAATTTTTTAAATATAAAATTATTTAAACTGGGTGTTCGGATTTTTATGTCACTTAGTATATATTATTAAAAACGGCATATAACAGATTTAAAAAACAAAAATATCATGTTACAAAAATAAAACGTCGTTTCTAATATGCACCAAGTTAAAAATAAAAGTGTTAAATTTCAATAATAAGACGCAATATCTAATACGCAATTATAAAAATACATTCATTAGTTCCAGGAACTGTAACTCACATACCTACATTTTTCATAAATTTTGAATGGTTTTCCGATCAATCCTTTTTATAAATTTTGTTGTTAATGAATTCTAAAACAGCTTTTTTAATTTTCGGATCGTAATCCATTGACAATAAAGGTCAAGTTCAGGTTGCATCCAAATTTGTTTTTGTTGCAAGAATTATCAATAATGTTTTGTAATAACCAACAATAATAACAACACTTAGTTGAAGAGGGTTATTTGTGTAAGCAAGCCAAAAGACATGCTAAGAAAACTAACACTTTTAAAACAAGATTTATTGTTATGTTTGGTAAAAATCGTCAATAGTCAAAGTCACAAGTCACGAAATAAATAAAATAAATACAAATAAATATTTTAACAATAAAAGAGACTCTAACGTCTTTACATTTGTCAATACTGTCCGTAAAAAGAAGAAGAGAAGAAGCGACCAAAAAATCGGTCAAAAAATATTTGTACAAAAGTAATAAAAAAATAATTTCTAATGACTTAGAGTTTAAATTATTGGGGGGCGTATGCATTGTACGCGAGATTTGAAGCTTCGTAGGATCTCTTATCCCAACCGCCTCCACTGGATTGCCATCCACCACCGCTGCTTCCATGTCCTCCTCCGGATTGCCAGCCTCCTCCATGTCCACCACCACCACCTCCTTGTTTGGAGGCGAAGAGTTTCTTAAGAGCAATAATTCCAGAAAGAAGTAGAGCGATCTTGGCTGTAATCAAGGCTTTACCGGCTAACAGGAACAAACCGGCGATGGCTAAGGGTACTAAGGCTGCCATTTTAGCGGCAATTCCCATCATCATACCTCCCATCATTCCTTTAATACCTCCTTTTCCGCCTCCTCCTCCTCCACTTTTCTTACGACCTGAAAAAAACAAAAAATAAATTGATTATTTTTGAAGTATAGTTTAAAATAGGTTTAATTACCTTCTTCAATAAGATCAGCAGCTTGGATTTTTGGTAGAGCTACTTCAATTGATCTGGATGAGATAAAGTGGCTGGCCTTGTCCAAAAGCATATTCGTGAGGGCTGCATCTTTGGCGTCGGATGCTCTAGGTAGAGTGTTGTCTAGTAGTTCTTCGGTAACAGCAGGTCCTTCAACTGGTGCATCGGGTACTTTTTGAACAGTAACTCCATCGGTAAGAGTTAATTTATCCATGCGGCTTAATCTGTCCAAAAATGTAATGGCTTTTTTCTTCAAGCATGGCGATAATCCATCGGCTTTCGAACAGTCGTCGTAAATCTTAAGCGCTAATCGAACTCCGGTACTTTCGAAACTGTCCTGTGCGTAAGCACAAATCACAAAAAACGACACTAACACTAGTTTCCTCATTGTTGTTTCACTGATGCACTCGTGATGAACGAAAACGAACTGATGATCTTCCCAATCTTTGTTTCTTATTTTATACCATATCTTGACACTCGATGACCTTTCTTTTCCTTCTTTGACCTCCTAAGAATTCTCTCCGACGAAACATACACACCGTTTACCCTACTCTTTTGATTGGTTCATCGCTGACCTACAAAAGTTATCTTGGGTCGAGAATGTGTTAATTTTTAATGCCCACCTGTTCTTCATACTCGTTGAGAATGAAAATTTCTTCCAGCTAATTACTCGATAGACAGTGAATCTGGTTTGTTTGTCGACAAAAAGTGCTGAAAACGAATGTAATATTTCGATCTTTTTATTTTGTGATTGTAATAGATGAAAGCAGTGGGTTCGTTGTTACATATTTATTACAGTGCACATTTCTTTTGTTTTGAAAAAAGATAATCAACCATGTCCGTAACGAATTAAAGTGCGTGTTTACATTTACAGCAATAAATCTAATTTATTTTAAATAAGCCTTTTTTAGAAACAAAAAGTGTATAAGACTAAGTTGAAAATCATTAATTAACGAACTTAAACAAGAATTAATAGTTATTTATTATACAATAGAAAAAAAAAATGATTACCTAGATTTTAACTAAGGAAAAATCGAAACGATTTTTTTCTGTAAAAGGAAAAACGATGATCTAATACTGATTATTTTTTTCATCTGTCAAAATATCACCGCTTTGTGATTTCGTCCAATGAAAACGCTTAATCTTAAAAGTGGTAGAACTGTCAAAAATTCAAAATATGTATAGTTTTAGTTTGTAAAATATGTTTTTGTGTAAATTATGTATTACAAGTTGTTTTAGTAAGTTTTTTGAAGTAGTTTTTATACAGAATGGTTAAAAAAATAATCTTCTTCAAATACCACTCGTTATGTAACATTTTACCAGATAAATTTTAAATACTCGTGGTATTACATTAAAAAAATATAATTACAATATATTAAAGTCAAAAAATTATTACTATTTAATATAACAAACTTGCGTGGTATTCGGTTAAAAAATTTCAGACCATAATTTGCAAAAAAAATTATTCCAATCTGATATCTGTCACAGAACTTAATAATTGCTAGTTTAATCGTCTGCATCATGAGAAATATAATATATTTTTTTATGTCTATGGTCTGTACGTTGATATTTCAGCGTTCTCTATGGCTTTAGCTGCCAAAAAATATCCAATTACAAATCATGGCACCACGAAAAGATTTCCGAATTTTTTTTAGTTAAGTTAGGTTAAGTTAGGTTAGGTTCTATGTGAGTGGTCAGCCAATGCGATCTGGAAGATCTATTGAAGCTTACCCCTAGGTTATAGTCGTTCTATACCTCCGAAGAACCTCATCAGGGTCGTTGGCGGCACTTCTATGAAATCCTTGGGCTCGAGTTGATACAGACCAAATTTATTAATCCTTAGTCTCTCAAGCTCTTGGCAATTACACAAGATATGCTCCGCCGTTTTTTCTTCAGCCTGACAGATTCTGCAGTCCGCACTTTCTGACCTTCCAATTGATTTCATATGCCCATTAAGGCGACTGTGTCCAGACAGTAGACCTATCACAAGTACTAATTTCTCTTAAGATTTCTTGCAGATGTCTTTGGAGTGTCTGAAACCCTCCAGCTCGAACTAGTAAGAACGTCTCCGATGTACTCAGTTCGATATTGTTTCTCTGGCTACGCTATTTGATATGCCTAGGAATGGCTGCTGGCCTATAAATATTCCTTCAGCAGTTTTCCCGGCTAGAAAGTTGGCTTTTTCGTATGCCCGGGTGCCTAAAGTAAGGTTACTTTGTTATTTTTCCTTAAACCATGGTAACCGGACAAAAATAAGGCATTTTATAAGTTAAAAAGCATAGGTGTGAAATTTTTGGTTACATTTTTAAACAGGCAGGCTGTTGTACTTATAGCGTTGCTAAAAACCCAATTAAAAGAAAATCTTATATGAACAAAATGCTATTTCATAAAAAGTAACATTTTGTTACCTGTCATCAGAGGTAAAACGTAAAACTTTTTTCCCATCACAGATAAAACTATTTCATATTTAGTTTTAGAGTGAGTTTGGCATAAATTCAATATTTTTTAACTAAAAATATTTTGATAAATTCCTTGGACAGTACCATCGGCCTGTATAATTCGAAATACTGATTAGGATTTTAATATACAGGGTTATAATCGATCTATTATAATATATTAAATTATTTTGACCAGATCACTCATATAGAAATTTTCACCTAATTCTACCAATCTCAAGCCAAAGAGAGTTCAAAACCCCATATAAAAATGGCAAATACTACTCTCAGTTTTTCCTTTAATTTGTTCTTAATAATCTTTCTATATAACATGACGTTAATTAATACTCCGCAATTTTTGTTGCTGCTAAATTTCTCAAATTTTTTACAACATAATGTTGAGTTTAGTAATCATTTGATTAAAGTCCTCTAGATTAATATTGCTAAAATAATATGATCAAAATTATATCAAAATATTCTCGAAATGTAGATGCTGTTTTCACTCTTTTAAGTACGTTCCCATTGATACATTTTGATGAAATTATAGAAAAAATACTGTTAATTATAAATAAAAAAAAGTTTTCTGTTCGAATAACCCTTAATTTGACAAATTCTCAAGCTGTTGGCAAAGCAACAAGTTTTTGAAATGTTTTCGAAAAATTATTAATATCCTTGTGTTATTACTACTAATAAGATACATATTTTGTCGGGCCTATATTTTACTTATACAAAAAGAATCCCTTATTTCAAATTAAAAACCTTAACATGAAACTCCAAAATATAATTTTTCATTTTGCTAATCGAAAATTTAAACTTAATGCCCATGTTTCAAAATAAATTTCGGTAAGATTCTTTTTGCTTTTAAGGACTCTACAAATGGGTTGTTTCCACAAAAGCACATTTTAATTTATGTTAAATAATAAACAAAGAAAACAAGTTCTCGGATTTTGGAAAATAAATAATTTTTGACATTAGAATAGGACGAATTGAGTAATCAATTTTAAATATTAAGATTCATCAAATTAAGAAATTAATTAAATTATAAGATGATATAAATTATAAGGGCGTTTTTAATTATTAAGATTCTTAGCTCCTTTCTCGGCACACTTGTCTGCCCCCTCATTACCAGCAACTTCTCTATACCCTGGAACTCACAGCAGTTGGTTTGGGCCTGATTTTTCAGACGTTGATGGCAATTTCGTACTTCCAAGCTTCCTCAACCTTATGCTAAATCACACTCTAGGTCTAACCCTAAATATTTCTGCCCCAGTTCTCGTTGGCTTTTTAAAACCAACAGTATATGAAATTGATTGTGTTAACCTTTACTTTGTGGAAATTCATCTTACCAAGAACAATAAATAACTGAACGGTTAAAATAAACTTCCACTATTTATTCGAAAAATAAGTTTTAAAATTCAATTACAGCTCTTTCGCTAATAACTAGCATCGTCAGATTGACATATTGAAGTTACATTTTGTTTGTTTGTAACTAGGTACTTGATGTTGATAAGTAGTTAAGGCTAGACCAAGTAAGGAAGTAATAAGACATAACAATATTAAAGCCTAGATGTTATTAACCCTAAGGGATTATCCTGGATGTATTTCCCTCTAAGATCAGTATAACTGTGCAATGATATAGAAAAACCAGGAAAAAACTATATCATGCTGATATTTACAATA
The DNA here is from genome assembly GCA_035357415.1 of Ophraella communa. Taxonomy (NCBI): domain Eukaryota; kingdom Metazoa; phylum Arthropoda; class Insecta; order Coleoptera; family Chrysomelidae; genus Ophraella; species Ophraella communa. The sequence continues at coordinate 18,296,552 of CM068987.1, forward strand.
ACTTAATATATTTGTGTTTTACAATTATGTCTTATCTATGTATAAAATGAAGACTCAATCAAAGTAAACAGTTTAATAGTGGAGAACTTCCAAGATTTATTTGTTCATTAACTACTTTAAACTGTTGATCTGCTAGATGTCTTTTAATTTCAAGTTCTTCTGGAAAATCTAAATTTTGTTTTTTATCACAGATGTGTAGTATATGAATGTCATAATATATGAACATCAAGTACCTAGTTACAAACAAACAAAATGTAACTACAATATGTCAATCTGACGATGCTAGTATTAGCGAAACAGCTGTAATTGAATTTTAAAACATATTTTTTGAATAAATAGTGGAAGTTTATTTTAACCGTTCAGTTATTTATTGTTCTTACCAACAGTATACCCAATGATTGCCCTTTTCATTTGGTATAGTCTTTTTTTATTGTGCGTGTTATGAGTTCTTCGCAATCTTCTTCTAATCTATCCCAACAGATACAATAATGAAGCCCACAAATTAAATGAAAAGTTCCTTTCTTTTCATTTTGATTAGCAACTCACGATTTTGTTTAAAATAGTTATATTTACATTACGTGTAATACATTTGGTAGTTGAGGTAAAAATCTTTGGAGAAATTTGATGATTTTAACGGTTTCTATATGCATTTAATTATCATTTAAATGCATAATAATCCATTATAGAAATTATCTTATAAAGTGTATAGTTGACATATTTGCTGTATAATACATTGGTTAAAAAAAACAATGTATAAAAATAGTGAGGGAAAAGTGATAAATTTTCGGTATATTTGTACTTGTAAGTCACTAATTTATATTAGTTTTTTATATACCAGATTGCTTGAAATCCACTAAAACTAATGTATTCTCAATTAAAGGAAATTTTCATAAGAATGTTCTAAAAATAATGAGATATTTATATATCCCATGACAAAGATATCATTAATTAGATATCATTTAATTTTTCACCAAAAAGGTAGTCTTGGTAAAAATGAGTAAATCCAACGGTATTATTTTATTTTAGTACCAAAAGCGAACTAAATAATCTATATATTTAGGCTTCAAGGTTGTACAAACTTTGTTCTTATCACTGAGAAACAATTAAAAAACTACAAGTATACAAGCTACATTCAGGATGGGGTCGAGGGCTCTGGTTCCTTTTTTAATCGGCGTAAAGCTGAACGGAAAAACGAACTATAGGGTATTGGTATTAAACCATTCCAAGACCGCTGGGTACTCTCAACTAGATTGGGAGTTTGTGATTTCTGATTGCAACCTACTCGTGGTGACCCTGTTGAAACTGAATCCAGCGGCTCTAGACCAGAAGGTCGAAAAACATTCCCCAAGTCCAAGTTGTTATATACCGTGACGATGACTGAATGGCACTAGGGTGATAGTGTCGCAAACGGTTCCTTTGGGGCACAGGGTCGCACCCCATCGTAGGCAGACCTTAGTCCTGCATGCGGGGCTCTGCAGGAGTGGACTACTTTTCCCTAGCTACTCGTGGGAGTCATGGATTCTCAAAATACAAAAAAATTAGAACGAGAGCCCAAGGCTAAGAAGCCGGGGCAATCAAAAACTAAAGAAGATACTAAAGCTGCAGAGCCAAGTATCTCCTCGGAAAATCCTCAGGCTGAAAGGCCCGGATCTTCCAAAGCCGAATGGCAAAAAATTTCAAAGGCTGTCAGGGTCACTAACTTGGAGGAGGTTGATCTTATGACGAATGAAGAAATTAAATTCGCAAGAATATCTGGCATCTCCATAGCCAAGATAGATAAACTGGTAAAACAAGGTCAAAATTACATCCAAGCCAAAAGGGCCGTAATTAAAGCCAATTTTACCAAATCCTTGGAGAAAGCAAAGGAGGAACAGCCAAAGCCGGCAAAGGCAAAGGCAGTGATCCCTAAACAAAAAACCGCACCAGCCACAGGCTCAAAAAGGCCAAGATCACACGGTAATACACCACCCGAAAGCCAGCGCAAAGGGAAGAAACCAAGGACTGAAGGTATAACCTTTAGTAAAGCCGCAGCTTCTATAAAAATAGCTGTGGTAAGTACAGGTTTCCCGGAGGCCAAGATGGATCAGGATAAGTTGAAGGCAGTCCAAAAATCCGTCATGGCTGCCTATGAGTCGATTTCGGAGGGAGGACCGCAGGTGGGCTTCCTGAAGAGCACTTTTAGACCGGGGTATCTGGAACTCACTTGTGTGGACGACACAACGGCAAACTGGGTTAAGGAGTTCTCCCCAAGTGTAAAGCCGTGGGATGGCGCATCCCTAATGGCACTGGAGGGAAAGGATGTACCCAAACCCTTTGCAAGTGTGGTATTTATACTAGACGAAGAGGGGAAAGGTTAGAGTCCAAAAGAGTCCTTAATAGGTTAAGGATAGGTAACCATGGACTCAGAACGGACTTATGGACGGTCTGGGGCAGCAAGCCTACAGAGAGGGGAGTACTTTGGACATTCTCGATGGATCAGGAATCCAAGGAGGAGATCCAGAGGCTCAAAATGGCACCATACTTTGGCTTGGGAAGGGTAACCTTCAGAGCCAAAAAGGAAATGGAGGAGAAGCTAACAGCAACGTCCACCACAGAGACGACAAGGGAAACCCATAGAGGCTCAGGAGGAGGAAGCTCCCGAGAGTGGAGTCAGCCCGCTCAAAAAGAACGTCAGTTCACGAGAAGGAAGACTCCGCTCAAGTAAGACCTCCTGAGGGAGAAATGGAGAGCTCTTCGCAAGAAGAGAAGTTAGGTTCTTGCAAGCCACTACACTACACAAGCCGCTAGAGCTGCATCGGCAACAGTGTGTAGAAGATTGGAGCAAGAAGGCATCGATGTGGCCCTTTTGCAAGAACCATGGAGGATAGGCGATAAGGTAGCCGGGCTATCCACCAAATCGGGTAAGATATTACAAACCCCTAAGGCCGTAAGACCAAGGGCTTGTATAATTTACAGTAATAGATTACAATGTATACAATGTATAGACACAATATTTTTGCAAATGTATTCAGCAAATACTATAAATGATTTAATAACAACCACACATCTCTTACCTTCCAGTCGGCCATAACAAGATGACACACTCGACCAGAAATAGTTAATGTTTTAAACTATTTTAAACAAACATACGATTACAAAATGAAGCATATTTTAGAGGACTCTAATTCTATTATAACAGTGACTTGCTTAACTTCCAACTTTACAAGATAACCTTACAAGTAATTAATAAATAATAGTATATTAAACAACGCATTTCATATGGAATTCTGTTATGACACGAGTTCAAGTTTAAAAAACGAATCGCGAAGCGATGAGTTTTTTAAAGAACGAGTGTCACAACAGCCATATGAAATAAGTTGTTTATAATATTTTTTATATTTTGCCCTTTTTACCATTTTTAAATTAATTTTTTATTTTTATGTAATTACGAAAATTTTTATTTTAAAAAGTATGTCGGCAGCACTGTGTAATTTATAAAATTTGACAGTTGTGACATTTAAATTATCAAATGTTAATGTTTTAAAATATTTTTAAAAGAATACTATACCAATAATAATATATTATATAAGTAAAATATTATATTCATATTCACAGATACTTTCTTAAAGAACAATATAAAATTAATAAACTGATATTAGCCGCAAATGTCATTGTCAATAGTCTTGCCTTTAGATACTTCACTCATGTCGCCAACCATTTAAAACAAAAATTTGCGTGCGTAAAAGTTACATTACGATACGCAAATGCGTTTTATAATGAAGATTTTTATAAGTGCAAAATATAAAAAAATATATTATAGTCTTGTATCTTGATTTTGCAATAATAATTCATTTTTTTATTTAATTAATGTTCGTATAATACAACCGGCCAATCGGAAAGTCTGTAAAAATTTTACTTTAATGTTAATTTTTCGTTATTAGAATACTTTCGTAAATTAATATTTATTTAATTACTTTCTATGTAGTAGTTATTTTTATAAGTATAATGCTCCAGCATTTAACATATGTTTAAAAAAGAGTTACCAACAGAAATATTATATCTAGGTCCATCTCTTATTTTACATTTATATTAAAGAGGAAAAACCGAAAAAAGATTTACTGCTGCTCTTTAAAAAACGTTTTTTACCAAATTTAAAGTATTTATAGAGTATCCCTCTTTAAGAATTGGTAAATACTTTGACTATGCCAGTTGCGTACATTTCTGATCATTAGCCTTATTAGTATTTTCAGGTGTAATACCAATAAAGTTCAGATTTAGCCGGATATTTTTTATCGAGCTAACGCTATCTTGATTTTGTCAGAACAGCTCTAGTTAAATTGCCAATAAAAGTATTCGAAAACAACCATAAAATATATCCTGCTAGGTCTGAGCTCGCTTGGTATTTGGTAAGACAGTCCCATGAATAGAAAACTCAATTCAATTCAACTTTATTTAACAAGCTAAAAGAACAATGAGTACAAACATAATATTTAGAAAGAACAATTGTTAAAAATACAATTATTATATACAATTGGTCCAGTAGACATTTGCTCCTTTAATGATGTAGATTTTGTTGTTGACATTGACATTGTTGACACTGTGGCTAATTAATTATTTAAAGCTTTATCACGGAGATTTGTCACAAGATGCAAATGATGCTATTATAAAGTTGTAAATAAGGTTTTATAGACTTGAAAGAGGAATGTTCAGTTATTTTAATTAATTATTGTTCATTGATACATGCTTTACTTAAAGTTGTCACGGCGCGGCGGTTGAGCAATGATAATGATTAGAAATTTTTTTATTCTTTGTATCTAGTCCAAGTTTTCCAACTGAAATTTTCGTCCACTTAATAATTTCTTTGATTCCTATCAGCGACTTTACACTTCGCAATTCTAGAAAAAATTGCAGCAATTTTCATTGCACGCATGCGCTTAATTGCTGCAATTTTTATGTTGCGGGAAATGGGTTCGGATCTATTTTTGTTGCCGCAATTTCTATTGCAAGTGCAATTCTAGTTATAAATAGGATTATTTTTGGTGATGCTAATCGACTTAAATGTTACTAGCTGCTAGTTTGTGTTCTATGCTGCTAGTTCTTTGTCAATTTCATAACATAACCTATTATATTAGCCTTCTTTTAATCTTAAAGATTGTCAATACCGATTTGATGTCAGCCTAATATTGAAAGAAATAAATTCATTGTCATGTGTAAAGTAGGATGCAATTTTTATTGTCGGTAATAAAAATTGCGTGCAATATAAATTGCGAAGTGTAAAGTCGCTCTTTAGAAACATTTTTGTACAAACTTTTTGATGAATTATTTTTCCAAAATGGATTGAAAGTTATAAAAAATCTATAAAATGTAATATAGTTCGGTCTATGTAATAATATTTTATAAAACAATCTCACTGGGCATATGCTAGGGTTTCCTATGTTTACCCACCCCGGAGTCCACCTCGAAATCTCACCCCCCGCTCCCGGAGGATGCAACAAAACATCTATCTCTCCTCCAACAAATCCCAGGTAACTCCTTCAAGGAATCTTCACAATTCCTCGAACTACCCCGTTAGCCTAGCTAACCCCTCCCCGGCGATCTGTCAGGTTATGGGTCTTCTGTGGTTTTCCTATAACACTTACCGAATGGCTGACAATAAGGGAACAATACAGCCACAGCTCTGTGCCCGAATCCCCACAATGTCCAACACGTCGCCAAAATTTGGGCACGTTGTCTATGAATTCTTCGCCACGCCCCACAGACCTCGCTACCCCCAACTACTATACACAAAACAGAGCGAATAGAGTGAAGTGCGAATTGTAATACCACCTCCCATAGTTAAGAGCTAGTTGTACAGTTTTCCACAGTGTTAAGTTTTCAACTTGGCCGTTTCCTTGAGGATTGTAGGCGGTGATACGACTCGTGGCAATTCCACGACAGTGTAGAAAATGTTTACCTTCGTTGGACATGAACGAAGAGCCTCTGTCAGAATGTATATATGCAAGTTGACCAAATAACATAAATATTGAATTTAAATGTGTTGTGACAGTCTTCTCACTTACTTCAGAACTGGGAAATGTGAAAGGAAAACGCGAATATTCATCAATCACAGTAAGTATGAATCAATTTTGTGTTTTCGTCGGGACAGGGCCTTTAAAGTCAATACTAAGGCGTTCAAAAGGTGAAGTTGCTTTTATAAGTTCCGGGGCAGGATCTGGGGTTTTAAAAAATCTTGGTTTTATCTCTGCACAAGTGGAACAGTTTCTGGCCATAGCATGAACTTATTCTATTGTATAAACTAAATTCTTTGTTTTAAGCCAATGGTACATTCTTGTCACACCGGGATGGCATAGATTTTCGTGTAATTCTTTAAGTTTTTGGTTCTGTGATTGTATATTTAAACTTCCTGAGACTCTTGATAAAGCATCGGCAACATGATTTTCTCGTCCAGGCCTATAAATGATATCATAGCTGAACGGAGCTAGTTCCAAACGCCAACGCTGAATTTTCTCATTTTTTATCTTACTTGATAATTTAGAATTGAACATGAAACTAACTGATCTCTGATCGGTAATCAATTTGAAAGGTTTTTCAATCAAGAAATGTCTCCATTTCTTTAAAGATTCGACAATTGCGTAAGCCTCTTTTTCAATAGCAGAATGATTTTATTCACGCACAATTCTTGATAAACAAACACTATTTAGCCTATTTAGCCTTCACAGATAGGAATTACTATATATGAATGGGATTGTCAGGACTATCGTATTTCTACAGCACATATAAGACTGAGTCAAGATTGCTACCCTGAGGCAACCCGCTTTTATTTGTTTCAAATCTTAATAGTCATGTTTTACTCATTTGGAATTCTGTTCAGTTGTATGAGTAACCTTTAATACCCGAATTGATATTTTCGTTAAAAAAATAATTTAAAGTTAAACTTATTAATATTTATTGATGATTCTTAAACCGATTACTTATTGCAACTGTGATAATGGTTAAAAAAACCTATAAAAATTTAAGTTAGAAAATAGTTGAATTAAAAAAAAATGTTATAAGGTCAAAAGAGAGATCATAGTAATGAAGTAGGTACATTAAGTTAAGATTTTTTATACAAACAAGTTATTACTGGTTTCTTCTTTGTACAAACCCACATTTTTATGGAAATTGTTAGAATGATATTATATTTTTCCTACTTGCAAAATCAACAAAAATAAATTCAGATTTAAATATAATGGTTAAGGAATTTATCATTTTCTTTACAATAACCATACTTCTTTAATTTGTAATTTGATTTAAAGAAAACAACAAAATAACTTCTACTAGCATACTAGCTTAAAATCTAAAGATTATTTTCTTTATTTGACTTTCAATTTTCAAACAATACATCACCGTTTATTTTAGTACTTTAAGTTTGGTAAGTCATCAAGACGGTGTTCAAGTGAAAGTACTTTCTACATTGGTAAAATGAATTTACTGTTATTTAAATTACATTAAACTGGTGTAATACATAAAACAGTTGATCACCCTAGCATAAATCTATAGCTGATGTAATACTCATGTCCTATACATGTACTTGATGAGTATGGGCAGTAACCCTAATATACAATAAAAAGGAATGAATTGAGGTTAGGTCGTGAGTATTTACTTAAGAAATGAGGTTCATGTTTAGAAGTATTTGTTAACATGCATTGTCCGGCTATGAAAAAGTAAAATAATTTGTTAATAAAGAAACTATGTAAATTGTCTTTTCGTGTTTTAGTAGTGTAATTACTATTTGTCTCTGGAATGACAATATATTTTAGTTATATTGAAGTGCAACTTGGGCAACTAACTATTTATTTCAAATATTTGAAATTATATACTAAGAACAGTAATTTTGCTGGTCCAAACAAGAAATCTTATTTTTTTTAGCTAAGTAATGATTTTAAAATATATACTCATAGGTATGTCACCTTATTTTATTAATTTAATTACTTATTGTTCGAGATAGCTGTCATTACGTGAATAATCTACGGGATTAAATTAATATTCAATTATTTATTGTGTATTTTAAATAGTAATTATGTTATTTTAGCATAAAACTATGCAAAAATCTTAAATAAGAAAAAATATTTCTCTTCATAGTTTGATTCGAAAAAAATATAATATACTTTAAAATTTAACTTAGTTCTAGGAGAAAATAGTAAAAAGCCTGTATCATTTGGTATGTAGTAAAATTAGAAATCTTTGGTTTACATTTAAGATACAGTTAACTTCATAGCATGCATCTTGTTCTGATATGAATAAGAAGAACCGAAATATCTATTATATCATCTCACGTAACAAATTAAAAAAAACCTGCTCGATAATATTAAACCAGACGACACAAAAAAAAAATTAAAATCGAGGTCAAACATCCTTCTAAATACACTTTATGTTTAACTTGTTAACAATTATTTACTTCAACAACTTTAGGATATTAAAAATGTTCTTTTAATTTTGTGGTATTAAAGAAATTCAACATATTTTAAAGAAACACTGAAAGTATGCTAATTTAAGAATTATTATTCAAGTGTGTCCTCAAACTATGCTTTGTCTTAAATTAATCCGTAATCTTCACGTTAGAAGAATGCACATGAAATTTCTAATGAGACTACTTAAAAAGTAGTTGATTTTAATGGTTGTGGCTTGCACGGTATTTTGCATTTAAATCAAAGAAGGGCGTTAGATGAAAGTGATAGTTACTTAATAAGATAACGAATGAGACAGGTTACAGAGTAGCTCTAAGAGCTTATTGTGCTTCTGATCGCAGCTTATTTTTATATCTAGTCATAGATTTTTTACACACTCTAGAACCCGCTTGTAGGTCACTTTTTTCTATGACCATCTATTATGCCTAGAGCCTAGAGACTGTCTGCAGCCTATGAACAACTTCCAGTACTGTTTGGCATGCTGTTTATATTGGCGTATACTGTATTTTTTGATATGATATTTTCCGGTTATTGTATAAGTAGAGTTATCTGGGTAGTTCTTGGTAATCTTGATATTAGGTTTTTAGTCATAGAATAAATATCTAGTCTTATCAGCTTGTTCCATTTTTTCCAAATATTTAGCCATTCAAACACTATTAGACCATTCAATTTGATACACAATTATTTAATAATTGATCCAGTGTGACTACAAGGAATGCAGGGGATGAACAATTGTCTAGGATTCCTCTGAGCTTATCTGTTGCAGAAGGAGAAAGAACATTTATTGAATTTCAGTGTTTTCTAGTAGGTTGCCTTTTATAAATCGGGATTTGGCAACTCTGGTGTTGCAATCTGGCAACTGACAGCTCTATCGTAAAGTTGGACATTTTTGAGGTTATACGTACTCAGAATGTTTGGACATACGAGCGCTATTTGTGTTGTTTACAGTAACTTAAAAGATTAATCTCGGCCCAAAAATTAAATTAAATCGTGAACAATTTCGTGTGATTATTTTTTACAACTTTCGACGAGTATTAACTCAGCAACAGTGCATGCATGAACTTAATTTATTTTTTGCTGATGAAGCTCCATCAAGGACCAGTGTTTATCGGTGGTATGGTGAATTCAATCGTGGCAGTAGTTCACTCCAAGACGAATTTCGTGCAGGTCGTCCAACATCGGTTGTTGTTCCGAAAACCATTGATGCTGTGCGCGAACTGATATTGCCTTAGGCATTAGCGGGACCACCATACATTCAATATTGCAAAAAAGGTCAAAAAAATTTGTTCGCGATGGATCTCACACAATTTGTCAATCGCTCAGAAAAAGGCTCGTGTCGATTGCTCAAAGGAAATGATACCATCGCGGTGTTTCGAAACACGTCTATGACTCTGTGACAGATGATGAATCGTCGATTTACGCGTATGAGCCTGAAAGTAAACAGCAGTCGATTGTATGAGTGTTTCAAGATGTTCCCACACGAAGCACTTTCAAGCAAATGGTCGCTTGTTTTTTTGAAAAACTGGACATGTCACAATCGTACCACTAGAACAACGCAGTCAATTCTGAGTGGTACACAACAATTTGTTTGCGTTTGTCTTTAAAGAAAGCAGGAAAACCAACCGCCCAAGACGGATCACTCTTCACCACGACAATGCGAGCTCCCACACATCGGTTCAAACAACTGCGTTTTTGAGCACCCAAAACATCGATTTGATGAGTCATCCGCCGTATAGTCCTGACTTGGCAGCGATTGTCTTTTTTATTCCCGTACGTAAAAAACAATCTGAGAGGTCAACGTTTTTCTACACCTGAAGAAGCGGTTGCTGCATTAAAAATGCATGTTTTAGAGATACCTCAAACAGAGTGGCAAAAATGCTTCGACAATTGGTTCAAACGCATGCAAAAGTGTTTAGATTTGAAAAACAATAAAGTGATTTTTGATGATTAATATTTGCTTTTGTTCTCTTATCCCGAAATATAAAAGGAAACCCTCGTATTTGATTATTGGAGCACATGTTACAGTGTGGGTGTCATCACAGTAGCTTAAAGGTTAAATGTTTTTTTCCATATATTTGTTCTGTCATAAAAAATTACTAAAAATCTTCTATTTAACAGGAAAAGACGTGTATAAGTGATATGCTGCCTCCTGTAATGTTATATATGTAATTTCTGGATTTCTAGGAGAAGAAAAAATTTAAATACAATATTATACTTTATAAAGAATAACAATTTTAATTTTATATTTTCATTCATTAGTATTGATAAAATCATAGAACTGTAAAAATGCATTAACAATATCGAACAATTAATTTTCTTGATCTAAATATTCTAAAATATATTTGGTTAATATTATTGCAATTCTATTCATCTAAACAACAATAAATAATCAAATGGGTAGATACATAAAAACTAAACGGGTTCTGCATGCATTTAAAACATTAACAGCGTTTTCTTTTGAGATCAATGCACAGAGCTATTGTTGGTTCTATTGAAATGTCATTAGGGAGAGCAATCTGTCACGCATGATCTTTTGAACAGACTGCTTGCTCTCGATGTGCCTGAGGGCATCAAAAACTGCTCTGAATATTTGACTCAGGGCAATACGAATAGGTTAGGTTCAAGCGTTCAACGATCTAGTTCAAGTTGAAATTGGTAACTATGGAGGAGGTAAATATGTCTTTGTGCAGAATGTATAAAACATTTCTTTATTTTATTTTATTTTAGTACGCCTGTAATCTCATATTAATCTTCAGATAAAGATGAAGAAAAGAAAAAGTTAACAACCCCACTATACTTTAATTTCTACTTCAACGTGCGTTTACCTTCGGTAATTTTAGAAAAAACTATAGTACCAATAATAACGAAAAAAATTGCACCACTATATCAAATATATTCTTTTAAAATGTCAAAAACACGCTGTTCGCCCTGAAATTGTCCGTTGCCAGTGCGAAGTAAAAACTGAGGTAGTGCAAGAGCAATTTCAGTGCGCATTTAGTTCACTTTATACTAATCTTACAGGAAAACGCTATAAGGTAGGTACCTACAGATAAATATGGTCTTGTAGGTTAACTAAAATAGATATACCTAATAATTTTTTTTTGGCAATTTTTTTATATAATCAGGTAAATATGTATAAAACTAAATATTTATTTAAATTATAACTGTGTTTTTACGGTGCTCACGATAACTGTCACTACTATCTACTATACAGGTTAAATCAATAGGATGGGTAGTGGCATTGGTTACGTGAATAAAGTAGCGCCTGTTAAAGAATGACAAATATTTATAAAACTGTCATAAGAAGAAAAAAGAAATCCTTGCAAAACATTTGTGAGTTTTAATGCCAGCTTCTTTTGACTTTTTCGTTTCCCTTACCTCGGTTGCCCTTTTTAATAACATGTTGTTACCTCTCCCAATTACTTATCCTACTAATATAGCCGTAGACGTAACCTTGAGAAGATAGTATTTATTAAAGTTATTGAAAGATCAAAAGATTATGGGTATTTTCTCTTAAAAAACAATGTATTTATTAAATATTATTATGTGTAAACCAACTTTCTTCCTGTTTCTAAGACAACATAAAATACACCGAATTTGAATTTAAATCTTCTGCCATTGTGGAATAGCAAAAATTAATGAATTAATAAATAAAGTGTTTTTTACAAAATGGTTCAAAAAATAATTTTCTCAAATACCACTCGCCCTGTATAATTTTACTAGAAACATTTTAAGGACTAGCGGTATTATCTTTGATAAAAGTATACACAATAAAAAACAATTAATTTGATTTTTTAGCTCATTTTTACTAAAGTACCTAAAAGTGGCATTAGTGAAAATGTTTAATTTTATAAAAAAAATTTAACAGCTGTCTCTAGTGTAATCAATTAAATTCATAAACTTTTTAATTCTTTGGTTAACGTCTTATACAAAAGATTGCAACTAAGTATATAAATAAACAGTATGTCTATTATGACTATGAAAGTGGTAATTTACTTACTTTTTGGTATAGTAGAAGTAGAAATCATTATAATTTCTACGTGTAGCATATGTTTTATTCTTCTAAAATACAATTCTTAGTTCTGCTCTCATATTGTGACTTGCAATATAAACTGGTCCACAAAACATAAGGGTACCTATAACCGGTATACGGAATTAAATTTGTTCGAAGAAATTTATTCGACGGAAATTTGTTCGAATGTAATTTGTTCGAACAGAAATTTGTTTGAATATAAATTTGTTTAAAAGTATTTTGTTAGAATTGAATTTAAATTCCTACTTAAACATAATTTTATTAATAGTTTCAAAAAATATAATGAGTGAGCTTATAAATGAATTAACATTTAACAAATTTTTTACGGTATTTAATTTACTTATTACTATTATAACATATAGCTTATTGGGAATATAATTACATACAAAAATATATCATCGTACTTACAAAGAAATATTATGGGCAACTCCACGTAAATAGGTTATAGTGTCAAAACCATTTATTACATTTAACAGACGTACTGCACTGTATATTTCTTCTTTTGTTGCTGTATGCCGTGACCAGCAACTATTTGTTCGATTCGCTCATTATTTATAGCTTGTTCCCTTTTTATTGCTTCGATCAATTTCCAAATTGTTGGATGTTCAGCTCCTACTTCTCCTGAAATCAACGGTGCCATCCCTCTATGGAATTGTTGGTCTTTGGAAGACCATCTAACACAGAATCGTAGCAGTTCCGCATAGAAATGGGAAAACGTGGTTGGCGATGCCGATTTCTGCGATCTGGACGACCTATCCAGTATCATCGTAGTAGTCTACCTCTTGCTGAGCTTCTTTGGGAATTTCTTCATTATCGATCAATGCTTCGAAAGCATTTATAACAAATGCCAAAGCCGATAGCACCCTAATTTTTAGAGCAAAGTCTACATTATTATCGTATGTCTGTTTTAATCCCTCTTCTTGAATTCGTCGATATATGCATTGGGAAGAGTGAAAAAACAACCACGTACCCTGGTTTGTGGAAACTCTGCTCCAATAGCTTTTATCATTGCAGGTTCGAAGTCAGTCATAGAAAAAGTTGGTTTCACTCGAGGTTCTAGCCGCTTAACTACATTTAAAATTTCACGATACACAGCTTCAGTTTTATTCGGCAACAACGCATATACCAATGGAATTGCTACGCATTCATTTATTCCATGAATCGTATACAATTGCTCTAATAATAATGATACCGTTTTAAATGTACCATCAGCGTACCTATTAACAAGAAGTTCTAAATTTCGTCGTGTTGTAAACAATTCTCAAGTCAATCATACCACTGTCAAATAAGAGGAAGTCTTCTCCATTGTCGGTTTTTCGGTACTCCTCCGGAAATTGAATTTCGGCGCGCGTCTTCGAAAGAGTTGGTTCGCTATTCTTCTTTAATCTAACGTTTCAAATAGTCCTTTTCATGTTTTCTATTGACACTTTGACACTTTGAGATATTGAAAATATTCGCAGCTTCCTCTTATATAACTCTTGTAACATACCAAAACCCTAAATTTTATTTTCTTTAAACTATGATAAAAATGTTAAAAAAACCTGTACACAGCCCAAAAAGTAACAAGAAGAACCCGAATATGTTTATTCATATTATTTGCTAGTTTTTAAGAAATTTTATTCACCGGTATTTATTCAAGACAATTTTGAATTAGATTCATAATTTGTTTGTAAAAAAAATGTGATACTCGTTGAGCAGAAGGTTTAATACATTTTTAATATAGTCAAAGTAAATGTTAAAGATTTTTTATCAAATTTGCCCCAGCTAAAAATGTATAAGCGCAATACCCAGCATCTGTCGGCAAATGCAAGAAAGTACTCTCCAATTCTATTGTTTTCTTTTCTAAATAAGTTAAAGTGGATCATAATAAATATATAAACGGAATCTGACAAACTTGGAAATGATGCAGTTGCAAGGAAAGTTTGAAGTTGAGAGTGAAATTCTAACGGTATTTTTATTTTCACAACCGTTACTGAATGTAAATATGGTTATTAAAAAGGTTCTTTGATATATAAATAAAGAGGATGGTGCACTAGATTTTAACAACAAATAAAAATAAATATATTGTTAACCACGTTTTTATTATGATAAGTTTACATGATTTTGATAACGATGACTTATTTGCAATAGCACGTAACTCCACTTAGGTAAATTTTTCAAGAAATAAGAAAAACTAATATATATATATTACAATGATTTAATTTTTCTTTAATTTTTATGATTGATTTATTATAGTTTATTTGTTAATATCCCACGTTGGTATTGTCAATTTATTATGATTTAAATTTAATGATTATTATTATTTAAATTGTTTATAGTTAATTTATCAATATTCCGACTTAGTTCTATTAATTTGATATGTTTTAATTGGTTTGATTATTATAATTTATAATTTTGTATTGTTTTATTGGTTTTGTCAAATGTTTTGATTGATTTTAATGATTAAATAATATTTAATTTTATATAAAGTTTACTTGTTCTTCTGTAATTCTATGGTTGGGCGCCTTATCAAAATTTTAACTAACTCAGACTATTTGTTTTGAAATTTAAATTTAAAATCTGACTCTTATCAGGGTAGGATTCAAATTAAAATATTATTTAATAATTAACACACAATAAATTTAATGTCAAGTATTTCAAAGAAATTTTACAAAAAACTGTTAATTGGTTTTCATATGTTTAGTACAAATAATTAAATGAATAACCTTATATGAAAAGAATGGAGATGATACATACAAATAGAATTAATTTACAGTCACAAAATAACAAATACACAAATACTAAACATTAACTATGACACGTACCTTTTATTATAAAGTTTGTTCTCTAAAAATTGCTACTGTCTAAATGGAATGGCACGAAAAATTCGGATCGGCTTCTCCTCGTCTGCCTTCGGAACAGTAATACCACAATATGGCGGCTAAGGACCAGTTGCAGAAAGAATGCTCAAATTTAATCTTTCAAATTCTTTTGGAATCAGTCTCTGATTTGACAAATTTATTACTTTGGTAAGTAATTTGATAATGGTTGATTATTTTACTGCATGTATTTTTAATATTACATGTATTACTTTAACATAAACAGCTTTTAATTAATGCAAAAAATTTTCTTCTAGTTAGTAATCAATTAATACATACGATGTTAATTGCTCTGCTACCAAAATCAAAAGAGAGGGAATCATCGATTTTCCGGCCTTTTTATAGGCTTCCAGGAAAAATGTCAGGTATGACATTAAAAAACGAAATTCCATTGTTTAAATGCAAAATTCTAACCAAAATTCTTGAATATGAAGGTAATGAAATTACAAAAATAATAGTATCTTTGTTAACTTATAGTGAGATCTCATCCTTATATTTACCAAAAAAATTTATTTCTTTAATTTTAAATAGACTTTTTCCTTGTAAATTTATTATTAAAAAATAGGCAGTTTGCTGGAGCTGTCATATTTTCTAGACTTTAAAATTTGAAATAAAACTATCAATTGTACTTAAAATTACTATAAATCAATTAAACTAATCCTATCTTAACTAAAAATTGCTATTTTTAAACCCTAACAACTAAAATTTAAACTTTTAAAAGATTTTGCTATTTGTATCTCTTACACATTATATAAGATAAGAGTCTCTGTGTTAACACAGATTAACATTTTAAAATTTATATAAACACCTTACTCACTTATCCTACATACATTTTGTTACATAAAATGTCCTTTGTTAATGTTTATAAACTAAGTTTTTTAATAGTTTCTTTCACTGTGCACTCTTTAAGTGTTCTATTAAAAAAATTATGTGATTAAGACCAACACTATTGATATGAGAATTAGTTTACTATATTTCACCACACCTGCTACATGTTTTTAATTTTTCTTGTGTCTTTTTTAGGTACTCATGATCTATTGGTATACTTGTTTGTACAATATCGAAGACTATAATTTGTCTTTTTATAATTTTGTAAGTATTTTCTTTTTATAATATTAATTTAAATACTTTACTAACTAAAATTACATATTGATGACTTAAACATGTGAAAACCATTAATTCTTTTGATTTTTATTTTCTTTTTATTGTTTCAGATTAAACTTAGAATTTTTAAAAGAGAACTAGGACAAAAAAAAATTGTTAGGTAAAAGTGTACTTATTATGGATTGGAAATATTTAATTGTTATAAAATAGCAAAATATGGATACTATTCAATATAAAATGCCCTTTACATTCTTTGTTTATTTTAAATGTATGTCTTGTGAAAATTATGAACTTGGAAACTTTAGATGTACAAAAGAAAAAGTAAATGCTGATTCTATAAAACTTATTAATATATCCTTTTATTGTAAATTATAAGGTTAGTTCTACTTATTAAATTTTTAACTATTAGATATCTATCTCAATATATATAAAAATTTAAAAATTTTGAGAATATTATGTGTGATAAGACATTTTTCGTGGGTTACGTCGAAAGCTAAATCTACTAATAGGCGATTTTGATTGGTCATAGGTTTATGAAATATTACAAATAAAAGCAGGCTAATTTCCTTAACATAATGGCGCGAAAATCCATTATTTGAAAAAAAGTGGGTTACGTCCTATTGCAAATAAGCCATCGATAATCTGTATAGTCTGGTAAATCAAGCAAAAACAAAAGAGAAAAATAATTTTAGTTAACAATATGTAAAATGCTTGCAGAATTTAATTTAAATCCAAATCAATAATTTGTTGAATTCTTTATGCGAAAGTTCATAAGACAAAGCATGTAATTAAATCCAACAGAAACACTAGGTCAACAAGAATTGTGCTTTGTGAACTATGTGTGAGAATCAGTACCATTTTAAATTTAAACTAATAAAACAATACAACAATCTTGTAGAAAAAAGTCAAACCAATCATTGAAAAACTTATTGTATTTATAATTTACCCTATATCTTGTAATTGACTATGTTTTTTTACTTTTTAATGCCTCGACCTTTGTAGCCTTTTTAACATCTAGTCATTGTATGAACAAATAACACATTTCACAGTTTATTAGGTTCAAAATGTGTATTTTTGATTTTAAACTAGAAACATTAATTGGTTTGAAAAATTTTTTTTTATTACCTATTTCTATTACATACCCAGAATATTTTTTATCTTAAATATGTTAAGGTTCACTGTCTGGCGCTTTATTTTTAATGAGCAACAGTATATAAGCTCTAAACTTTGCACTCTATCAGTATCCGTCTTAGATGCCATCTTTGATTCCATCTTTATGCTTCACTCTACATGCATGTACAGGTTTTTTACTGGATAGGATTATTGTTTAGAGATTTAGTCTCCCACAATCTGAGAGAATGTTTACGACTGTTTCTGGTCCCCTGTTTGAGTGTCTGCATTTTAGGTCTCAACTGAAGAGTCTAATTTTTTCAGGTGTTCTTTCATACAAAAGTGTACCCAAAATTATCTTCTTCCTTACGTCTCATTGTAATTAAATGTAATTGAAGGTTTCTTTATAGAAATTATCTTTGCTCAGAAAAGTATTCATATAGTATCATGGATCTACAAATGTTGTTACGGATCGGAATCAATACTAGGGCTAAGCAGAGCCAAGCCTCAACTCTGCTCAAGAAATGGGCGGAGAGAGGATAAGGCAGGTGAAACATACATATACATACGGATACTCTTACAAAGCTAGGACAAGGTGATTGTTGGACCAATCCCGATCGCAGCTGGCCACTGTAGACTTGGAAGACATCTACACCTGAACGAAAAAGGGACCAATAATATGGTTTTCAACAATCTCTGCACAAACATTAACCATTTGAAGGTGTTGTGTATGGTTTCACAAGGTACTAAAATTCTGCATAATTCAGAGAACCTGGACATGTCAAACCATTAAAGAGAAAACCGCACTTCGTTGAAGATGATGTGAGAGTGGATATTATGTTAAGTGTCGTCAAGTTCACGTCAAATTTCTCGTCAAAATAATGTGAGTCACATAACTTCTATAACTTCCAAGGTGTTTACATAAAGAAAAACTTTATCCATATAAATTGACTTTTGTGTCAGAACTAATAGAAGACAATCCTTCTTCCAATAAATGGATTGGACGAAGAGGTACTATCGAGTGGCCAGCTAGATCGCCGGACCTTACGCCCTTGGATTTTTTCTGTGGGGTTATTTCAAGAACAAAGTATATGCAACACAGCCAACTAGCATTGAAGACCTCAAGGAAAGGATAACTATAGAAATACGGGCTATTTTACCTCAAACTTTAAACAAAGTTCGGGACGACTTTTATAGGAGACTTTGTTACCAACAACAAGGTAAAGAACATTTTGAGAATTTGTTTTAATATAAAAAATCAATTACATCAAGTATTTTATGTATTTACTATATTTTTTAATCAATATTGTATAACCTGTATAAACAGGGGCAATCAACAAACGAATGGTTTTGTCTACTTCATGCTTTGTTACTACGTCTACTTCACTTACTTTCAATAAGACAGACAGCAAAATAAAGGTATAAGAGGCTCTTTAAATAATGTACAATTTGTTAAATAAATCAATTATTTAGACTCCTTTTGGTTAGGTGAATTTATAAAACAAATAATTAAAACCGTTTTATCATTTGGTCTTCTTCACGACTTTCTTTTTACAACGAAGTTTAAAAATTAAAATCCATGACTTTGATCACCATTTTCGCGAAACTCAAGTTCATTGCCTGGCGGGATCCTTTGTGATTTCTGCGGTAGGTATTTAATAAACGGTAGGCAAAGTTAGTAACATCGAATGCCAAAGTAATTACTAATTTACATTCCGCGATAAAATCTGCGTGGACTTGTCGCAAGTAGAAGAAATTTAAGTGAAAGTTTCGATGAGTTCAAGGCTTGAAATATGAAAAAAAAAACACGTCATGACCAATTCAAACTTTATTAACAGTTAGGTATACGACCCGAGAGTTTGTCACACCCAGTATTATCATTCACATGCTTCTAATGTATTACAAAACTATTATTCAGAA
Source organism: Ophraella communa (assembly GCA_035357415.1). Taxonomy (NCBI): domain Eukaryota; kingdom Metazoa; phylum Arthropoda; class Insecta; order Coleoptera; family Chrysomelidae; genus Ophraella; species Ophraella communa. Next base: position 18,316,003 of record CM068987.1, read on the forward strand.
TGTCTTAAAAATATTTGTGTCACAGGAAACTGTTTACGTATTTACTTACTGGCTGTTATCCGCGAATGCGAAAGTTGAGATTTTATTCTATGATGCACACCTAAGCTATAAAAGTATCCACCCTACAAAAATGGTGTCTCTACCTTTAGCCGTTTGGGCTCTAGTCATATGCTAGTTTTTTATACAGTGTGAACACCACTTATGGAATAAAATTATTTGTGGGCTTAGTTTAAAAGATTATAAAAAACGCTGGAACCCGTCAAATTTGAATTTCAAATGTGAGTTATCGAAACATAAATTTAAAAGTACAGGGTGATGCACGTAAGTCTGGCATCGTCCATGATCTATACTTTTAATAACACACCCTCTATATTTTTATGATGTAGTGTCTATTTTAATTTGTAGAGGGGTTAATTTTAATATTATTTATAATTTTGTTCAAGATAGTAAATTCATAAAATTGTAAAATTAATAATGTTTCAGACTTTAAATAATGGGTTTAATTTTAATTTAAATTTAAAATCACCTTCATTGCAGCAGTGGGGCAAGTTCCCATTGCTCCAGTGACACATGAACAGGCTAGTCTCTGAATCTTCGAGAGATTTTTCCTCTTCGTACTCAGATTAGCCCTTGCACCCCAAGCCACTGCCCATCCATTGCAGAATACGTGGGTTATTTCCCCAGTTCTTTCCTGCAATGTTCCTGCACACCATGAGGGCCTTGGTTGCTTTGTGTATTACTTCGTCTTCGTTTTTATTTCAGAGTAACCTGCTATCTAGGATTATCCCTAGATATTTTACCTCTGTTTTCCACTCGACGATGATTTCCCATATTTTGATGATTTTTAGATTAGGTTCCTTTTTCGTTGTAAAGGCTACTAGTGTGGTTTTGGTGGGGTTGACCGAGTTACACCATTGTTTCGCAATGTTCAGTCCTCTTTGAACAATATCACGAAGGACATTTTCATACTTTCCTTTTCCCGGGATAACCATGTCGTCGGAATACCCTTGACATGGTATGCCTTCCCTAGTCTATTGACAGAGTAGACTGTCCACAGTGAGACTCCACATAGGGTATAATTTGTTAAAGTTTTGAAGAAAAATAAGTGAGTTATTTGATTTTTCAGGATAGGCTGTTATGTAGGCAACCACGGTTTTCAATGTAAATGTAGGCTTTGGGATTTTTATCAGGATAGGCTGTTATGTAGGCATCTACGGTTTTCAATGTAAATGTAGGCTTTGGGATTTTTATAGATTCAACAAACTGACACAACGAACTGTCAAAGTAATTCATTGCGATTTGTTTTCGACTTATTTTCAATAATGGTATTAAATTCACATAAAAAATCAAAAACTTTGTTATTGTATGCTAAGTATGAATCAGTTGTTACTACCAAAAGAAGATTTCGTCAGATGTTTAGGAAACATCGACGTTCAAAAAAAACAGCATTAAAAAATGGTACACTGCATTTTTACAAAATGGATCTATGGAAAGGAAGAAATATCAAACACGTAATGGTGACATTTTTTTAAATAGACCCTTACGTATTCAGGAAATATTACAAGACCATTTTTATCGAATATCTTTTCGCAAAGTATCATCCACAACTGGAATTTCAAAATCCGAAGTTCAGAGATGTATGAAGGTGTTGAAGTTAAATCCTTATAAAATACAGATACACCAAAAAATATATGAAAGGGATTTTCAAACCAGAATTGTTTTTTCTGAAACATTACTAGATTTATTTAGAGAAGTTCCTGATGTTTTACTTATGTCAGATGAGGCAGGGTTTCATTTAACCGGGAGATGTAATAAACATAATTGTCACATATGGGAGTCTGAAAATCTAAGGTTAATTGAGGAATGTGAAAGAGATTCACCAAAGTTGAACGTTTGGTGTGGCGTTTCTAAAGAAAAAATATATGGACAGCTCTTCTTTCAAGAAACCACAATTACTGGTAATGTCTACACAGACCTGTTACAATATTACCTATATCCATTATGCTTTAATTGTAAGAAATTACTTGAATAAAATTTTCCCCAATAAATGGATTTGACGAAGAGGTACTATCGAGTGGCCAGCTAGATCACCGGACTTTACGCCCTTGAATTTTTTCTGTGGGGTTATTTCAAGAACAAAGTATTTGTAACACAGTCAACTAGAATTGCAGTCCTTAAAGAAAGGATAACTACAGAAATACGTGCCTTTTCACCTCATACTTTAAACAAAGTTTGGGACGACTTTTATAGGAGACTGTGTTATTGCCAACAACAAGGTGGAGGACATTTTGAGCATTTGTTTTAATGTAAAAAATCACGTCAAGTTTTTATATATTTACTATCGTAAACAAAATTATAGATAATTTCAAAATTTCACCATGTGCGATTAATAATAGACCCTACATGGTATAGTTCGTTGAGATCGTATTGTTAAGGAGCTTTTAAAATCATAAAAATATACAGGGTGTTTTATTAAAAATATAGATCATGGACGATGCCAGACTTGCGTGTATCACCCTTTACATTTAAATTTATATTTAAAATGATCACATTTGAATTTCAAAGTTGACGGGTCCCAGCGTTTCTTATAATCTTCTAAACTAACCTCACAAATAATTTTATTACATAAGTGGTTTCCACTACTGTAGATTACGATTAAAATATATGTCATTTTGGTTCTTTCCACCAAAAAAGACCCAAAAGACTGACTTGGACATTTTTATGCAATACATTTTAGTCAAATCAGTAACTGTCAATGTTGACACATGTTCATTTTTTTAAATAAAATCAATTCATAATTCAAAAAAATTTATTAACAAATTTAACAAATACAAATGAAAATAAATATTGTTTACAATAAAAATTATTAAAAATAAAAATAATAAATAAACTAAAATATAAAATCATACACAAATAAATACATTCACAGTTATGTTATTTTTCCTGCTTTATACAGATTAAAATTGCATTTGGCAGTTATTATTGATAGTTGCAGAATATTTTATAATCGAATATTATGTTAAGGCCAAAAATACTATTTTATATATAATAAATACAATAATGGATCAGGGTCATAAACATAACCTAACTAAAATAAATATGAAATAAATAATTACTAAGAGAGACTATGATTAATAAAGGGTTTAACCTCCTCCAACAGATAAGCAAAAGTTACCAAAAGCAATAGTAGTTTATAGTTTTGAGATGGGTGAATATATCCAAGGAAAATATTAAAATATATATCTGGGATAACCATCTAGCAATTAAAAGTACTTGTTTTAAAAATTGTTGACTTCTGCAGTCCTTTGTTAGTGATACATTTAAACTATGTTATCTGATGAAGGATAATTGGTTATCGAAACGTGCCTCATATAGTAAACAGAGTGACAGAGTGATCTTCCATTTAATAATGATATCTAACACTTATTTCCAAAACACCTAATGTGCTAGACACATTTACGATAAATATACATTAAGCATCTTGGATTAATTTTCCTAGTTTATATCAATTTTTAAGTTAATTTTACTATATTTTAATTTTATTGTAGACTAGATACAAATTTTTTATCATTCATATTCAAATATATGCTTTGATAATTCTTCTAGATGCGTTTTCCGCAGCATCATATAATCGATGATGATTGTATCCTTCATCTTCATAAGACGTAGAATGAGTGTGAGATTCACTATATTTGGGTTGTTTGATGATTTCGAAGGTGGTTTGTTCATGACCGCTGCTTACTAATTTTTTTAAACCAAGGATGGCGGTTAACAATAATGCCATTTTTCCCATTATTAAAGCTAGACCTGACATGATAGCTATACCTTTATAGGCGATGGCTAGAAAAGTACCTTTTATAGCTAATGCCCAATAGAGAGCGGGGTTTCGGTTTCCGCCCCCTCCACCTTTTTTGTTCTTCTTTTTCCTTCCTTCTTCTACCAGTTCGGGGACTTTTATTTGTAACTCATGGTTATTCAGGAACCTAAAAATATAAAAAGGTATTATAGTTCGTTTGTTTGAAGTTGGCAGCTAAGAAAAGTCATTAAATCGTAAACAAGACCCTAAATCAGTAGCGCACTTACTTTTGCTATTTATATCGATATTAAGAGATTTCTTTTAAAAATTATATTTTAATCTTCTTAGGTAAGGGATAAGTAGTTATAATACGATATTTAGAATATTTTGTTTTCGATTTTAACAAGAATAATTGTAGTCGTTAGGGGTGTTAAGGGATTAAGGTAGTCCTATGTGTAAAATTGCAAAAACAGTTACGTTATTAGTTACAGGATTTGTTTATTATCCTAATACATAGGAATATAGGTACTCATTAGTGTTGGTGGTTTATATTGTGCTCTATATTTTCATTATTTTACTCCAGGAACATTTTCGGTACTGAAAATGGCGTCAAGTTCGAGTAGCTTGTTCCAGTAGCTCATTTAAAACAAAGTGCGTTTTCTCAAAAAGAGAAAAAAACATTGTTTTAAATGTTCATATTGCAATTATATATTAAGATGCATCAGCAACTGTTCGTGTTATGGTGACTAGGTGGTTCAATATGACCGGTCGGTGTTAGTGAACGAAGTATCTATCGATTTTTAACTAAAAGAAAACAGGGAAATGTTATAGAGCCAAAAAACAAGTACGAACAAAGTCCATTATGGTCGATAACTTTAATAGAGATATCATTAGAAGACAAGTCCTTTCTTTGTACTTAAATAAAGAGATTCCGACTTTGGACAAAGTAATGACTGTTAGAAATAGATACGATTCCCAAATTTGAACGGAATACGTTATGGAAACTCCTAAAAGAAATTGGTTTTAAGTATAAGTCGCATAAAAAAGAAAATTTTTAAATGAGACTGGAGAAATTATTTGCTGGAGAACACAATACTTAAGAAGTATTAAAAAGTTTCGGAGCGAAGGAAGAACTATCTTTAATATAGATGAAACATGGTTGAATGAAGGACGCACTGTTTCTAAGGCTGCGGTTACAGTGGATGCGTACTCTGACGACCATCGAGTCGGACGTATTCGCGCGTAGTCGGACTACCGAAAGAAACACCTGCTGACAAATGGAATCGGTTATATTAGATGAGGAATAATCGTCAGTGTACGCGCGTATATGCACGAGCGATTTTGATATTCAAACTTGTTTGTTTTTTCCGGCGTCTTCCGTCCGTAAAAACCACGTACACCGGGTATTTCTAATAAGTACCTATAATAAAAATGGATATTGAAAAATTGATTTTGAGAGTGTTTGAAAGGAAGGCACTATGGGACCAAACAAATAAAGATTACCATGTTGAATACACTTTCGAAAATTCGACTGCTTCTCAAGTTTTCAGAAATTTGAGATAAAATATAATTAAACGTTTCAGGTATCATAGGGAAAAATTCAAAAAACTTCCGTTGTTGGTGTAATAACTCTTCAAATAATACGTGAAACTCGCCATTTTCGTTTCTATTTATGTATATATCGTTTACCCACATTGTTCTTATATTTTCTAACATCAAAACTGGTAGAAAAGTTACCAACGACGTCATGGAAAAAAGGAAATTTGCATTACTGCAAATTGCAAAGCGCCACAAATTACAATATAAAAGATATGTAATTGACGAAATGGCGAAGGAAAAAAGCAATAACTGTATTACGTTTGCTACCTTATCACTGTCAATTAAACCCTAAGGAATAAATAGGTAAAAGGTGAGGTGGCAAGAAACAATAAAACTTTTAAATTGAATGACGTTAGACAACTTTTGATAAATTAATTTAGAAACGTAACACAGGAAAATTGGACCAATGTGAAGCAGGAAGAGGAACGATTGTGGAGTATTTATATCAATATTGAAGAACTGTTCGAATCCATTGTAATTCCTATCGGACCAGGCAATGAATCTGACTAACCTTCGGATGAATACGACGAAATGGAAGCCAACAATGAAAGGAGTAAGTGCTTTAAAAAAAAAACTTCGGTTCTACGGTCATGGGATCTATTCAGCTACCTGTTGTGACAATATTATCTAGGGTTTCTATTATGTTTGGGTTAGTTAATCCCTAATAGGGTGGACTCTAAAAAATAACAACTATGAATATGTTTCCCTTGCCTGGGCTTTGAAGGATTTGCATTTATAATGAGTTCACTGTGCTGCCAGCTCCAAACAAATGAAGTATAAAAACAAATAATAATAACACTAAATATCAACTTCTTAACAAGAAACACTATGAACTGTGGGGGTAGTGTAAGAGCAACTATGGGATAGCTGTACGACAAGGTATTGTGAAATAAACAAACCGGATCATCTATACACTCTGCAACAACTTATAAGATAACAATTAGACAAATCAACGTTGCCAAAAATCAACACAAGAACAACAGAGTGCATATATAAAAACCTAAAATAGAACTATCGCCTAATTAAATAAATTCTTGGAATCTGCTTTTAACCTAAGGAAAAAATGATAAAGGTAATGAGAATCCCAGTTAGAAATCGCATACCAGGTAGTTACAGCTCAATAGCAGCATGGTCAGAAAACTACAATAAGAGTATACAAAGGCCGGGCTTGAAATTATCATGAAGAAAACAGAGTATATATCAATCACAGGAGACAATATAAACAATATGGCACCTAAAGTAGCGGGGACATATAAAAGCAAAATACCTAGTTTTCACGATGACAAAAAATGGAACTGCAGACGAAGAAATTAAAAATAGACTCTGACACACACAAAAGCTTGCATCAGACAATTATATATAGTAATCTGGAACGAAATGTTAAACAAAATCAGAAACATTGAAATACCAAACAGACTCACTTAAATATGTACCACTTTTTTCTGGACAAACACAACATTTTGTATACCGAGTTAAGAGATCCTCCATAGAAACACTTGAAGAATGGAGATTTACATTTTCACAGATAAACAGCAGACTTTTAAAGGCTCTACGTTATTTTACTTATAAATGGAAATGTAAACAATCGCTTAAGAAATTGGTAAAAAGACAACAACAAGAATGCCAGGTTACAAAGGGAATATGGAAAAGATCAAACATTGGCAGAACCTACCAGGGATAAGGCAGGCAAAAGCCTTGCTAGGTAGTTACAACGCCAAAAAGTCCATACAATATCTTGGGCTGAGCAAACATAACCTAAGAATTCTTACAGGTATCTTAACGGCACACTGTAAGCTAAGAGAACATCTACATAGACTGGGGATTGAGGAAAAGGCAGAATGCAGGTAATGTGAAATGGAGGAGGAAAACTCAATATACAGACTCACAGCATGTCCTGCCCTAGGAAATACAAGAGCTCTACAACTTGGAGCACACAAAATAAAAAGGATGACCTAAATTGATGCCGATCGATATCCTAATCTTCATAAAGAAGATAGGATTAGAGGCGGTGCTTTAAATACGGGAAAACTCACCATCTAAGTAAGTAAGGGGGCACAGTAGATCTCACAGGTCGCAGTGGACAACCCCTACATTACATTACATTACATTACAAAGGAATAATAGGTAATGAACCATCTAGTGAGTCACTAAAAAGGACCTCCCTTCCTGGAAACAGGATCGACTACGATCTCAATGGAATAATAAAACAGGATAGAAATCACATGATAAGTTAAAGAGCCTTCTTAAAATTAGCAAAAGATGTATAAAAGAGACAGCAGATCTTCTCACTGGACACTGCCTTTTGAGGGACCACCTCAAGAAATGAGTACTGTCATTTCTGCAAAATATATTGAAAATGCTGATAAAAAAAAATTGTTTATAGTAATTTTTGTAATCTAAAAATTGAAATATAAATATTATAGACTACTCAAGAAATATTGTACACTAAATAAAACAAATTATAACGGTTGTCTGTCTAAGAACAAACTAGGTACATTTATAAGAATATTAATGTTTAGGTAGTATTAAGGATAGAGCAAGTATGGAAGTAATAAGACATAACAATATTAAAGCCTAGATGTTAATAGCCCTAAGGGATTATCCTGGATGTGCTTCCCTCTAAGATCAGTATAACTGTGCAATGATATAGAAAAACCAGGAAAAAACTATATTATGCTGATCTGTACAAAAACTTAATATATTTGTTTTTTACAATTACGTCATATCTATGTATAAAATGTAAACTCAATCAAAGTAAACAGTTTAATAGTGGAGAACTTCCAAGATTTATTTGTTCATTAACAACTTTAAATTGTGAATCTGCTAGATGTCTTTTTATTTCAAGTTCTTCGAGGAAATCTAAATTTTGTTTTTTATTACAAGTGTGTTGTATTTGGATGTCATTGGTGTGTAAGAGTGAGGTTGAATATTTAAGTAGGTGTTTTGCATAATTTGACTTATCTGGTTGTTTTAATATATGTGCTCCTAAGTGTTCATTGAATCTTACTTCAAAGTTTCTTTGTGTTTGACCTATATATACAGCATTACATTTTGGACAATTAATTTTGTAAACACCAGATTTTTTTAATTTGTATAATTTTGTTTTTACATTTAACAATTTTGTAACAACATTATTTTGGGTTTTAAATTATATTAATGCTGATGTTGTTGAAGATATTATTTTTGAAATTGTATTGGAAATATTTCCAATCTTGGAAGTTCTCCAATATTAAACTGTTTACTTTGATTGAGTTTACATTTTATACATAGATAAGACGTAATTGTAAAACACAAATATATTAAATTTTTGACAGATCAGCATGATATAGTTTTTTCCTAGTTTTTCTATATCATTGCACAGTTATACTGATCTTAGAGGGAAGCACATCCAGGATAATCCCTTAGGGCTATTAACATCTAGGCTTTAATATTGTTATGTCTTATTACTTCCATACTTGGTCTAGCCTTAATACTACCTAAATAACAGGTACCTAGCTACAAACAAACAAAATGTAACTTAAATGTCAATCTGACAATGCTAATCAGCGAGACGGCCGTCATTATAATTAAAAACATAATGTTTTAAATAAACTAGGAAGTTACGTTTAATTGAAGAGTTTTTATTATTCTTAATGTTATTTTTATAATTATCTAAAGTGTCAAATTCAGGAAACAAGAACTGTTTTAAGTAGATTGAGAATTGCAATTATTTACACAATGCTTACCATGGTCAGGAGTGTTAACAAAGACATTACCACGAGAGAAAAAGTTTTTAAAATAAACAAAAAATATTTTCAAGCAACTAATTCAATTGTTTATACATTCTGCGAACACACACAAATAGTGAGAGGAAGATTTTTTGCTTATCTATAAGTTATGAATGAAAGACATTATTAAAATTTAGTACTTGCTTTTTTATTCAGTATTGATGTGAATTTAAAACTTTTACGAGGGTGCTAAAATGGCCCATAAACACTTGGTGATTGCTTCATTAAATTTGCATTATAATCTGATAAAATCGATAACATTTTTTTTATTGAGGTTTTATGGTATTTTTCATATAAACGACTTTAAGGTATTTTTATATTTATACAGTGTGTTCAATTAAGTCGGTATCATATTTTTTGTTTTATGAAAAAAAGTAATCCTTACAGTCTAAAGAAATTTAATGATTGCTGTTGAATTTTTTTGAATACATACTAAGGGCCGGTTTATTCACCTTTCAGTAAAATGTTCGGTAGCGTTACTGAAAACATTGTCGTCCGTAAGTGTTTATTCATCTCCTAGTAACGCCAAGTTTTCAGTAATTATAAGCTACTGAAGACTTTAACTTACAGGTCGATTGGACCTGTCATTAAGGAATTACAGAGGAGATTCTAACCTAAAATTGTTTTTCGCGTGTTTTGTGTTTTTACTTAATTTTTTTAAAATGGATGATATTGACGAAATAAATCTTTTTCTTGACCATATTAACGATCGCCGACCTTATAATAGCCAAAACAGATTTCACCAATGGGACAATTTAAACTGTTGGGATAATGGAAGAAATACTTTTACACCAATCTGAAAGGTATTTTATTGTTAACTAGGTTAGAAAACCATTTCGGAAATAATGACATTTTTTAAAAACAATCCGATTCCGTCACTGCAACAGCTTTTGTGAACCCTCAGATTTAACTAAAAACTAATCTTTTAAAATCTCGAAAAAACCAAACAAGATACACAGCTGATGCAGAGTAAAATGTCATCTGTCAAAAAAACTATAGAACTCATTAGTAGAGTCCTTAGAACAAAAAGATCTTTTTGTTCTAACCACAGAAAATACACTGTTGCCTTATCTCCCGTAGTGATAAGTATTCAGTAACTACTGAACGAATAAAATACGTTGAATAAATACAAACTACTTACAGGTGACCTGTAAGTTTAGTGAACAAATAACTAACGGATACTTTACTGAACAGATGAATAAACCGGCCCTTAGTGACATAAAAATCCGAACACCCAGTATAAATTAATTTATTTTTTTAAAATTTTGTATAAGTACCTACTTACTGAAGCATAATAAGTAAATGATAAACATTTCAAAATGATTGCAGTGCTTTAAAGCCCTTTTACCTTTAATAATGTGTGGATGCACCCCGATGCATTCTTCAACAAAAAACCGTGGATTTCTCCTTTCACCACGTCGTCTTCTAACCCTCACTCGAACATCGTGCATGCCTAAACAAAATCGAGAGAATCACTTAAGACAATACTGTTCCATTCCTGATCCCAGAGTGACCGTTCTCTGCACTCAAGGGGAATACGTCAGTGTTCTAGAGTTAAAGGAGGGACCCAGTGTGGTCGGTATGAAAACAGTCCAAAACGTCTTATTCGTGGTAGTGGAGAAACGGTCCCCAAAGGCCAATAATCTCAGGCGGCAATCTTCACAGTCTGTTGTTCTACGGGGGCATCCAGAGCCCCTTGCTCTTTTCGTACGGCCTTCTCGAAGCCATGCCTGACAGCACCTAACCACGGTGTCTACACTTCTTTGCACTCTAACTGCAATTTGCCGAAAAGAAAATCCAGCTTCCCGAAGTCCCACTATACGACCCGTATCAAACTCACTAAGTTGACGAAATCGTACAGGTCTCCGTACCCTAGACATCGGTAACCAATCGTAAAGAATGTCAAGAACCAAAATCCGCAAAATTTGGATCTGTACTACGGCTACAATATTCATTTTTTGATAGTCAGTGGATTTCAAAAAAAGTAGTATAAAAACCGGAATTTTCAAATGATAAGGCTAAAAATTTTATTAATTGTTTATTTCAGTAAAATAAATAAATTCACCAAATTTTATTAAAATAAAATCATTTAAACTGGGTGGTCGGATTTTTATGTCACTTAGGGCCGCTAGATCAATCTCTTGGTAAGTTAATCAAAAAATACTAGGGGGTTAAATTTAATCTCTTTGGTAAGCTTCTGTTAAAATCGAATTTGTTAGATCATTCTATGTTTATCCTTTTGGTACGACGTGACATAATTTCTATCAAAATTAAATGTTGGCAATTCCGTTTTGTATGTGTTTTGTGTTTTATGCTGAGAGTGTCAAAATTCAAAATATTTACCTATTGTAATTAATAATAGGAAATATTGAAAAAAGAAAAAGGGTTCAAATTTTTGTACTGAAGAACTGGATTTGTTATGCGACCTATAGTGGTTAAATATTCAGACATTATTGAAAATAAAAAACGGATGCTTTATGATATAGTGGTTGCATGCACCCCTCCAAAATCTTCAACTGCCATTAACATATTGCCAGTGGCATAAACCGTAGTGTAAATAAGTGTTGAAGTGGGGTTAAGCAATTATTTCTGTAATTACAAAAAACTTAAGATTTTTAAAATATCACACATAAAAAAGTATTACCTTCTTGTAGGAAAGCCTATAGTATTCTCAATTAATTGCAGTAGAGCATTTCGTGGGTATACTGCGAAAAGTGACCAAGTCACGTTTTCTTAAATTCGACTTATTGTTACCAATTGACTTCAAAAGATCATATCTTTATCAAGAAAAGTTAATCAAGTCTAATTTTAATACATATTAATACATATTACGTATTGGTAAAGATATGATTTCTTGAAGTCAATTGGTAACAATAAGTCGAATTTAATAAAACGTGACTTAGTCACTTTTCGCAGTATACCCACGATTTGCACTTTCTTAATGTAAACCTAATTTTAAATTCATTGTCATCCCAAAAATTCATATGATCCGGTCTATCTCTTACAGTATATTTCTTTCTTAAAAGAGCCGCAAAAAAAATTTTCATTTTCATTGTCACTATCGCTATCGAAAATGTTAATATCTTAAATAAAAATGTCTCAATTATTAAAGATTAAGGTTATGAATCTCTTGGTATATATGTAACAATAAAAAAAAGTGGCTGGTAGCTTAACTTCTTGGTAAAGCCATTTATCCCCTTGGTAAATTATAACAGTACATTGATATAACGAATTTGACAATTACCAAGAGGTTATTTTTATCAACCACTTTACCAATCGATTGATCTAGCGGCCCTTAGTATATTTCCTTAATAATTTAACAATGTTTCAGTATATAACACTGTATAACGTTTTTAACCAAATTGATATTCATTCAATATGCTTTTATAAAAAAGTTTGCCACATGCTTGATTGGACGCACTGTATATTAAAATCATTATCTTTTTCAAATAATGTACCTAAACCTTAAACCATAGCTTTGTCAAATTAATTTCCTTCAAAGTTGGAATAAAGTTTTTTCATTATTTTTATAAGTTTATGTATTTATATTATAGGATTACCTGTAGGCAGTTTCCTTAATTAAATCATTCAACTGCGAACTTTCCAGTTGGCCCAAATTGGCTTCGCTTAAGCTACGCCCAAATGACATATTCCTGCTACCATTTCCGTTCGCCACTAAACTTACGCCATCGAATAAATTCAAGTTTTTCAACATGACAGCCCTGTTTCCGACTTTAATCGCCTGGATTTTTAAACACTTAAATATTTCCTCGGAAGCGGCACATTGATCGAAAACTTTTTCCAACACTTTCATTCCCGTACTTTGAGCACTCACTAATAAAAGTGACGAACTAATAAGAACCAGAGATCTAAAAAACATCATAGCTGTCGTATAACTAAACAGATTTTGTTGGAAAAATTGCATTTTATTTCCAATCGTTCGTGAATTTTTCAGAGCGTATTATGCACATTTTTGTTATTCTTGTTAAGATAAATGCACGCGACGTAGTTTCGATGCATATTAGAGAAACTACTTATTTAGGTTATCAACGAAGAGCTTGTTAATTAAATAGATTAAACATTTTAATAAAATACAACACGATTTGATCACAGTTTCGGTGCATTTTAAGCAGAAACGATAGACGCGATTATACCCATAAATTTCAAATACAAGTAAGTCAAATTAACAACATTCATCATTTGTACTATTAAAGGATCTCAAGTACGAAAAATCAGGAAACTCTAAACATCAGTATCGTAACACTAATACATCCTTCTGGCAGAGCCCTGCTAAGAGATTCTTGTCAAGGTGTGGCTCCAAGTTAATTCTGTCTATAGGTTGGATTGGTGAATATAAGAGTTAACGGGAGCCACTATCTTTTTATGCGTTTACGGTTAAAAAACAATAAATATAAACAAAAGAAAGCTAAGGTTAAAAAGATAGGAACACCTTGTATAAGATTGAATTTAATACAAAGTATTGATTTATCGAAAATGAACAGCTATACCGAACACCATTAGGCTCTAGTGCCTAATTTCAATCCCTCTAGGATCCTATGCAACTGTATTTCGGGCGGAAAATTACGCCATTGTCTCATGTGTGGAGAGATTGGAGTCATTAAAATTTTTCTCGGACAGCCAAGCGGATTTTAAAGCACTTAGCTCTCACCGTGTAACGTCAAAATTGGTTTAAGACTCTCCTCAATAGGAGAACGTAATAAAGTATTGCTGGTCTGGATTCCTGGCCATTCTGGCTGGGAGGGAAATGAGAAAGCAGACTCTCTTGCATAGGAGGGTGCTGCACGTACTTCTATCAGACCAGAACCTACAATTGGCATAGCGATAAGCTTTTTAAAACAAACACTAAACTCCTGGGCAGCAAGAAGAGCATTAGACTTCTGGCATAATTTACCAGGATTGGTTCAGTTCAAAGGCTTTTATACATACCTCGAAGAGTGTCTCCAAACAAATGTTAGACTATAGCAGGCACGACCTACGTTATCTAACAGGTCTTTTAACAGGCTACTGTCATTTAAATCATCATATGCACAAACTTGGACTGTCGGTTTATCCGATCTGTCGTCTTTGTCTGGAAGATAATAAAATAGCAGAGCATATAATATGTGCCTGCCTCGTGGCTCGAATCAGGTATCTGATGTTTGGCAGGGTTTCTCTTTCGCCTTCGGACCTGAAATAGCATTCACCAAACGAACTAATCAGCTTTGTTAAGAAGCTGAATCTGTTTGTACAAATCTTAATAGGTGCGAGTCACATTGGAGGCCCTTTATAGACCCACTCACCACAAACCCAACCTAACCTAACCTAACCTAACCTATCCTAACCTATACCGAACATGATACACCCTTTAGCTGTTATAGCCATGGGGTTTATAAATTAAACCGATAAAAAAGAATAATTGTTTATTTAATAAAATTAGTCTTCTCAAAGGAAGTCAACAAAGGAAACTTGTATAAACAAAAAGTTCGATAGAAACAATTAAAACATATAATCTGGATTATTTTTCACAATTATCGGAGATACTTGCCATAAACAATCACAATGAAAACTTTAAAATAATTCACATGAATATACGCAGCATCAATAAAAACTTAGATGAATTTAAATTATTACTGGAAAGCTCTAATGTGGACATTGATTGTATAATATTAACTGAAACTTGGCAGATTACCGATCAGAGTTTATTTCAGATTAATGGATATGATATGATATACAATGAGAGTTCGTACAATCAAAATGACGGAGTTGTCGCTTTTATTAAATCTCACTTAAGATTTACTTATAACACGATGGAAATAGTAAAAAATATTAAAGCACTTAGTATAACAATAAATATAAACCCTAGCCATACAGCTAAAGTCAATGCGTTCTATAGACCACCAAATTCAAATTTGCAAGAATTCCTTGTAGGTTTGTCTACGTTTCTGGAGAAAGATAGTCATAAAGATTACTTGTCAATAATTATTGGAGATATTAATCTTGATTTGCTACGACGTGATGACAATGTAACAGTCGAGTATTTGAACATTCTTAACGAATTTGGTTACAATTCAACCATAAACGAAACTACACGAATACAAGGTAACAGTCAATCATGTTTGGATCATATCTTCATTAAATGTCAGGATCATATAAATAAACAAATAATTCCAGTAATAATTAAAACATCAATCACAGACCATTATACAACTGCCCTACAAGTAATAACAAATACTAAACGAAGCCAGATTTCTGATAAAGCCAAATGGATAAGTTTTATAAATAGCAATAGAATTTGCAACACATTTGTAAATATTTCGTGGAGGTCCATTTATTCTGCAGAAACACCTGACAGTTCAATAAATAATTTTTTTAATATAATTCAGACTGGCATTGCTAAGTGTATCGAAAAAAGATTATTGCGTAGAAAATATGATAAAATAGCTCCATGGATGACTAAAGGCCTACTAACTTCAGTAAATAAAAAAAATAAAATGTATATTAAGTTGAAAAGATATCCAAATAACAATCAACTAAAACATGAATTTAAAAATTATAGGAATAAGCTAAATAACCTAATACAGAAAACAAAGTTTAACTATTACAAATGTAAAATTGAAAACAATGAAAACAATTCAAAAGGCTTATGGAATGTCATTCAAGAAATAAGTAAAACTAAAAAGATCAAAAAGGAAATTAAAGAAATTAAAAAAGGTACGGGAGAATTATTAACGACTAAAATTGATATTGCAAACGAATTCAATAACACATTTACTGGAACAGGTAAAAAACTTGCCAATAAAATTGAAAGAGATCAAAACTTCAAATATAATAAAATGTACTCCACAAATTCACTTATTATTAGTCCGGTTAGCGAAAATGAAATTAAAAATCTTATATTCGAATTAAAAAACAAAAAATCTGTTGGAAATGATCATCTAAAATCAGAAACTATTAAACTATTGGCACCCTACATTGTAAAACCTCTTACTTATATTATAAACATGTGTTTAGAAAACGCTATATTTCCGACAATACTCAAAAATTCAATAGTAATTCCATTACATAAAAAAGGAGATGATTCACTAGTTACAAATTACCGTCCCATTTCATTGATTACAAATTTTGCTAAAATTTTTGAAAAAGTTATTAAAAATCAGCTAGAATCTTTTCTTGATAAATATAATATTATTTCTGACTTGCAATTTGGGTTTAAAAAAAAGAAATCTACGGAAGACGCAATCCTTAATTTAACCTCTCGAATAATACAATCTTTAAATGATAGCAAACCATGCTTGTGTTTGTTTCTTGATCTATCTAAAGCTTTTGACTCTGTTAGCCATAGTTTACTTCTTGAATGTTTGGAAAATATCGGTGTCCGGGGTCATTGTCTGCAATTATTTAAAAGTTACTTAACAAACAGAACTCAAGTGGTAAGGCTTGGGAGTGTATGCAGCAGTCCAGAGGTGATTGAGTATGGTGTACCACAAGGGTCAATTTTGGGACCGATACTGTTTAATATTTACTTGAATGACTTATTTCTGATGAAAAGCAAAGGTAAGATAACAGGTTTTGCTGATGATACAGCCATCTTCTATAGTGCAGAGAATTGGCAGGACTTGAAAGATGTAGTCGAAGAAGATTTTTCGCAAATAAAAAAATTTCTGAATCATAAGCTGCTAACTCTCAACATAGAAAAAACAAAATATTTAACTTTTAGTTGTAACGCTTCTACCCAACCTTCTTTTAGTCAATTGCAAATTAAGATTAACTCAGAGGTTTTAACTATTTCATCTGCAACGAAAATTAGATATTTGGGCGTAATACTAGATCCTCATCTAAAATGGAATCTACATATAGAAAACACAACAAATAAACTTAGATCAATTCTATATAAATTCAGAAAACTAAAGGAAATCCTACCTGTAAAACATTTAAAAACACTGTATCACTCATTAGTGGAAAGTCATCTTAGGTATGCGATTGTTGCATGGGGAGCAGCTTTAAAAAGCCATATTCATGCTTTGGAAGTTACCCAGAGAAGGTTTCTGAAATTGATTTATTCAAAAAAAGCTAGGCATCCAACTGATGCGTTATATGAAGAAACTCAAATTCTTGATATACGGCAATTGTTTTTCCTATGCTGTACTACTAAATATCATTCAAATAAACAGAAGAGTCAGCTCCCATCACATGAATATAACACTCGTAACAAACATTACTATGTTACACCAAAAATGTCGAAAACTACAGCACAAAGATCGTACATGTTTTATTCAACTAAGTTGTATAACATCATACCGGAAACTATAAAACATACTTCTAGCATATCTATTTTCAAAAAAATATTAAATCTTTTCTTTTAAAAAATCCGCGCATTTTAATTACCAAATACTTCAATTATTGATCCATTAGTTTATGAAAATTGTTATTGTTTTGTTTATATTTTATTTAATTGTGTGTATATATTTGTATACTTTAATTAGGAATTAAGTTTTTATGTAAGAGTTGGAAACAAATGTTTATGTTTATTGTTTTGATTATATTTTATTCATATGTATGTATATATTTCTGGATTTTAATTAGAAAATAAGATTTTATATAACAGTTGGATGTGGTGATTTTTCTAATTCTGTTGTGTTTTTAATTTTTATCTTTTTATTAACGCAAACAAGTATTTGAAATACTTTTGCGTCTTTTTCATGTTTATTTGCATACTTTGTATTTTTATATTTGGCATTATTACCTTGTAACTTTTCTTTCGTAAATAAACATTATTATTATTATTATTATTATTATTATTATTATTATTATTATTATTATTATTATTATTATTATTATTATTATTATTATTATTATTATTATTATTATTATTATCGTAAGTTCTGCAGGTGTCCAGGTGGTCTCGGTTAGTTAGTTCTCTGGGCTTCTTACATCTAAGAGACTGTTTAGCGATATTCTTACACTTCTAATGGTTTGCTTAACGGTCTGTGCACCTTGGCGGTAGCTTTGCTGTGACTTTGCGGGTTGTATCTTTTGTGTACAGCCAATGGGATACGATAAATTGCAGAAAAAAGGGCGGTGTATTGGGAGCATTATAATTTATAGGTGAGGGTTGTCAATGTTTTTGATTATCCTGGATGTATTTTCCTCTAAGATCAGTATAACTGAAATGATATAGAAAAACCATGAAAAACTAGGTATATCATACCGATCTTTACAATAACTTAATATATTTGTGTTACAATTACGTCTTATCTATTTACTTGTAAATATTACCAGTAATAAATTTTTAATGTGTAGATCTAACAATTTATTGTTTATAAGATAAAACGCCGCTTTAATTGATTAAATAATTCAATCGAACTCCGATTAAATTGTTAGAAACGGCGTTCTAATAATAGGTATTTAACTGAACGCTGCTTCAACACAGATACTGCAGTTTGAATGAAAATGTGCATATTAGCATACTTTCGATGCTGCGAATATCTTGGCTAGATAATATTACTTGTTTAAAAAATGTAAATATTTGAAATTCCTTTTATTTAAGTGGTAGTAATTCCGGTTAGAAGTCGAATTCAAACTTTTTTACAAATACTTAAACAAATGACGATTAATACCTTTAACAAATATTAATAGTTATTCAACTTACAGAATATTTAACATGAACTGTAAAAAATATAAACCGTTAATAGAAATTCTATGTTATTTTATTTTTAAAAAGCTTTCTATCATTATGTAAATTAATAATTTATATTAAGAAGGTCCACTTAAAGTTTTCAACTTACTTTCGTTGTTCATTTTAGGAAACTCCCTTTAGTGGCACTTAATTTCAATGTATTGTGTCTATTTTTAGATTTATTATTAATCATTTTAGAATACTAAGACTAGTAAAAAACTCTTCGTTTCAACGTAACTTCCACGTTTTTTATTATTCTCAGTAAGATGGACTTCCAAAAAGTAAAGAGTTATCAATTTTTTTTGAATTTATTTGTAATAATTTATAATAATAGAGGGAGCATTTAATAACATCTTCCATAAATCAATAGTCAAGGCAAGAACATAAAACGGAATCGCAGAAATCTGCTGATGGATGGACTGTATGTTTGAAAAACAGGGTAATAGAAACAACAATCATGGGGAAAACAATGTTGGTTCGTGCAACCACGGGATGTATTGAGAAAGGGAGTATTGCTTCCTCTGTTTTGGAACCTGGTTATGGATGAAATCATCAGAACCAGAGAAGAACGCAATACCATAGAATACGCAGATGACCTAGGAATCCTATCCAAATATAAATTCCAATAGTTTTACCAGAGAGGGCACTTAATATAGTGACATACTGGACAGATGAAGATGAATTAAATATCAATTCCTCCAAATCTCAAATAGTAGCTTTCACCAAAAGAAAAAATAGGGAACAACTTGGCTCACTTTGGTTTCGGTGGAAAAGAATGCAATTCTTCGATGAAGTAAAATATCTTGGAGTTATTTTTAAACCAAAGCTAACCTAGAACCTACACATACATCATATTATAAACAAATGGTTAAGGTAGGTCGCTAAGGTAACCTATACATCTTTAGTTTGGTGGCCCACAATGGAACAAGTGTCTTAGCTACATCGTTCAATAAGTCCCGGGACTAACCCAGAGATTCATGTCAAATCAACCGTATTTTGATACCGTAAGTCATGGCATCAGTTATCGACTACCTTGAAAAGGGAAGATCCAGTTATGGGTGCATTTGAAGGACAAAATTGTGAAAAAACGACCCCACATGAAGAAGACAAAAATCATCTTTCATCAAGACAATGCACCGTATCACAAATCAATAAAAGCAATGGCCAAATTGGGCTTCGATTTGCTTCCCCACCAACCATACTCTCCAGATTTGGCCCGCAGCGCTCCAGGAAAGAAGAGGGCTCGAATGAGAAAGTAATAGCTGAGACTGAAGTTTGTTTTGAAGCCAAGGAGAAATCCTTCTACAAGCTTGGTATCAAAAAGTTAGAAAAGCGTTGGAATAATTGTATCGAACTTAAAGGTGATTACGTTGATGAATTAAAAATAATTTTTCGAAAAGAACGTGTTTTTCCTAGTTAGTCCTGGGATTTATTGAACGATGTAAGACCAAAATAAGCAAGGAAAAAAACTTGCCTGTATGAGTTAATCCGAAATACACCTACGACAGCGTTCGAAACACTACTGAACCTTCCACCGCTACATTGCATAATAATGAGAGAACCAAGGATAGCTCTACTCAGTCTGGAAAGATAACCAGACCAGAAACAAAATTGGAGAAAATGACAATATAAAAACGGCAAAAGACTATGTGCTAACTAAATATAGCTTGAAATTTCTAAATTCTCATTAAAGAGCGAAAGGTACTAGAAAAGAAAAAACACCTGCTCTAAGTAAATTGATCGGGTACACAGACAATCAAAGAATGAGCTTAGAACTGTAGCAAGAATATACAGCAAGTCAGGTAGATATGTAGGTAACTTCTCTATGCTATACTTATTTTGATCAAGAGAAAATAATACAATAATAATAAGCTGTCGTTAAAATCTTGGAGAGCTTTAAGGAGTCATCCAGGTGGATATAGAATTGCGACTACCCAGACTGGCGACCTAGAGCAGGAGTGAGTACTAAGGTATCAAGGAATCGCCGTTAATGAAAGAGCTGACGAACTAGCAAGGCTGGGATTCTTAAAACCACTTAATGGACTCAAATTGCTGGCCGTAGGTATTTCTAAATGTTTAATCAGGTTATGGTTAAAAGGGTGAATTAGAAGGAAATATTAAATTCACTGAATGAACACGTCCAGACAAATACATGGGAAGAAATTCAATAAATAACCATCATTAGAGGATTACTAAGAAGGCACTTTTTAAAGAACACCTGCATAAATTAGGGCTTTACACTGAAGACCTTACTTGCAGACAGTGCAGAAGGTATATATTATATAAAGAAGATTTTTACCACCAGCCAGCTGAATGCCTGGACAGCCAAAAGATGGGACCGGATGATTTCCAGAAGAGATTTTAATCACCGGTATGGATTGGTTAAATTATAACAGCCCTTGATTTGAAGAATTGCTTGCAAATTTAATACCGGGTATCCCAGAAGTTTCCCCAATTTAACTGCAAATATATAGGAACTTAAAAACCATAGAGAGATGCAGTTTTCGAGATACAATTTCTTTTTATATAAAGTTTTTTTCAGTATACATGTTTAATTAGTAAAATCTTATAGGAGGTGTTTTAAAAAAAAGGTGTTTTTTAAATGCAAATGTCGATTTTTTAATGGAACACCCTACCTATATATTTTTATTCTATCTGAAACGAACTCTTTCCCTTTGACAAAATGTATATTTTATTAAAGTTTTGATGAAAAATAAGTGTTATTTGGATTTTAATGATAAAGTTTATTACATAGAGATGTCTACACAAAAAAATACAAAAAAAGGAATACAAACTTGAAAGATATGTACCAATTCTCATTAAAAATTAACTTTATGAATTATCTAATTTAATAAAAATCCTCAAGATGTTCTAAGTGTTGTCCATTTTGGTCTATACATTTTTGTAACCTGAATAAAAAGTTCTGTAAAGAATTTTGCAACATTTCTGAGGCAATTTCTTGGAATGCTCGTACAATGTTAGATCTTAGTTGTCCTAGAGTCTCTGGAATAGGATTATAACACTTATCTTTGATAAAAGACCATATAAAAAAGTCTGAAATAGTCAAGTCTGGTGAGTGAGCAGGCCACTTAATTGGTCCAGCCCTCTCAATACCCCTATTTCCAAATGTTTCTGTTAAAGAATTTCTAGCCACAAGTGAATAGTGTGGTGGTGCACCGTCTTGCTGAAAGTAAACTGAATTTATGATGCCATCTTGTTCCAGTTGTGGATATAGGTAATTTTGTAAAAGGTCTGTTTAGATATTACTAGTAATTGTAGCCACCTTGGTGAATCTCTTTCGTATTCCTTAATTACCCTTGGATTTTCAGAACCCAATATGCGAATGTTATGTTTATTACATCTCCCTTTAAAATGAAATCCAGCCTTATCTGACATTATAAGTAAAACATCAGGAACTTCTTTAAATAAATCTAGTAATATCGCATAAAAAACAATTTTGGTTTAAAAATCCCTTTCATATATGTATCTGTATTTTATAAGGATTTAACTTCAATACCTACCTTCATACATCTCTGAACTTCGGATGTTGAAATTCCAGTTGTGGATGATACTTTGCGAAAAGATATTCCATTATTATGTTCTTGTAATGTTTCCTGAATACGTAAGAGTCTATTTAAAAAAATATCACCATTACGTGTTTGATATTTCTTCCTTTCCATAGATCCATTTTTGTAGAAATGCAGTGAACCATTAATTAATGCTGTTTTTTAAAGGTGGATGTTTCCTAAATACCTGACGAAATCTGACTTTGGTAGTAACAACTGATTCATACTTAGTATACAAAAACACAGTTTTTGATTTTTCACGTGAACTAAATCGCACCATTATTGAAAATAAGTCGAAATCAATTTGCAATGAATTACTTTGTCAGTTCGTTGTGTCAGTTTGTTGAAGCTATAAAAATCCCAAAGCCTACTTTTACATTGAAACCCGTAGATGCCTACATAACAGCCTATCCTAAAAAATCAAATAACTCACTCATTTTTCTTCAAAACTTTAACAAATTATACATTTTCTCAAACAAAAAGAGTTCGTCTTTCAGATAGAATAAAAATAGACGATATTTGCATTTAAAAAACACCTTTTTTAAAAACACCCTATATAATATTTTACTAATTAAACATGTATACTGAAAAAAACTTTATATAAAAAGAAATTTTTCCTCGAAAACCGCACCTCTCTATGATTTTAAAGTTCCGACATATTTGCAGTTAAAATGAGTCAGAAACTGAGACACCCAGTATATTTCCTTAATAATATAACAATGTTTTAGTTTTTTTTAGTTTCTTAATTATTATTAGTTTTCGGCGATGCAATAAATCTTTGTGGACAGGTTATCTTCACACCGTTTACGTTAAGAACTACACACACCATAAATAATATTTTCCTATTACCACCTGTTCCATTTGAAACTCACCAACTGTAAAAAAAAATTTTTAATTTAATTATAAATAACTTCGAATATCATTTTTCTTATTCTGTTGACATCTTAAATTGTATCAAGACAACCAAAGAATTTACGAATGCAGAATACAAAGCATTAAATGTTTGTCTATTAACCAATCCATAAACTGGCACGATAATTTCAGGTGCTAATTTTTTCGCGTCTTCACCCACTCTTAGAAAATCATTTTTTGTATCGTAAATTTTAAGACGATAATGTATTTTGAAACAATTTTCGATTAATGATTTGCCACGTTTTTCTAATGAATCGCCACGTACCATAATAATGACGGTCATACTCTAAAAATAAAAAAAAATAACTTGTTCACTTTACATAAAGTTATTAAATTAATACTGTTAAATACAATCCCAACATAATCAACAGATCTGAAGTCAATTTAAAAAGATAAGGTACACGAACATTATAATAGTGAATGACATAACAAAAACAAACCCAATAAAACTACAAAGAGGAGTAAGACCAAGAGATACTATTTGGCCCAAACTATTCACCCCCTTGCTAAAGAAATGACTCCAAAGATAATAATATGGACGAAATATAGTTAAACCATTTCATATTTGTATTATTTCAACCGGAAATAACGAAACGCGAACTGATATACTATACAGCAGAACCTATGGAGGAAGAATCGGCTATGAAGGAGGTGATAAGATCCATTCATAGACTAAGAAAGAACAAGGCACCAAGGAGCGATACCATACCCGAAGAGTGCAAAAAAAGGGGGCCTTGGAAGCCTTATTTAAGCTTATCAGCCAAATATTGAAGGAAGAACGACTAGCTAAAAGCTGGAAAGAAAGCAGCATAATACCAAGATCGCTCAACTGGCGACCAAATTTTCACGATCTTCACTATTAATGGAAAAATGCTGGGAATATTACAAGACACTACACCAACTATTCATTGACTTCAATTCGTACGACAGTATAATGCGAATAGAACTATAGAATGCAATGATGAAATTTAACATCCTCAAAAAGAAAATTATCTGATCCCTTCTCAATGAATAGCGGCCTGAAATAAGGTGACGCCGTGTCTCCATTACTTTTCAATATAGCACTTGAAAGCATTGCAATAAACAACGAAACTTTACTATTTAAGAACTAAGGCCCTCTCGCCCTCTGCCAGTAAATAAGACCATCATTGTGAAAGAGTTTGCCAAATTAGAAAAGGCAGCGAAGAAGGTTGGTCTCAGAATCAATGAGGCCAAAACTAAACCGAGCAAAGAGATAGAGTAGGTTAAAATATGTCAACAGACCCATATAACCTTGACTGGGTCCATCAGTTTAAATATCTGGGAACTACAGTCACCTCAGATAGTTATATAACACAATCGCTGCTGGTATGGACTATAAAAAATTATGAAGTCAAGAAAAATGTCCAGGTAAATGAAAATAAAAATATACCACACAGTCTTAAGACCCATAATAACAACTCAAAGGATTTTAAAGAAAGAAAGAAAGAAAGAAAAACATACCAATGATTTTCACGACAGTGAATTCGCCTTTTTCGAATGGACTGAATGAGGCTGAACCAAACTCTAGTCTGTAAAATCAGATGCAAAGTTAATGAGAGTCAAAATAAAACAGTCTTGATAACTATAGCACAGGAATGTGTAAGTTTATATAATGAAATTGAACATATAGTAACTAGAGTGCACTAATGTCGCAATGCTACCACATGCATTAAAGAAAAAAAATTCTAAACGTGACTGGTTTCATGACAGGAAACAGCTCTAGAAAATTCAATGAAGTCACATAATTACAATAAACAGATTTATTATAAGCATCATAGGAACATACATTTTAAAGGGGTTATAGAGTATTTGTGGAGTATGGCAATAAAAGGAATAGAAAAAAACTTGAGATCAGAATTGGACCATACGAAATGGTAGAATAGTAATCAGACTGTATTTTCAGAAGAATTTTGGACGTGTACAAAATCAGAGTCAAACATGTTCCACATGTCTAAATTATAAAATATATTTTTTTAGATAAGTAATTAAGTTATCTTTTAGTATCCATAAAATGTAATATTTCGAATTTTATTGTCAAAAAGACAGTTCTTGTTAAATTGCATTCTATGAACATTAAATGTCGTTTCTTTTTTTTGTAGCTAAGATTCTTTTATAATTGTATACACAGCTTTTCAGCTAAAAGTATCCACTTTTAATAACTTTTGTAATGTTGGTATTTAGGAGAAATGCAAAAACATGCAAATCAATGACGTAATTTATCAATAACAATCCACAATTGTTAAACAATATTTGCAATATTTGCTCATTTTCATTAAATGGCTTAGTAAAAAGGCATAATTGTAAATATTGGGCTGAAAGTGATCCACATATTATGCGTGAATTCCATATACAACATCCCCAAAAGTTAAAAGTTGGCTATGGTATCCTAGGTGACCACATTGTCGGACCTTTCTTCATCAACGGAAATTTAAATGGTGAATCATATCTTGAGTTACTCAGGGAAGGAGTTGACCCACGTATTACAACAATAATAGAAGATGATGATAACCTTTCCCAAGATTTACTGGTATTTCAACATGACGGAGCTACCCCACACTATGCTATGCCTGTCCGACAATTTTTAAACGCAACATTCCCCGCTCGTTGGATAGTTAGAAGAGGGCAGATGATGGAGTGGCTACCTAGGTCACCGGATTTAAGACCCCTAGACTTATTTTTATGGGGGTATTTACAAACAAAAGTTTATGCTACCCAACCAGAATCTCTGGATGATTTACGATAGAGGATAGAAAATAAATGTCGACCATTAAATCCAGCCGTATTAGGCAATGTCAGAGAGGCATTTCAAAATAGATTATACCATTGTATGGAAGTGAATGGTACTCATTTTGAACACATATTGTAACTTCATAATAAATAGCACAGTTAAAAATATTAGAGTTTGAACTGTTGTACAACCCATTTTATTACAGGCAAATAAGGTGAAAGTAAAAAATAAGTAAAATTTGTGTTATTAAAAGAAAAATTGTTTATCTAATAAACTAACCAATTTAACCTACAAATATTATACATTTTTGAAATCAGCTAAAAGAGGTGTATCCAAATTTTACTTAAAAAATATGAGAAGTAATTTAAAAAAAGGGATGCTGCTAGGGGTGAGGGGTGGCTTTTCCAGTAAGTTTAAATAAGCCATAATGCTTGCCCCTTCCAACATAAATTGACGTGTTTTTGGATTTTTTCTAAATACCAGTATTACAAAAGTTATTAAAGGTGGATACTTTTATCTGAAAAGCTGTGTATTCAGTTTTGTGAATAAAAACTCTTTTTGTAGAGAAACTCAAGTTTGGTTTTGCGTGTTAATTTCTGTAATATAAGAAAAGAAGAAAAAGAAGAAGAAGAAGAAATTATAAATCTTACACCTCTATACATTCATGTGATAAATGTAAAAAGAAGAGCGTTTCAAAGCATAGTGCATAATGGAAAAATGAGGTTAATATCCCGGAAAAATACCTCAAGAGGGGATGTGGAAGAAACTCAACTTTACAAACAACTTTGCTGTCAAGTTGAATAAGAAAAGTCAATAGGATCGCACAGTGATACCGCAGATAGGCCAAAACCTGGTCTTGTGGTATACTGATGGGTGAAAATCAAAAAGAGGCACAGGAATATGGGTTTATGACTCTAGATCAATACCCTTCGAGTGTCTAGGATCATATCCTACCATTTTCCAAGCAAAAACAAATATCATGAGGAAATGTGTGCAATTAAATATTGAAAAGAAATATTGCAGACAGCACATGGGATGAAATAGAGGATTTGATAGCCAGTAGGGCAGTGAATATGGCACACCTGAACCATTCTGAATTAAGAATAAGGATACAAAAATCAAATATTTGAAAAATCTATCAGGGATAAGAAGGCAAAAGACTTGTTTGGTAGCATACAATGTCTCGTACTAACTAAATCTAATTAATCTAGGAACATTTATTCTTCTTTGCGTGCTATACTCGGACAGTTGGGGGTCTCACACAAGATCCAAACGACAAAGTAAGAGGCTCTCCTGGGCAGAATAATTTCGGTGGTTTTCCAATGCCCTCCGACAGGTAGTCGCCGTAATATTTTTTGATATATGTCACTAGTACTGGAAATTGAATCTAGAACATTTCGTATGACAGCCAATTCACCACTGGACAATGTAAATTGCACACCGATATAGACTAGAGATGGAAAACCAGGCAAAATGTAGATATTGTAGAACAGGATGAAAACTCAATACAAATTTTCTCAAAATGCACTGCATTAGTAAATGCAAGAAAACTTTGGAACATATTAAATAGAAAAGAAAGTATTAACTCAATTGAAGCCGGTAATATCCTGACCTTCATTAAAGGTTATCGACGCTGCTATATGGATGAAGAATAGCTACACCATCTAAGCATATAAAGGCACTCAATACATCTTGTAGATAGCAATGATACAACTGATACAAAAGGGACAAAAACCAAATTAACGTTTTCAAAATGGAAGTAGAAAATTTAGTTATTATTACCCATTGCATGGCATTCTGTAGAACACTCATAGTAACGTCTTGATGTATGTAATACAAATAAATTGTGAAAAATACAAATCGAAGCAACTGCAGCAAGCTGGCTGTAATAAACAAACATAAAGGAAATCCAAAGATTTTGTTAAAAATAATTGTTATTTTTTTGCTAATTTTGATAAACTTTGTTATAGCAGAATATTTATCGTGTTGAATCACTTTAAACTGTGAGCAATGCTGTAGTGTCTCGATAATAAACTTGACCCTCAGTTCTAAGTAAAAACAAATCAGGTAAGTATAAACAAAAAGAGCTGCGGTGAAGATGGCGTTGGGAATTCTGCAATAAAGTACTACTGCATACTCCGGATGAGTTACTGTGAATATAATAATAGTTTGAGTAATGTAAGCCACTACCCAAATCAATATAACCAAGATTATTTTAGTTTTGATTTTCTTCATGTCGTTTATGGGATCGAAGTTTAAATATCTCAGTACGTTTTCCATTTCTTCAAGTTTTAAATACATCTGTTCGAATTCCTCGTTGTACCACCAATGAGGAAGAAAGACAAAAAATGTTACTAGTAGCGCCAGTACTAATCTCCAGACCACCGTTACAAATTGGAACAATAACTCTGGACCGTATACAACTATAATAAAAAATGAGTACAAGTAGTTTATGTATAAAATGAAAATTACTATGAAATTTACGTAGAAAGAAAATTTAGTTTTCTTATATTTCAAAGACGTTCCTCCAAAGTAACTCCCGCATTTTAAAAGAGCTTTTAGTACTTTATAGTCAACTTGATCTTCCATTAAATAGTTTGTTTGTTGTTTTATCGACGTATTTAGATAAATTTTACCACAAGTTTAATTTAATAATAAACAATCGCATGTGAGGATGATTTGTAGCTTTATTAAGTTTTTATTAAAAAAATTACAGCTTTTATATTCACGCAAGGTAGGTATTACGTACTTTTT